>CM034351.1:101215859-101760859 GCA_019925275.1 Mytilus edulis | reverse complement strand
TATAGGGAAATCAAAGACCAATAAAAATCTAAAATACGACCTTGACCTTTGACCTTGACCTAATTTTCGTTTTTTTGGACCAAGGATCTCAAATCAAAAGACCCGAGGTCTCTATCACTTATGGTTTTCCAGTTCAAAATACATTTCAAAATTTCAAAAACAAAAGGGGAATTAACTCTCATATGGAATCTCTATAAGGCTTCGGTAAAAAAAAAACAGAACGTCCTGAGGATGTAACGCACCATTTGGAAAAATAAATTTGTCGGTTTCTTAAACGGTTGTGAAGATTAAGCGATAACAAAAAAAACAGTGTTCGGGGAGATAACTCTTATATGGGAAAGTATTGGGTTTCGCGGTGTCAGTTTCAAAAGCGCATAAACTGTTCGATATCATATTTCATTTATCTAAGCGACATCTTGCGAAACAAAAAAACAGCGAAGGAAAAAAATGTTGGCGGAAGAAAAAAAATAATAATAATAATAATAATAATCAGAACAAAAACAATAGGTCTTTCATCCGAAAGGTTGAAAGACCTAATAATAATCAGAACAAATACAATAGGTCTTTCACCTGAAAGGTTGAAAGACCTAATAATAATAATCAGAACAAAACCTATAGGTCTTTCAACCTTTCGGTTGAAAGACCTAATTAAAAACTAATTGTTCTCTCTGAACAATTGAAGGTCTTTCCATTAGTAAAGATCTATTTTGATATTAAAATATGAAAAATCAGTTTAAAATGTTAGTTCCTATGGCTTTATGATGTATTAATATGAATTTGAAGCAAAGGTCAAAATCTAGAACGTCCTATTAACCTATGACCTTGACCTCAATTTCAAGGTCACAAACCAAGGACCTTAAATCACAAGACCCTAGATCTTTAATATGTTTGGTTAATGAGTAATACCACTTTACGCGTAATTCTAAATGTAAGATGGACAAAAACTCCCATTTATTGTATGCGCACCCTTTCAACCAAAATATACAAGTAAGGACATGTCGCAACTAACAATTTAGGAAAAAATATTTGTCGATATGTCTTATGGTATTTGAAAATAAGTGAAAATAAGCCAAAATCAATTTTTAGAATATGACCTTGACCTTTGACCTTGACCTTATTTTCATTTTTTTGGACCAAGGATCTCAAATCAAGAGACCCTAGGTCTCTATCACTTATGGTTTACCAGTTAGAAACGCATATCACCTATATCAAATACATAAGGGGGAATAACTCTCATATGGAGTCTCCGGATAGCTTCGGTTAAATTAAAATCCTAATCCTGAAGATGTAACGAGCAATTTGGTAAAATAAATTTGTCGTAATCTTTTACGGTTGCGAAGGAGTAGTGGCCACAAGAACAACAGTGTTTGGGGAGATAACTCTTACAACGTGAAGTATTTGGTTACGCAGTTGTCAGTTTTTAAAGCGCATACACTTTACGATATCATATTCCAAATATCTAAGCGACATCTTTTGAAACATCAATATTACGCAAGAAAAGAATTAGGCGGAAGAAAAAAAAAAATAATAATAATAATCAGAACAAAACCTATAGGTCTTTCCACGGAAAGGTGGAAAGACCTAATAATAATAATAATAATCAGAACAAAAACAATAAGTCTTTCCACAGAAAAGTGGAAAGACTTAATTAAAAACCAATTGTTCAGAGAACAATTGTAGGTCTTTCCACTAGTAAAGATCTATTTTAATATTGAAATATGAAAAATCAGTTTAAAATGTTAGTTCATATGGCTTTATGATGTATTTATCTGAATTTAAAGCAAAGGTCAAAATCTAGAACGTCGTATTAACATATGACCTTGACCTCAATTTTAAGGTCACAAACCAATGACCTTAAATCAAAAGACCCTATGTCTTTGATATGTTTGGTTAATGAGTAATATCAATTTATGCGTAATTCTAAATAAAGGATGGGTGAAAATTCCCATTAATTGTCTACGTACCCGTTCAACCAAAATATATAAGTAACAACATGTTGCAATTTACAATTTAGTAAAAATAATTTGTCGATATGTTATACAGTGTTTGAAAGTAAGCCAAAATAAGCCAAAATCAAAAATTTAAAATATGACCTTGACCTTTGACCTTGACCTGATTTTCATTTTTTTAGACCAAGGATGTCAAATCAAAAGACCCTAGGTCTTTATCACTTATGGTTTACCAGTTAGAAATGCAAATCACTTATATCAAATACATAAGGGGAAATAACTCTCATATGGAGTCTTCGGATAGCTTTGGTTAAAACTAAAATCCTAATCCTGAAGATGTAACGAGCAATTTGGTAAAATAAATTTGTCGTAATCTTTTACGGTTGCGAAGGAGTAGTGGCCACAAGAAAAACAGTGTTTGGGGAGATAACTCTTACAACGTAAAGTATTTTGTTACGCGGTTGTAAATTTTTAATGCGTATAAACTATACGATATCATATTCCAAATATCTAAGCGACATCTTTTGAAACATCAATATTACGCAAGAAAAGAATTAGGCGGAAGAAAAAAAAAATAATAATAATTAAAAACCAATTGTTCAGAGAACAATTGAAGGTCTTTCCACTAGTAAAGAGCTATTTTGATATTGAAATATGAAAAATCAGTTTAAAATGTTAGTTCCTATGGCTTTATGATGTATTTATATGAATTTAAAGCAAAGGTCAAAATCTAGAACGTCCTTTTAACCTATGACCTTGACCTCAATTTCAAGGTCACAAACCAAGGACCTTAAATCATAAGACCCAAGGTCTTTAATATGTTTGGTTAATGAGTAATACCACTTTACGTGTAATTCTAAATGTAAGATGGACAAAAACTCCCATTTATTGTATGCGCACCCTTTCAACCAAAATATACAAGTAAGGACATGTCGAAACTAACAATTTAGGAAAAAATATTTGTCGATATGTCATACGGTATTTGAAAATAAGTGAAAATAAGCCAAAATCAAATTTTAGAATATGACCTTGACCTTTGACCTTGACCTTATTTTCATTTTTTTGGACCAAGGATCTCAAATCAAGAGATCCTAGGTCTATATCACTTATGGTTTACCAGTTAGAAACGCATATCACCTATATCAAATACATAAGGGGGAATAACTCTCATATGGAGTCTCTGGATAGCTTCGGTCAAAATTAAAATCCTAATCCTGAAGATGTAACGAGCAATTTGGTAAAATAATTTTGTCGTAATCTTTTACGGTTGCGAAGGAGTAGTGGCCACAAGAAAAACAGTGATTGGGGAGATAACTCTTACAACGTAAAGTATTTTGTTACGCAGTTGTAAATTTTTAAAGCGTATAAACTATACGATATCATATTCCAAATATCTAAGCGACAACTTATTAAACAACAATACTACGCAAGAAAAAAATTAGGCGGAAGAAAAAAAAAAATAATAATAATTAAAAACCAATTGTTCAGAGAACAATTGTAGGTCTTTCCACTAGTAAAGATCTATTTTGATATTGAAATATGAACAATCAGTTTAAAATGTTAGTTCCTATGGCTTTATGATGTATTTATATAAATTCAGAGCAAAGGTCAAAATCTAGAACGTCATATTAACCTATGACCTTGACCTCAATTTCAAGGTCACAAACCAAGGACCTTAAATCAAAAGACCCGAGGTCTTTAATATGTTTGGTTAATGAGTAATATCACTTTACGCGTAATTCTAAATGTAAGATGGGCAAAAACTCCCATTTATTGTCTGCGCACCCTTTCAACCAAAATATACAAGTAAGGACATGTCTCAACTAACAATTTATGAAAAATTATTTGTCGATATTTCATAAGGTATTTGAAAATAAATGAAAATAAGCCAAAATCAAAATTTAGAATATGACCTTGACCTTTGACCTTGACCTCATTTTTATTTTTTTGGACCAAGTACCTCAAATCTAAAGACCCTTTGTCTTTATCACTTATGGTTTACCATTTAGAAATGCATATCACTTAATTAAATGGAAAAGGGGGAATAACTCTCATATGGAGTCTCCGTAAAGCCTCGGTCCAAATGAATACCCAAATCCTGAAGATGTAACGAGCAATTTGGTAAAATAAATTTGTCGTAATCTTTAACGGTTGCGAAGGAGTAGTGGCCACAAGAAAAACAGTGTTTAGGGAGATAACTCTTACAACGCAAAGTATTTTGTTACGCGGTTGTAAATTTTTAAAGCGTTATAAACTAAACAATATCATATTCCAAATATCTAAGCGACAACTTATTAAACAACAATACTACGCAAGAAACAAATTTAGGCGGAAGAAAAAAAAAAATAATTAAAAACCAATTGTTCAAAGAACAATTGAAGGTCTTTCCACAAGTAAAGATCTATTTTATTATCAAAATATTAAAAATCAATCTAAAATGTCAGTTCCTATGACTTTATAATGTATAAATATGAATTTAAAGCAAAGGTCAAAATCTAGAACGTCCTATTAACCTTTGACCTTGACCTCAATTTCAAGGTCACCAACCAAGGACCTCAAACAAAAAGACCCTAGGTCTGTAATATGTATGGTTAATGAGTTATGTCACTATAGGCATGATTTTAAATATAAGATGGGCGAAAACTCTCATTTATTGTTTACGCACCCTTCCAACCAAAATTTATAAGTTACAACATGTCGCAACTCACAATATAGTAAAAAGAATTTGTCGATATCTTTCACGGTTGTTGAAAATAAGAGAAAATAAGCCAAAATCAAAATTTAGAATATGACCTTGACCTTTGACCTTGACCTTATTTTCATTTTTTTGGACCAAGGACCTCAAATCTAAAGACCCTAGGCCTATATCACTGATGGTTTACCAGTAAGAAACACATATCACTTATATCAAATGCATAAGGGGAAATAACTCTCATATGGAGTCTCCGGATAGCTTCGGTCCAAATGTCTATTCTAATCCTGAAGACGTAACGAGCAATTTGGTAAAATAAATTTGTCGTAATCTTTTACGGTTGCGAAGGAGTAGTGGCCACAAGAATAACAGTGTTTGGGGAGATAACCCTTACAACGTAAAGTATTTTGTTACCCAGTTGTAAATTTTTAAAGCGTATAAACTATACGACATCATATTCCAAATATCTAAGCGACATCTTTTGAAATATCAATACTACGCAAGAAAAAAATTTAGGCGGAAGAAAAAAAAAAAAAAAATAATAATAATAATAATAATTAAAAACCAATTGTTCAGAGAACAATTGAAGGTCTTTCCACCAATAAGGATCTATTTTGATATGAAAATATTAAAATTCAGTTGAAAATGTCAGTTCCTATGGCTTAATGATGTATAAATATGAATTTTGAGCAAAGGTCAAAATCTAGAACGTCAAATTTACTGATGACCTTGACCTATATTTCAAGGTCATAAACCAGGGACCCCAAATAAAAAGACCCTAGGTCTGTAATATGTATAGTTAATGAGTTATATCACTTTACGTTTAATTCTTAATATAGGAGGGGCAAAAACTCCCATTTTATGTCTACACACCCTTTTAACCAAAATATATAAGTTACGACATGTCGCAACTAACAATTTAGTAAAAATAATTTGTCGGTATCTTATAAGGTTAATGAAAATTAGTGAAAATAGGCCAAAATCAAAATTTAGAATATGACCTTGACCTTTGACCTTTACCTAATTTTCATTTTTTTGGACCAATGATCTCAAAACAAAAGACCCTAGGTCTCTATCACTTATGGTTTTCCAGTTTAAAATACATTTCAAAATTTCAAATACAAAAGGGGAAACTAACTCTCATATGGAGTCTCTATACGGCTTCGGTCAAAATAAAACAGAACATCCTGAGGATGTAACGAGCAATTTGGTAAAATAAATTTGTCGTAATCTTTTATGGTTGCGAAGGAGTAGTGGCCACAAGAAAAACAGTGTTTGGGGAGATAACTCTTACAACGTAAAGTATTTGGTTACGCAGTGGTTAGTTTTAAAAGTGCATACGCTTTACGATATCATATTCCAAATATCTAAGCGACATCTTTTGAAACATCAATACTACGCAAGAAAAGAATTAGGCGGAAGAATAAAAAAAAAAATAATAATAATAATAATTAAAAACCAATTGTTCTTTGAACAATTGAAGGACTTTCCACAAGTAAAGATCTATTTTATTATCAAAATATTAAAAATCAATCTAAAATGTCAGTTCCTATGACTTATAATGTATAAATATGAATTTAAAGCAAAGGTCAAAATCTAGAACATCCTATTAACCTTTGACCTTGACCTTAATTTCAAGGTCACCAACCAAGGACCTCAAATAAAAAGACCCTAGGTCTGTAATATGTATGGTTAATGAGTTATATCACTTTAGGCATGATTTTAAATATAAGATGGGCGAAAAACTCTCATTTATTGTTTACGCACGCTTCCAACCAAAATTTATAAGTTACAACATGTCGCAACTAACAATTTAGTAAAAATAATTTGTCGATATCTTTTAAGGTTTTTGAAAATAAGGGAAAATTAGCCAATATCAAAATTTAGAATATGACCTTAACCTTTGACCTTGACCTCATTTTCATTTTTTTGGACCAATGACCTCAAATCTAAAGACCCTTGGTCTCTATCACTTATGGTTTACCATTTAGAAATGCATATCACTTAATTTAAATGAAAATGGGGAATAACTCTCATATGGAGTCTCCGTAAAGCTTCGGTCCAAATGAATATCCTAATCCTTAAGATGTAACGAGCAATTTGGTAAAATAAATTTGTCGTAATCTTTTACGGTTGCGAAGGAGTAGTGGCCACAAGAAAAACAGTGTTTGGGGAGATAACTCTTACAAGGTTAAGTATCTTGTTACGCGGTTCTCATTTTTTTAAGCGTATAAACTATACGATATCATATTTTAAATATCTAAGCGACATCTTTTGAAACAACAAAACTACGCAAGAAAAAAATTTAGGCGGAAGAAGAAAAAATAATAATAATCAGAACAAATTCAATAGGTCTTTCCACGGAAAGGTGGAAAGACCTAATAATTAAAAACCAATTGTTCAGAGAACAATTGTAGGTCTTTCCACTAGTAAAGATCTATTTTGATATTGAAATATGAAAAATCAGTTTAAAATGTTAGTTCCTATGGCTTTATGGTGTATTTATATGAATTTAAAGCAAAGGTCAAAATCTAGAACGTCATATTAACCTATGACCTTGACCTCAATTTCAAGTTCACAAAACAAGGACCTTAAATCAAAAGACCCTAGGTCTTTAATATGTTTGGTTTATGAGTAATATCACTTTACACGTAATTCTAAATGTAAGATGGGCAAAAACTCCCATTAATTGTCTGCGCACCCTTTTAACCAAAATATACAAGTAAGGACATGTCGCAACTAACAATTAATGAAAAATTATTTGTCGATATGTCATAAGGTATTTGAAAATAAATGAAAATAAGCCAAAATCAAAATTTAGAATATGACCTTGACCTTTGACCTTGACCTTTGACCTTGACCTCATTTTTTATTTTTTTGGACCAAGGACCTCAAATCTAAAGACCCTATGTCTTTATCATTTATGGTTTACCATTTAGAAATGCATATCACTTAATTAAATGGAAAAGGGGGAATAACTCTCATATGGAGTCTCCGTAAAGCTTTGGTCCAAATGAATAACCTAATCCTGAAGATGTAACGAGCAATTTGGTAAAATAAATTTGTCGTAATCTTTAACGGTTGCGAAGGAGTAGTGGCCACAAGAAAAACAGTGTTTGGGGAGATAACTCTTACAACGTAAAGTATTTTGTGACGCAGTTGTAAATTTTTAAAGCGTATAAACTATACGATGTCAGATTCCAAATATCTAAGCGACATCTTTTGAAACATCAATACTACGCAAGAAAAAAATTAGGCGGAAGAAAAAAAAAAATAATAATAATCAGAACAAAACCTATAGGTCTTTCCACGGAAAGGTGGAAAGACCTAATAATAATAATCAGAACAAAAACAATAAGTCTTTCCACAGAAAAGTGGAAAGACTTAATAATCAGAACAAAAACAATAAGTCTTTCCACAGAAAAGTGGAAAGACTTAATAATAATAATTAAAAACCAATTGTTCAGAGAACAATTGTAGGTCTTTCCACTAGTAAAGATCTATTTTGATATTGAAATATGAAAAATCAGTTTAAAATATTAGTTCCTATGGCTTTATGATGTATTTATATGAATTTAAAGCAAAGGTCAAAATCTAGAACGTCGTATTAACCTATGACCTTGACCTCAATTTCAAGGTCACAAACCAAGGACCTTAAATCAAAAGACCCTTGGTCTTTAATATGTTTGGTTAATGAGTAATACCACTTTACGCGTAATTCTAAATGTAAGATGGACAAAAACTCCCATTTCTTGTATGCGCACCCTTTCAACCAAAATATACAAGTAAGGACATGTCGCAACTAAGAATTTATGAAAAATTATTTGTCAATATGTCATACGGTATTTGAAAAGAAGTGAAAATAAGCCAAAATCAAAATTTAGAATATGACCTTGACCTTTGACCTTGACCTCATTTTCATTTTTTGGGACCAAGGACCTCAAATCTGAAGACCCTAGGTCTCTATGACTTATGGTTTACCAGTTGGAAATGGATATCACTTAATTAAATGGAAAAGGGGGAATAACTCTCATATGGAGTCTCCGTAAAACTTCGGTCCAAATGAATATCCTAATCCAGAAGATGTAACGAGCAATTTGGTAAAATAAATTTGTCGCAATCTTTAACGGTTGCGAAGGAGTAGTGGCCACAAGAAAAACAGTGTTTGGGGAGATAACTCTTACAACGTAAAGTATTTTGTTACGCAGTTGTAAATTTTTAAAGCATATAAACTATACGACATCATATTCCAAATATCTAAGCGACATCTTTTGACACATCAATACTACGCAAGAAAAAAATTTAGGCGGAAGAAAAAAAAAAAAAATAATAATCAGAACAAATTCAATAGGTCTTTCCACGGAAAGGTGGAAAGACCTAATAATCAGAACAAAAACAATAAGTCTTTCCACAGTAAAGTGGAAAGACTTAATAATAATCAGAACAAATACAATAGGTCTTTCCACGGAAAGGTGGAAAGACCTAATAATCAGAAGAAATCCAATAGGTCTTTCCACGGAAAGGTGGAAAGACCTAATAATAATAATCAGAACAAAAGCAATAGGTCTTTCCACGGAAAGGTGGAAAGACCTAAATATAAGAATTCAATCAAACTCAATTCTCAACCAAGTCAGGATTAAGTGCTACATTATGTCCAATTATGTTACGCTACTCATTCATAGATTTATGAATGAACTATTTCTTTCTATAATGTTTACATGTAATAATTGACATACAGGTAACTACTATTCAGAAGACACAAACAATACATATACTGAACT
Organism: Mytilus edulis; assembly: GCA_019925275.1. Lineage (NCBI taxonomy): Eukaryota > Metazoa > Mollusca > Bivalvia > Mytilida > Mytilidae > Mytilus > Mytilus edulis. The sequence goes on along the minus strand of CM034351.1, from coordinate 101,751,437 downwards.
AAAATTAAATAGACAAACACAGACAATACAGTAAACTAAAAATACATGTAACACTGATCTTACCATGTATATGGTACAAAGGTCTATCTCCGTATTTGGAAACATCACCAGATCAATAGAATATGAAGATATTCTGGTCCTGTTAAAAATACAAATATAACCTATATAAGTCTAATGAACTAACTATATCAGCATAGCATTTATAAACAATAAGTAAGATGTTCAGTAGACATTGCTTTGGACCTTTTATAATAATAAAATAATTGTACCAATACATGTATCATTAATATATCTATGATATATTATTTCTCTGAGTTCATGAAAATACTTCTTTAGAATAAAATATCTATCATTCATGCACAATCATTCTGACTTATTCAAAATACATTTTCTCTCAGATTCAAACTAAAGGAATACTGTGCAAATATTAAAGACTTAGAAATATTAGTAACTGACCTGATTAATATGGAATAAGTGTCCAGAATATTAAACTATATAACTATTTAAATATGGCTGCTACATGTAAAGCTTTCTCTCAAAGTATATCAAAAAGAGTGGCAAAAACTATGAACTTAATGACTGTGACCAATAGTAGACAAGATAATATGACACATGACTGACTGACTAATGAACCAGAAAAATAGAGTAGAACTGTACTAAGATATAAGAGAATAGAAGAATTGATGAACTCTTAATAAACATATAATAAAACTACTAATTAATATTATTTATTCTAAAAGAAAATAAATATTAATGCTTAACACTCTACCACATACTCCCCTGGCATCTAAAATGACGTCCACGTCATTTCAGAGTATACAACATAATATCTATGAAAAATAAAATGAAATAGTATTATATCTGAAGCTGCAATGTACTGATACTGCAATCACTAATAAATACAGTAGGAATCAATCAGGATAATCCACTGAAATATCATCAAATATAAGATTAATAGTATCAATAGTAAAGCTAAAATATAAAACATCAATGATCGGTCAAAATGGCTAATAAAGCCTTCCCTGCTTCTAGCTCTATCCCTGAAAATAAACCTCTAGCAATACAGCTAGAAAGATAATCTGCCTTCTGTCTCCACTCAGCTGGTGTCTCTACAGGTGTATCAGTAGGTGGAACTGCAGACTTCGTCACAAAATCACCAGACTGTAACCACTTAGGTTGTGTCCTCTCTCGACCTGATCGACGAGGCAAAACTGGAGGTATATCATCTTCATCATGAGCTAGATCAAGCGTCTCTGGTTCTAAAGGCACCTCCTGCTGTTCATCTTCGTGTAAGGAATCTAGTTCCTGTACATCTATATCTATATCATGGGCGTCCCCATCTGACTCCAGAGTGTGTAGTAATTCTTCTTCATGACCATCAAGACTCTCTGTTTCATCATCATCAACACTGGATGAAGTGTTGTCAACCATTGGTCGTTGATGTACAAATATCTCATAATCATCATCACTATCGATATCGGTTTCCTCCATGGTACAGTCTGTGTTAGAGTTGTTCTTGCTGATCTTCTTTTGCAATCTCGTTCTCGGTCTAGAAACTGGTCTAGGTAATGGTTCTGTCGTTGGTGGTTGACTTGAAATATACCCCACAGGCAATAAGAGATTCCTATGTAATGTCCGCTTACGCCCCTCGCCACTATCTTTCTGTACAACGTAAACGGGTATATCTTTGTTAGGTTGTTCTATAACTAGGTAAATATCGTTCTCCCATTTATCACTCAGCTTATGCTTACCATCAAATGCAACTTTCTTCACTAATACCTTGTCGCCTTTTTCTACCACTGCTCCTCTAACTTTCAGATCGTAATGTTCTTTCTGTTTGTCATGTGCCTTTTTTGCTGATTCTGAAGCAAGCTTGTATGCATCCACTAGTCTGTTCTTCAATTCTTGTATGTACTTAGTTTGTGGTTTCCTATCTTTGTCCTTTATCAGTCCAAATGCTAAATCGATGGGAAGCTTTGGTTGTCGGCCAAACATCAGAAAGTAAGGTGATTGTCCCGTTGCTTCATGACGAGTGCAGTTGTACGCATGCACTAACGGAGCTACGTACGCTTTCCAGTTGGTCTTATCTTTTGGCTGTAAAGTTCCAAGCATCGACAGTAATGTTCTATTAAATCTCTCAGTCATGCCGTTGCCCATCGGATGGTATGGTGTGGTTCTAGACTTCTTTATTCCTGTTAGACGTCAAAGTTCCTGAATGATGTTACTTTCAAAGGATGGACCCTGATCTGAGTGAATTCTGTTAGGTAAACCATAATGCACGATGAAGTTGTTGAGCAATGCTTCTGCAGTTGTCTTTGCAGTCTGATTGCGTGTTGGTATGGCCTGTGCATAACGTGTAAAGTGGTCGGTGATTACCAAGATGTCTTGAATTCCTCCCTTTGACGGCTCTAGAGTAAGGTAGTCAATGCATATGAGGTCCATTGGCTGAGTTGTTGTGATATTGACTAGTGGTGCTCTTCCTGGATCTTTCTTTCTCTTAATACATCTTTCGCATCGTTGAATCCATTCTTCAATATCTTTATTCATCCCAGGCCAGTAAAAACGTTCTCTTATTAGACTGGTGGTTCTGTCTTTGCCTGGAGGTCCCATTTCGTCATGAAGTGCTTCTAATGCTAATTTGATGTGTGAAGATGGTATGATGAGTTGATGATGTATCTTCTCGTCGATGGTAATCTCTCTGTAAAGTACATCATCTATAATTCTGAGATGGTTAAACTGTTTACTAAGTGGACTCGATGATATTTTTCCTTTAACTGGTTTCTGTCCAGATTTCAGCTGTTTTTTCCATACGTGGAGTAGTGGATCCATAGCTTGGACTTCTGACCAGTTGGTGTCAGTTGAAACCTCTATATGCATATCCAAATTACTAATGTCAATGGTATCTGGTGATATGGCATAGGAGTCAATCAACGATGTATATATGCATCCACATATCGCTTTAATAGAATCTTTGCTGATGGTTGTCAATCTGGATAGTCCATCTGCATCTGCATTGGTTTTGCCTGGACGATATATGATGTCGAAATCGTAAGCGGCTAGTGCCACGAGCCAACGGTGTCCAGTAGCATCTAGTTTTGCAGACGTGAGTACATATGTGAGTGGGTTGTTGTCTGTGAGTACTCTAAACTTGTGGCCATAGAGGTAATCATGGAACTTGTCGGTTATGGACCACTTTAGCGCAAGAAATTCCATCTTATATGCTGGATAGTTCTGTTCCGCTTTTGTTAAACCTCTGCTAGCATATGCGATCACACGTTGATGTCCGTCTTGCTCTTGATATAGTACGGCACCAAGTCCTTGACCACTGGCATCAGTGTGTAGTTCAAATGGTTTGGAGTAATCGACATATCCAAGTATCGGTGCTGATGATAAGTGTTGCTTTAATGTTGTGAAAGCTGTTTCTTGCTTATCAGTCCACTGAAATGCTTCTTGTTGTTGTTTCTTAGTCTTCTTCTTCCCTAACTTTACATTTGAAGTTGGCATAATGGATGTAAGTGGCTTTGCTATCTGACTGAAGTTACGGATGAACTTGCGATAGTATCCTACGAATCCGATGAATCTACGTACTTCTTCAGGTGACTGGAGTAGGCCAATTCCTTACTTTCTCAACTTTCTCTGGGTCTGTCTCTACTCCCTCCTCAGATACAATATGTCCTACATATTTGAATTTTGGCTGGAAGAAAGAACATTTTGATGGCGAAAGCTTTAAGTTGGCTTGTCGAAATCTGTCAAAGACCATCTCAAATCGCTCTAGGTGTTCCTCATACGTTTTAGCAAATATGATAACGTCGTCTATGAATACGCAACATATACGCATGTGAAGATCTCTGAGACAATCTTGCATAAGACGTTGCTAAGTGGTGGGGGCGCAAGCAAGTCCGAAAGGCATACGGTTGTACTCGAAGAGTCCAAGAGGTCCTACGGTAAATGCTGTCCTCTCCTTATGTTCCTCAAGTATTTCCACCTGATGGTAACCAGACTTCATGTCTACGGTCGAGAAGTACTTGTTTCCAGCCATGCAATCTAACATATCCTCCATTCTTGGCAAAGCATAGGCGTCCTTTTTTGTCTTTAAATTCAATTCTCTGTAATCTACACATATTCTTAATGTGCCATTCTTCTTCTTAACTAGAACAACGTTGGAGGCATACGGACTATGAGACTTTCTAATTATTCCTGCTCGGAGCATCTGGTATAAGTGGCTCTTAACATCTTCATACATTGAAGGAGGTATGTGTCGGTATCGTTGTTTGAACGGTCTATCATCTTCTAAGAGTATCTTATGTTGTACTATGTTGGTATGTCCAATGTAATAATCATCTTTGGAAAATATATGAAAGTATATGAATTTTTATATATATCTTTTGCATCCATTAAGTCATAATTTCCTCATAATTTATTATCAGATTGACCATGGTTCACCATGGTCATACACCAGACCATGGTTGACCATGGACAATTCATGTTATCGACCATGGTCAACCATGGTTGATAACATGAAGTTTAACCATGGTCAACCATGGTTTGATATATAACCATGGTTGACAATGGTCACCAAGGTTGAAAATCCATGCTGACCAAGGTTAACCATGGTTAAAGCACATCCAACCATGGTTTGAGCATGGTTATCAATGGTCAGCGATGGTAACCATGGTCAACCATGGTTGCGTTTTGACAGGGGCAATATCTCTGAAACGGTAGAAGTTACATTAAATCAATTAAAAAGGGCAGGAATTTTTTCTAAGAATTACAATGAATAAAACAGTAAAACCCCATCTGAATCTTACTATTTCTGGCATCGCCCTATATAACCCCTCTTTGACTTAATTAATCTAGAAAATGTTAAAAGTCACACCAAAGCAGACAAAATCTTTAAGGCAAGGAATTTAATGCAAAAAAGCGCGTCAAAATCTTACTTCATTTAAAATTTTACTTTTAAGACCCTTTTCTCCCCCTTTTTCTGCCAGCACTATCCGAAAAAAATTCCCGCCTGGGTCCACCAAAGTCTTCTGCTGTCTATAAAAATACAAGAATCAGTATGTGTATAAAGCAAATTTTTAGTGCATTTTTTTTTAACACTTTATATATACAAAAACTGATTCCCCTTTTGAATTGATTACAATCCTTTATTTTTTTCATTTGAGAGCAAACAGGACACAGGGGATGTTGGACATTATAATAAAACAAATTTCTGGCCCCTGCCCTTGCTATATTCAAAATTTCATGTAATTTGGTTTGCCCGAGACCACAAATAGTACTGTGTGCATTTTTATTTCAAAATTTTGACATATTAAAAAAATTGCACCAGCACAAACCGACTGATTCATATAATTCATTACATGTTTTTTTTCTATGATTTAATTCATCCCTTTCCTTTCATTTTGGGCATATAACACTAAACAGTTATAATGAGGAACTAAATTTGTGGACAACGAAAATCATGCCCAATAATTGAGGTCTTGGGCGACATGAAGACCCCTCCCCCCAAAACAAACCGGATTTGCATGGGGAAAAAATTTGTTCTAGTTGTTTACCTCATGATAGAATTGAACTTCTAGGGTCTTTCTCAAATCTTTATCTTTTGTCTGAGCTATTTCGTCCAAGGCAGTTTCTAATAGCTTCTCACGGTTGACCATTATGAAGTTTGTTTCTCCTTCACATGTCTCTCCACTGTGACAGCTGACATCTATATCAAGTTTTCTTCCAGTAACTATTTTTCCCTGGATGAATCTTAGAATTTCTACTGGATCTGTAATGTTTTCATTAAAAACTACCTCTATTGCGTTGGTAACTATGTAGTCAATTCCACTTTTATCCTCTGCAAAATCTGTATTGGATATATCTGCAGGACCTGTGCATGTTACAGTATTTGGAGGTTCAATTATGTATTTGAATATATATACAAGTAACAATGTCTTCAGATGCAGAAGCTTTACTACATACAGGTGTACTTATATTTTCCAAATCCTGAGTACATGTACTAGAACATGCCACTTGCATATGCTCAGCCTCTTTGTGATCTAACTTATTGTCAACAGTATTGTAGCTAGGAGTCAAATGGGGATCTTTAAGATCTTCAGAATCACTACTGTGGGTAGAATCATCAAAACAATCTATACTAAGAAAGCTTTTACATTTTGTTAAATGTTCCCGCAATTCTCTGACAGAATATTCAGATAAACAGTTATGACATTTAACTTTGGCTTCTGCATCAGAACATTTTTTAATAGCTGTTACAGAGATATTCTTCTGTATGGGTCTAATGTATAATTTAGCTTGAGGTCCTAAATAACATCTTAGATTTCGAACATTCCACTCACTTTCAACCAGATTTAACTCTCTGGAATTCTGACGACAAATTAGCAATTCAAACCCACCACATTGCTTCAGTTGAGGAACACCTATTGTTTCATTATCAATGGTTTCATCAGAAACAATTTTTTCCATAACAATTGCTTCGGTGTCATCGGTTTGGAATCTTATTTTCCAAAGACCTAATCCGGCTTTAAATAGGATCTCTCTTTCAGTAGGTGATGGAACGGTTTTTTGCTTCCTTATCAGCCAAACAAACTACTGTTACAGTCCAAGATCTAGAATTAGTTCCACTTGCTTTACTTTTCTTTTTTCTCGAGTGCATATTGTTACCATCAATATTCAATTCTGGTAAGACATGGGGAGATCTTTTATGTGATGCTCTCTTCCCCGTACCAAATAAAGTATTCCTGTGCTGCAGGATGTTTCTGGCAATTGATGACTGTTTAGTTGTTGATAACTGAGACTCGTCTTCCGATTTTTTCAATTCTAACCGGACTTTCTCCGTTATTCTGGCGATGTCACCTAATTTATGAACGCCTAACTTGTTAATTTGTGTTTCATTAAGGCTTAAAAAACATTGCAAGTCAATACCTTCCTTTTGGAATTGGGGAATTAAGTGATTTAGACCTAAGTCTTCTAGAATGTTTTTTATCTGTTCCTTTCCGTTTTCCGCCATTTTAATTGAATAATAGTTTAGTCGATGTCGGTAAAGAAATATTAAATTTCTGGCAAAAACGTATCTTTTGAAAACTATGAGTCATCTATGTGCATATGGAGAAAAAGTATGTGCATATGGAGAAAAAGTATGTGCATATAGAGATAAAGTATGTGCATATAGAGAAAAAGTATGTGCATATAGAGAAAAAGTATGTTCGTATAGAGAAAAAGTATGTGCATATATAGAAAAAGTATGTGCATATATAGAAAAACTATGTGCATATAAAGTAAACTATGTGCATATATAGAAAAACTATGTGCATATAAAGTAAACTATGTGCATATATAGAAAAACTATGTGCATATAAAGTAAACTATGTACATATAAAGTAAACTATGTGCATATAGAGTAAAACTATGTGCATATATAGAAAAACTATGTGCATATAGAGAAAAAGTATGTGCATATATAGAAAAAGTATGTGTATATATTGAAAAGTATAAGCGTATCTAGAAACAAGTACACATAAGGCAGTTACGGCGTTCCATAGTTTTAAGTTGATGAAATATATTGAATGCATGCCAATTTGATTAAACTCATTATTCTGCAGTAGTCAATATATGCAAGTGCAAAAAAAAAATGATTGGATTTAGAGCATGGGTTTATTCACAAAGCAAAAGAAGCGTGTCATATTAGAATTTAAAACAATTCTGTGATAATAATGTATATATTAATCAAGCATATTGATACAAACAAAGATGACAGGAAATACATACAATGCAAAACCTTCCAACAATAGCTTACGATAAACCACTATTTATTCAACAAATGTTCACGGCTTAATTAGCCATAATCTCTGTTTGAGATTTTTCCATGCTGGAAAACTTGTACATCATGTCGTTCATTGTTGGACTGTTATTATTGTCATTCCCGTTGGTTTCCCTTTCACTTGTTGATTCCCAGACATGCTCAGTATACCACTTCCCGCTGGCATGTGCATTACATCTGAACTTCTATTCATTACACTTCTAGTGTTTATATCAGTATCTTGGTTTCCAACCGTTTCAGAAACGTTTCCTGGTATAATTTTATAAATTTCTTTTGTACGACGTTTCACCATTTCGGCAAAACTAATAAGAAAAAAACTTTTTATTAAAATTTGATTTCCATGAACCCATATGCAGAAGCACGTAGACATTTTTTTTTTTTCGAAATAATTTTTTACTTCCAATTTTCAGTATTTGAAGCTTTTGCATGGTCTTTCAAGGCTGGTCTTTTGGTTCCATCCTTGGCATGGTACCCAATCAACGATCTCTTTCAAGTTATTTTTTTGAAAACATTAGTCGAAAAAGTTTCAGAGATGCTTTTTTAAAACAAGTCAAGTTGCCAATTCACTCTTTGTTGTATTTCCCATAATCTTTTGTTATTTTGGTCTTCAGACTATGCTTTTGAACTTACACACATTTAATCATAATATATTTCATATCTTTTAAGAAATAAAGCTCAAGGATTAACAGATTTATAAAACATACATGTAAGGCCGTTAGTTTTCTCATTTGAATTGCTGTACATTGTCATTTCATAGCCTTTTATAGCTGACTATGCTGTATGGGCTTTACTCATTGATGAAGGCCGTACTGTAACCTATAGTTGTTAATTTCTGTGTCATTGGCAATCATACCACATCTTCTTGTTTATATGTAATTCTTGCCTCTATCATCCCATTAAATAGAATAATCTTTTGTCATCCCCATCTTTTCTTGAGGAAGCTATTTCCTGTTTAAATTGTAAAAAACGTCATGATAGGTACCCTTTTAGGGAAAAAAACAGGCAGCTCTAAAAATGCATGTCTTGCTTACAATTGATAATTTAAATTATGGGCCAACCCCACAAATTAGTCCTTTGAATATTTTGGTGCAAATAGTCAGTAGGTAGATCTCATCATTCCAAATTTTCTTAAATAATATGATAGTGATGATAATTAAATCATACAATTTACAACTATTTTCAGCAATGTTTGCTATTCTGCTTTGCAAGCATGTTTATCCAATACATTTTCTTTTAACTTTTTCTTATAGAAATTGATAATGAACTTTAAACATTGGGACAATACAGGTACATATAAAAAAATAAATATTATGCATTTGATGTGTTTGAAAGCCACACTCGTACAAATGATTTGTGCTTATTCAAATGTAAATTTTTATTAGAAATAAATATACATCAGCTTCTTCTAACTGTTTTAAAATTAAATGAAACATCAGTCACTTCTGCAATAGCATTCTGACTTGTTCCAGTTTCATTTGTTGTCACTTTTCTGCAAGAAAGATAAAAAGTTGTAGTAAATGAATTTGTATTTAATTATACACAATGCTTAGACCCAAGATTTTCTGAGCTTCCTGTAGAGATCTGTCTCTCTGTTGTATGTTGGAATATAAACAATTCCATATTTCAGTGTTTAAAGTCGGAGGGATTAACAACTTGCAATTGCTTGGTACCTGCTTGTCCTCGAGAAATGTACTTATGTCCGCCTTAAAGCTTGCGGGTACATGCATTATTAACAAAATCTGCCAAACTTTCTGAGACGAAATTTTGTTTGATCCTCAAAAATCCTTAGAAGTTCAATACCTGCTGAATCAGCATTAATAATTTGATTATCATTGGGGTCCGTGATTGAAAAAATATCGTTCATTGAACCCCTCACTAGCAGGTTCTTCTATATGCTCATCGTCAACTTGACCTTGCACACAATCAATTTCAGGTAAATTTCCAGTCTGGCTATAGTGTCTGGAACCTGACTTGCATAAGGCATATGTGCATTACTAAATTGTTGAAAAAATGTCTTCAATATCTCAGATAGTTCCGACGAATCATCTTTACTCTTTTTAGCTTTAGTTTTAATAGGAGCACTTACTTTTTTCCCTTTCAATGGTGCCATGCTTTTGGTATTCATTCCAGGGCATTTTCTGGGACCCTTGTCAACTATTTCCTTCTCAGAAGGCTTCTGTTTTGTAATATCAGTACCATAATGTGATATTACACCCTTTTTTCGCCACATTATTGGGCTCTACTAAACCAGAAACACTGGCAATATCAACGGGCTCAAAGCCAGAGAAACTTCTTCCTCCTAGTCAGTATATAATTATATAACGTACACATGGCCTTTAGTAAAAAAAAGCCCCCTGCGAGAAATTCAAGAACTGTGTTCTAGAACGTTTGTGAACATTAAATGACTGTTTAGGACTAAAAAGTCCTGTTGATATTGGAGGAGGCATTCAATAATTCCTGAACATTGCACTTTTGGTAATGGTTTTTATCATGTTCTTATTTATCAGGGTTAAATAGAGATTTTATTGATTGTTGGTTGATTGACAAATGTCAAGTGGCAAATATTTCATGCATGTTTAGTACATTATAGTTATTTATTTAAGGAATGACTGTCATATTTTTTCTGTCTATGAAAAAATAACATAAAAAATTTGGTGCACACTGAATAACGCGCGTAGCGGGTTATTTAACAGTGTGCACCACATTTTTAATGTTATTTCAAATAGACAGAAAAAATATTGCAGTCATTTCTTATAATTTAATTCTAAATTCCATTTTAACTGGTGTAAATCATGTAAAAAACGTTGATAAAAATTGTGTCAATGATATGATAAACAAAACGACGTCAGCCAATCAGAGGACGTGTTACATCCAAAATTAAATTATATAAAGATAATAAGAACAAATACAAATGTACCAACCCCTATTACTAGGAAATCAAAACATGGATAGACAATCAAAAATCAAATGTCAATAATGTCCTGTCACCAGAGCCATAAAAAAGATTGTCTGAAAAAAAAATCATATTTTTTTGTTGTCTCGACGTATTAATCACTTTTGTAGATTTTCAAATTTCTTATGAAAAGTAATTTGTCGAAGATGGTTCTTTGTAGCACCAATTCCTCTAAAATGCCAAATTTTTCTGTGTCAAGTTGTGGTTTCACTATATTGTTACATTTGATTGTTCTTTTTCCTGTTCTTGTTCTGTTCATCAGTTCCTCCTGAGTAAATGTTTTAAAACAAAAAGTTTTAAAAATATGTCTATCCCCATGAAGATTTTTGATTTCCTCAGATATTTCTGTCACCGACAATGAATTTTTGGTAGGTATCTCATGCACCGTTTCAGATACTTTACTTTCGGCAGACGTTGTGCTGGAATATTCTGGTGCTGCTTTATAGGAAGTTGATGTTACATCCAGTTCTTTTTCTGAACTCACCATCGTTGTTGCTTTCCATTTCCAAAGGTTCATGAGCACTGTTTTCCATCGGTGCAGTCTGGTCTTCTTCACTCTCTGCAAAGACAATGATGCTACATTTACACATATTGCGTTTAAGCTGAAACTTTTTGTTAATGATTGAGGTATAAAAGCAAAGTTGTGAAGAAATCAAAGACCGTGAAAATTGGATGGGGTACATTAGTAAATTCATTATAAAATTCTTCTTGTATATCAAGTTTTCCCTTTGGTGATGTCTCTTCAAGCTGCAAGTGAATGCCATTTAAAGCATTTAATATAATAAAAAAATGAGTTAATATATTAACTTCGATTATGTCTAACATAATTAATCTTCATTCACCTTTTTTCAACTGATAGTAGATGAATGCATATTTTAATATCCTAATTGTCAAAGCAAAAGACATTGACCTATAATAGTTTTTCATTGTGACGATACATACATTGCTGTCATTTTCTTGTTTTACACTGGTTTAATTCTGTCCAATTTTCTTTCTTTGGTGTATCCATAATGTTTCTACTATTGGTGGGAATGGTACATTGACTATCTGTTGAGATCTGCGATTCTTGAGGTTCTGTTCTACAATATATAGGCCTGTAAAATTTCATTGACAGTTATATGTAAATTCTAAGATACTTTTTATCATGATACCTTCCAGAACAAATTATTATCAATATCATCAGTTGTATTTATTATTCAAGGTACCATCAGTTTGACTTAAGAATCAAGCTATATAGTTAACAATGTGATGTTTTTTTTGCAAGATTTCATTAGGTTTTTTACTGATTATACAATAACAGTAATAACTTGTTCCATGACGTTTAAAGAAAACATATTCTTAGTTGATATAAACTATTAACAAAATCTTATGTTATGAAATAGCTAAATGTAATTACATTCTTATTTAGCAACTGCCAGGCCCATTGTAATGATGTTTCGCACTGGGTTACTCGGGTATTTTAGTCCAAAGTGTTTTAATGGTTTGAAGCCACAATGTTTTCCAAATTCTGTATCTTCCCTCTGCATTCTTCATGACATGATGATTGTGAAAGTTTTCTGTATGAAAATTCTGCTGTTGAGGTGACCAGTGATAGTTGTCCTCAAGCAGCCTTTCACCAACAACTTCTGATGATTGCCTGTAAAATAAATAGAAAATGCATGTTTTTATTATTTATAAAAAAATGTGCAATTTTAAACATAGCTGGACCAAAAAAAATAAACAGGGCATTAATAGGACATTAAATGATACCCGCCACATTTTTGTTGAAAAGAGGGGTTGCTAAAAGTGCAAAATGACAAAAACTCAGAGTATTCATCAGTATTTAATGAATGGCTATTATCTATTTTGAATTTATTGAACCATAAAACTAATTTTTGACTCTTCACATTGAATAATCCGCGAAGCGGATTATGTAAAATGTGAAGAGTCAAAAATTAGTTTTATGGTTCAATAAAATCAAAATAAATTATTGCCATTCATTATAAATAAATTTCTATCAAAATAAGGCTCAAAAAACTTTTTATATCATTTATATTAACAATAACAACGTATACACATGTTGGTGTATGAATACACAACGTCAGAGTGGGCGTGACGCCATCAAAATTGACAACATTGAAAATAAAACTAATAATTTCAACCAATCAGAAGACAGTAAAAACACCAAATTTATTTAATAGATGTTAATTGAAGTTAACCTGTCTTTTATATACATGTAGTTAGGTAAACAACTGTTCACACTGGCAGATCTAGAATTTTTCATAAGTGGGGGCCCACTGACTGCCTAAGAGGGGGCCTGCTCCAGTCACGCTTCAGTGATTCCCTATATAAGCAACCAAATTTTTTCCCAAAAAGGGGGGGCATGGCCCCCCCTAAATCCGCCTTTGGTTCATAGCTTTAGAACAATGCCTTGATCAATTCTCAAGTTATAATCTGGTACAATGTTTCAGGAAAAAAAAGAAAGCGGTAGACAAAGAGTGAAAAAGGCATAATTCGAAAAATATTATTTTGATCTAGCTACACATCGCTAGGTAAACTAAATTTGTGACAGTAAAACTACCAATGCGGATGGACGTCCACAAAGCTTATATATTTATTGTGTAAGGAACGACATCAAAAGTTCAATGTAGGATACAAAACTGAATTCATATAGTTATGCATGCCATTGTTTCCTATAAATTATAATACTTGTAAGAAGACAGAACTTTGAGTAGAAGAAGGTTAAAGTAAATAACATCATTTGACATATATGAATCTCTACTGATTTCTTTGTAAGCTAATGATATATATTAAGCATGTTAACTTAAGTTTTACCCTTGTCTGTCTGTACGTCCTGACGTCCATAAATTGGTGTCTGTTCTATAAGTTGAGTTTGCCTCAACCAAATGTTATGAAACTTATACACATTGCTCATAACAGCAAAACACAGATCTAGCTTCAATTTTGGTGGTGTTACTTTAACCGTTTTATAGTTATTCCCCTTTATTAATGGAAAAATTGCAAAATATTTAGTTTCCGATCTTAAGTTTGCCTCAACCAAATGTTATGAAAGGTATACACAATGCTAATTATCACAAAATACAAAACCAGACCTAAAAGTCTATTTCTGTTTGTCATTTTCACATTTAGAAACTTAAGAAAACTTCATTACTCTAAGATGAACATTCTATTTTTTTCTGATATATTTGCCACTGACATTAAGAAATCAAGCGATATTTCAAGCTTAAGTCTGTGTATCTTTGTTGTATCATAGAATCTAGTGTTTTACACAAGTGAAGTTGTAATTTTGAGATCACTGACTATAGTATACCAAGTAACCACAATTATTGTTTTAGTTGTCGTTATTATATCATTTCAATCAACATATTTACAATTTAAACAGTGTGTATATGTCAAGTGTATTTAAATGAACATAGTTTTCATGTTACCATAGTTAAGGACTTTATTCATTATAGGTTAAAAAAAAAAGGAAAGTTTAGATGTGTATGGAATGTCCTAGTATATGTAGACTTTAGTGGACGTGAGTACGTGAATATTAACAGGCTGATATTATCTATTCAATGGTGTTGTGATGTTACAACAAAAATTATTGTTTATAATCTTTTATATATTTGCAACATTTAATATAAATAATGTAGACTCTGGTTGCTTTATATGGCCATATTGAATTTTTAAGACCAGAGTGGGAACTCGTAACTAACTGTGAATGTAAACCTAAAAGAAGTGCTGTAGGTATGCCAATTAAGAGACATGTATAAGTCAAAATGGCTTGGAATAAAGACGTTAGTAACAGGATACTCATTTTAATGCAGCAATTTCATCAAACATTTATATTGGTCAGAATATTTACGTGTATTAAAACTAATATTGGATTTCTCGTTTCAGCATTTTTCATGAAGTGGCTGTACCTTTCTGGTTACTATTCATGTGTTGTGTATTATGTATCGTAACACTTTATAGTTATTGGATAGGTCAAACTTAGACAACAAAACATCCAAACAGCACCAGATCATTTGCGATTCCAGCTGATTTCAGATTAGTGATAATTGATAAAAGAAAGTAAGAAAGCTCCAGTTTGTGTTACTGATTTGGTTACCAAATATAAATTATTTAAATACATGATGTACCTACGCATGGGAAGATGTATACAGCAAGTCCAGAGAAACTTACAATCACTTAATATCCAGTAGGAACAGATCAAACAGAACGTTCACCAGTGTTGATAATAGATAAAAATTTAAGATAAAAAAGTGTATCACATTGTTAGCTCACCTGTCCCGAAGGGACAAGTGAGCTTATGCCATCACTTGGCGTCCGTCGTCTTCCGTCGTCTGTCGTCTGTCGTCCGCCGTCTGTCGTCGTCTGTCGTCGTAAACTATTTCAAGAATCTTCTCCTCTGAAACTACTGGGCCAAATACTTTCAAACTTTAATTGAATGTTCCTTAGGGTATCTAGTTTGTAAATTGTATCCGAAGTTATGATCTATCAACAAACATGGTCGCCATTGCTAAAAATAGAACATAGGGGTCAAATGCAGTTTTTGGCTTATAACTCAAAAACCAAAGCATTTAAAGCAAATCTGACATGGGGTAATATTGTATATCAGGTCAAGATCTATCTGCTCTGAAATTTTCAGATGAATCAGACAACCTGTTGTTGGGTTGCTGCCCCTGAATTGGTAATTTTAAGGAAATTTTGCTGTTTTTGGTTATTATCTTGAATATTAATATAGATAGAGATAAACTGTAAACAGGAATAATGTTCAGCAAAGTAAGATTTACAAATAAGTCAACATGACGGAAATGGTCAGTTGACCCCTTTAGGAGTTATCGCCCTTTATAGTCAATTTTTAACCATTTTTCGTAAATCTTAGTAATCTTTTACAAAAATCTTCTCCTCTGAAACTACTGGGCCAAATACTTCCAAACTTTAACTGAATGTTCCTTAGGGTATCTAGTTTGTAAATTGTATCAGAAGTTGTGATCTATCAACAAACATGGTCGCCATTGCTAAAAATAGAACATAGGGGTCAAATGCAGTTTTCGGCTTATAACTCAAAAACCAAAGCATTTAGATCAAATCTGACATGGGATAATATTGTTTATCAGGTCAAGATCTATCTGCCCTGAAATTTTCAGATGAATCAGACAACCTGTTGTTGGGTTACTGCCCCTGAATTGGTAATTTTAAAGAAATTTTGCTGTTTTTGGTTATTATCTTGAATATTATTATAGATAGAGATAAACTGTAAACAGCAATAATGTTCAGCAAAGTAAGATTTACAAATAAGTCAACATGACGGAAATGGTCAGTTGACCCCTTTAGGAGTTATAGCCCTTTATAGTCAATTTTTAACCATTTTTCGTAAATCTTAGTAATCTTTTACAAAAATCTTCTCCTCTGAAACTACTGGGCCAAATACTTCCAAACTTTAACTGAATGTTCCTTAGGGTATCTAGTTTGTAAATTGTATCAGAAGTTGTGATCTATCAACAAACATGGTCGCCATTGCTAAAAATAGAACATAGGGGTAAAATGCAGTTTTTGGCTTATAACTCAAAAACCAAAGCATTTAGAGCAAATCTGACGTTGGGTAATATTGTTTATCAGGTCAAGATCTAACTGCCCTGAAATTTTCAGATGAATCAGACAACCTGTTGTTGGGTTGCTGCCCCTGAATTGATAATTTTAAGGAAATTTTGCTGTTTTTGTTTATTATCTTGAATATAATTATAGATAGAAATAAACTGTAAACAGCAATAATGTTCAGCAAAGTAAGATCTTCAATTAAGTCAATTTGACCAAAATTGTCAATTGACCCCTTAAGGAGTTATTGCCCTTTAAAGACTTTTTTCACAATTTGTTCATCATGTTGACTTACTTTAAAAAATCTTCTCCTTTGAAACTGCTGTATCAATTTCAGCCAAACTAAGGCTAAATGAGTTTCAGAGTATCTAGTATAAATTTTATATTTTATTTCCTTGTATGTCAAGAAACATAGCTCCTATGGCTAAAATAGAACATAGGAGAAAATGATTATTTTTTTTGGCTTTTGAAGAAAATAGGACGATCCAAAAAACATTTAAATAAATTGAAAAGCCAAAATAATCATTGATGAGAGATTTAACCAAAAGAATTAAGGTGAGCGATTCAGGCTCTTGAGAGCCTCTTGTTTAAAAGAGTTATGCCCCTTGGAAATATAAAAAAATTCATCAGCATTGCGAGATCAAAAAGTCTGCAAATATTCATCAAAATTGTACTGCATCATGAACTAGATCATTCTATCTTTAATTATTTTATTACAGCCCTTGTTCACTCTGGACTTGGAGAAAGACAAGCTAATAGTTTCCTATCAGAGCTAAATATTCCAGCATTTATTTATAAACTGGTTAGTGCAAGACTGCGAGAAGTAGGGAATGTTGTTGAAGAGGTAGCCAAGGAATCAACAAATGAAGCACTGGAGAAAGAATTGTCAGCTGTAGAACAGTAAAAATAATAAAAATTAAAACTTTAAACTAAACTCAAATTCATCAATGGGATACTTTTAATTTAAATTATAATGATGAAAAAGAAGATGTGGTATGATTGCAAATGAGACAACTCTGGGGCGGATTCAGCCATTTTAAAAAGGGGGGGTTCCCAACCCAGGACAAAAGGGGGGGGGGGGGGTTCCAGCTATGTGTCCCCATTCAAATGCATTGATTTGTCAAAAAAAAAAGGGGGGTTCCAACCCCCGGAACCCCTCTGGATCTGCCACTGACACTGACACAGAAATTATCAACTATAGGTCACTGTACAGCCTTCGACAATGAGCAAAGCCAATACCTCATAGTCAGCTATAAAAGGCCCCAAAATGACAATGTAAAACAATTCAAACAAGAAAACTAACAGCCTTATTTTACATTAAAAAAAATCAAAGAAAATCAAATATGTAACACATAAACAAACCACAACCACTGAATTACAGGCTCCTGACTTGGGACAGGCACATACATACATAATGTAGCGGGGTTGATCATGTCAGCGGGATCCCAATCCTCCCCCTAACCTTGGGCAGTGGTATAACAGTACAATATAATAAGCATTGATTGAATTTCAATTTTCCATGCACTGTAAAAAAATTGAAACACATTGTTGTCATTTCAGTAACTGAGACCTTCAGTTTCCATTATAAGAATTTGGAATGTTACTTAAAGTTATTTAGATTTCTAACATTTGACTAAATAATTTGATCCAATAAAACTTATGGTTAATACTGTAAATTCAGAAATTAATGCGAGGTTTTTATTATTGCGAAAAATGCGAAAAATGCGACTGAGTTGTAACCGCAATAATTTAAACTCGCATATTTTATATGAATTTAACAGAATTTTTCTCAAAATCGTAAAAATTAAAATCGCATTTCTGTCTAAAATGACAAAATCGCAATAATAAATGCACGCAATAATTTCTGAATTTACAGTATGGGTTGGGACACAATGACAAACATTATATTTCTGACTACAATTGGTTATTTTATTTGATTTATACAATCTTTGACATCTCCAGTTACATTTTATATTATGTTTAGTTTATTTACTAGTACTTTTATAAATTACAGAAATAAGGGTAAACTTGTGGTTGCTGTAGATGCAGGATGGCAGAAAAGAAGAAGTGGTAGAGCATATGACAGCAAATCAGGTATAACTAGACACCATCAGTTATAAGAATGAAAATAGACATTGACATAACATCATATTACAGATAAAACAAAGAAACAAGAAAAACATGATGGTCTTTAGAGCATTTTCACCATTTCATGTCAAATATTTATATCTTTCAAGTCAAGTTGAGTCAATAGGGATAGTGATCCGGCATTTGTGGTGGCGTAAACTTTCTTCTTAAAAGCTTTATATTTTTGAAGATGGAAGACCTGGATGCTTCATACTCTGTATTAAGATGCCTTATTTTAAGAAGTTTCCTTCAATCACATGTCTATTGTTCTTGACCTAATTTTCATGGTTCAGTGTCCACTTGAGAAAAAAGTTATGGTGAACATGTCCAACTGTCACGTGCCATCTGGCCTTGACTTAAGTATATAAAGATTATTTATAAGATTACAAATATTTATCAAATATCTTATGTATTGATTATGTAGTAAACAAAATATCTTAGATATCTTATAAAAACAGATTACTAGTACATAAGATATCTTGAAGTTAGAATAAATAGTAAAACGGCTTGCCATAATAAATACATTATTAATTTCTAGGTCATTGTTCCATGGTTGGTCCAGAGACTGGGAAAATTTTAAATTACTCTGTAAGATCAAAAGACTGCAGAGTTTGCAGTAGAGCAGAATCCAGAAATGAAAGTCCAAGAGAGCATGCATGCTATCATAACTGGGAAGGCAGTTCAAAGGGAATGGAGGCTGATATGGTTATAGAAATGGTGAAAGATGTACAAAGCAAAGGCTGTACAGTAGATGAATTAGTTGGGGATGAGGATTCGACAACAATAGGACGAGTACGGGCAAACATCAGTAATAGCATTGAAAAGATTTCTGATAGAAATCACTTAAAGAAGATTCTTGGAAACAGTCTTTACTCTCTCAAGAAAAACCATCCTGTTTTAACTGTTAAAATCATAAAATATTTACAAAGTTGTTTTAACTATATAATAGCCCAAGGTGAAGGTAATCCAGAACAAATAGCAAAAGATCTCAATGCACTTTCGAAACATCCTTTTGGCGATCACCAATGCTGCTCTAGTCGATGGTGTAAATTTCTAAGTAATCCGAAGACTGTTTTTAAATCATTTCCTCAAGTCTACAAAAGTCTCTGGAAAATGTGTTTGAAGGATATGCTAAGAACAGCATTAAATTGTCAACTGTTGGTAGTACTCAAGCTAATGAGAGTTTCAACAGAATGGTTTCTGCTAAAGCACCAAAGCATGTACATTACAGTTCTTCTGGAAATTTGAATTACAGAGTTGCAGCAAGTGTTGCCCAGAAGAACACAGGTCACAGATACCTAGTTAATGTAAGTTTTACTACTGTGGATTCATCATTATTTTGTGGGATACTAATTTTCGTGGGTTTCGAGGGTACATGTGAACCACAAATTTAAATGGTCAACAAATAACATATTCTTAATAGGCTATGTATACAGAGATTGGAAAAACCATGAAATCAAATATCCACGAATTTGCAAGTTTTCAGAAAACCACAAAAATTGATATCCAAGAAAAAAAATGAATCCACAGTATATTTATTAGAGCCCTACTTGAAAAGGGGGCAGTATATAGTGTTTGTGATGTCCTTTTGTCCACCCATTTGTCTGTAGACATAGTAGATTTGCATATTTTCCCACCTTTTTGATAGCACCAACTTTTTAAGAGTTACGGGACTTTGACTGTGGCTCATCAAATTCAAATAAACATCCAAGACATATATCTTTGTATGTAGAAGCATAAATTGTAAAGATTAGAATTATACTGAAAACTTTACATAATGTTGACATAACATCTCTGTCTTGTTTTTGTAGGTCAGCATTCAAAAGGATAATTGCTCTTGTGTGTAGATCTGTTTTCTAAGCACTTATTATTTTGTTTTTTGTAAGAAAAAAAAGTTAATATAAATATGAAGTCTTATTTGTTATTTAAGAAATAATTCATGGAAATTTACACATGGCCTGGGCCGTGATATTCGAATTTTATCCTGAGCGTTAGCGAGGGATAAAATTAACGAATATCACGGCCCAGGCCATGTGTAAATTTACAACAAATCTATGGCTTCCATGAATTATTTCGATTCTAATAGGACCAATACGATCATTAAAAAACTGAAGCGATGATGGGTATACCGTGTGTGTGGCTGTTCTATTTTACCCACTGTTCGATAAATGTAAAACAAATTTAATAAACCTGCATGAATGATTTCTTAACTAACCGCTAGAAAAAAAATGTGATTCCTTTTGTTACTTCTCAGTAAACCCAACATTTGCAATTTTAAATTTACATTTTTTATCGTAAGCTACCGTCAAATTCACTCTTGACATGTTGTAACCAAGGAGCCGCCATGTTGACTTGCTGAAATCAGTAAATGTGCGAATAATGCAATAGAACAGAAAACAAGCAACACCTACCTCAATAATTTATTTTAATGCAATTGTATGCGAGTTTAGAAGGTAAACGCAATAGAAAAACCTACAGCTTTGACGTTTTCATACGTATGACGTCATGTTTTGAAATGACGTTAATGCGCCAAAATCATTACTGGAATTTCGCGGAATTTTAATTTATTTTGTTTTTGTCCATTTTTCCGTTCTCTAATGTGTAAATTCTTTTTGTTATGCGTCAGAATCAGAATAAATGTTCTGTAGGGTTTTATTCAATTGTAATTGTTAACACAACGGAATCCACAACCGTTTACACATAGGTAACATGTGGATTTACGTGGGAGGCATATTTAAACAGCCATTTGTGTACATCTTGGAGTCTGCGCTAAGTATAAATATATCGAGAATTTTATCACGGTGTTGTTTACAAAGCGAAAGAAGCACGTCATATTAGAATTTCATTTTTCAGGTTAATAAGAAGTTGGGGCTTTCACCAGGTTACCATACTCAGCGCCTTGCCAGATTAAGAGATTATCAGCGATCAAAGCAGAGGGCATTGGCAACTACAAGAGCATTTAAAATAAAACGACTGGAAAAGAAAGCTAAGATGTAATTAATGTATATTTTATTTCAAAATATAACCCTATTAGTTAGCTGGGTATAACCCAAGAAAAATAGCAATGTTCATTAAAAATCCATATTTTTCATTGTGGAATAACCTTAGAAAACCACATCTATTGAATAACCTTATTTTTCAAAGGGGAATAACCCTAGAAAAGTACAACTTTTAGCAAATAACCTCCAAAAGCTTCTTGTGACTCATAGATTAATACTGAAACCGCATATATATTTGCTGTTTTAATTAAATCAGTAAAAAGCTTTTATTAAAATTAGATTTGATATTTTTATAACTTTAATAGTAGTTTTCAAGACAAATAATATTGAAAATTTAAAGCATAAAGACCCAAATGGTAAAAAAAAAGATTGGGTAACTATTTTCTTGATAATTGAAATAAATCTTATTTTATTTAGGCACCAAAAGCTTGCATCTGCAGAAGTCAGAGAAGGTGTCTCCTATCAAACAGGATGTTCTCTTGATGCAGCAATATCGGATGATATTCAGTATATTCCTGCACCAGTTATTACTCCAGAATATCTTCCTTTGGAACCAAAGACCTTGAATGACAGTTGCATGACATACTTTGATGTTGAAACAACAGGACTTGGTAAGGATTGCTTATGACAAAAGGCTTCAAATATTTAAGAATTGAATACCTCTTTTTGTAGATTTACTGGGGTGTAAAAGTATTGACTGAAGTACTTTTTGGAGAAGCACAGATTTGCTTCATTCTAAAAATGTGTGCACGGTAAACGCTTTTACAATCCTATAAAATTACTAAAAAAAGCATTCATTAATAATAACATACTATTTTGTAAGGATCATGAAAAGAAGATTTCTTTCCAGTTTTTTCTTTTATTCACCTGTGCACTTTATTGTGAAAGCCAGTGTCATCAGAAAGTTACATGTCATTTTGAAATAAAGGTTACTTTTAGAATGATGCCACATTATTGTTAACCAATCAAAATAATGTGTTATAATGAAACATACATGTAATGTTATTATATAGATATAAGTAGATGTGGTATGAATGCCAATGAGACAACTCTCAATATTTTGAACAAGGTGGTAAATAATACTAATTTTTCTAACAGGTAACTTTGAACCTCTAGATTTTATTGTTTTTATTTCAGGCAGAGATTCTCACATAATACAGTTGTCTGCTGTCAACAGCCAAAACACAAAATTCAACAGATACATAAAACCAGCTAGACCAATATTACCCCAAGCCTCTGAAGTGACTGGTCTGAAGTTTCAAAATGGGAAAATGTACCATGATGAGAAAGAAGTTCAGAGTATTGGAATTTCTAATGCCTTAAAAGCTTTTATTCTCTTTCTAAAAGATATTAATAACACTGTACTTGTTGGGCATAACTCCAAAATTTTTGATGTTCCAATATTAATTACTGCATGGTCTACTTAATAACTTTATGTCATCAGTGAAAGGATTCATTGACACACTTCCTCTTTTCAAAGAGTGTATTCCAAATCAACCATCATATTCACAGCCAAAAATTTACAACACTTTATTTGGTGAACTGTATAGTGCTCATGATTCAATGGAAGATGTTGTTGCTCTACGTCGCTTATTTGAAAAAATATCACCTAGTCTTGTATTGAAATCCAAATTCTCTGGTACTAATGAATTTGTTATGCAGTTGTATCAACACAGAAACTGTACAAAAGGTTTGCTTACAACACTGAGACCTCTAACAAATAGCAAAACTATAACGAACTGTATGGCTACGAAAATTGCAAGCAGTGGATTAGGTCTAAGCCATCTTAAACTGGCACATAAAAGAGACCGACAACAAGGAATAGAGAATCTATTTACTGAAATATGTGGACATACATGCAAAGCTCGTGTTACAAAGTCAAAAAGAATAATTCAGGCAATATCAACCTATCTGAATGACTTGGAGGAATGAATTATAATACACATGTAGATATAGTTTTATTGACAAAATAGACTAGCTTGATTTTATTTATAATTGATTTTTTTTTTACTATATATCAACATTTAGATGAAAAAAAGGAATTGTACTGTACACTGCTTATGCTGTACATAAAAGAATATGATTGCAGACCAAAAGTGTAAAGGGAAGATAACCAAACTTATGATAGATTTGTTCACTATTTATCAACATTTATACTGTGGTAGGGGACATACCAGTCTCTAACCAATAACAACATTTTTGCTCATCCAACATGCCTGTGGTAGAGGACATACCAGTCTCTAACCAATAACATCAGTTTTGCTCATTCAACATGCCTGTAGTAGGGGACATACTAGTCTCTAACCAATAACAACATTTTTGCTCATCTAACATGCCAATGGTAGGGACATACCAGTCTCTAACCAATAACACCATTTTTGCTCATCCATTATGCCTGTGGTAGGGGACATACCAGTCTCTAACCAATAACAACATTTTTGCTCATCCAACATGCCAATGGTAGGGGACATACCAGTCTCTAACCAATAACACAATTTCTGCTCATCCAACCTGCCAATGGTAGGGGACATACCAGTCTCTAACCAATTGCACTATTTTTGCTCATCCATCTTGCCTGTGGTAGGGGACATACCTGTCTCTAACCAATAACACCATTTTTGCTCATCCAACTTGCCTGTGGTAGGGGACATACCAGTCTCTAACCAATAACACCATTTTTGCTCATCCAACATACCAATGGTAGGGGACATACCAGTCTCTAACCAATAACACAATTTTTGCTCATCCAACATGCCAATGGTAGGGGACATACCAGTCTCTAACCAATAACACCATTTTTGCTTATCCAACATGCCTATGGTAGGGGACATACCAGTCTCTAACCAATAACACCATTTTTGCTCATCCAACATGCCTGTGGTAGGGGACATACCAGTCTCTAACCAATAACACCATTTTTGCTCATCCAACATGCCTGTAGTAGGGGACATACTAGTCTCTAACCAATAACAACAGTTTTGCTCATCCAACATGCCTGTAGTAGGGGACATACTAGTCTCTAACCAATAACAACATTTTTGCTCATCTAACATGCCAATGGTAGGGGACATACCAGTCTCTAACCAAGAACACCATTTTTGCTCATCCATTATGCCTGTGGTAGGTGACATACCAGTCTCTAACCAATAACAACATTTTTGCTCATCCAACATGCCAATGGTAGGGGACATACCAGTCTCTAACCAATAACACAATTTCTGCTCATCCAACCTGCCAATGATAGGGGACATACCAGTCTCTAACCAATAACACCATGTTTGCTCATCCATCTTGCCTGTGGTAGGGGACATACCTGTCTCTAACCAATAACACCATTTTTGCTCATCCAACTTGCATGTGGTAGGGGACATACCAGTCTCTAACCAATTACAAAATTTTTGCTCATCCAACATACCAATGGTAGGGGACATACCAGTATCTAACCAATAACACCATTTTTGCTCATCCAACTTGCCTGTGGTAGGGGACATACCAGTCTCTAACCAATAACAACATTTTTGCTCATCCAACATGCCAATGGTAGGGGACATACCAGTCTCTAACCAATAACACCATTTTTGCTCATCCAACATGCCTGTGGTAGGGGACATACCAGTCTCTAACCAATAACATTTCTGCTCATCCAACATGCCAATGGTAGGAGACATACCAGTCTCTAACCAATAACACCAATTTTGCTCATCCATTTTGCCTGTGGTAGGGGACATACCAGTCTCTAACCAATAACAACATTTTTGCTCATCCAACATGCCAATGGTAGGGGACATACCAGTCTCTAACCAATAACACAATTTCTGCTCATCCAACATGCCAATGGTAGGGGACATACCAGTCTCTAACCAATAACACCATTTTTGCTCATCCAACATGCCTGTGGTAGTGGACATACCAGTCTCTAACCAATAACACTAATTTTGCTCATCCAACATGCCTGTAGTAGGGGACATACTAGTCTCTAACCAATAACAACAGTTTTGCTCATCCAACATGCCAATGGTAGGAGACATACCAGTCTCTAACCAATAACAACATTTTTGCTCATCCAACATGTCTGTGGTAGGGGACATACCAGTCTCTAACCAATAACAACATTTTTGCTCATCCAACATGCCTGTGGTAGGGGACATACCAGTATCTAACCAATAACAACATTTTTGCTCATCCAACATGCCTGTGGTAGAGGACATACCAGTCTCTAACCAATTACAACATTTTTGCTCATCCAACATGCCAATGGTAGGAAAGTTTTGGATCTTTCTTACCTAACATATACATTTTTTTCTGTCTTTAGAAAATAGCCAAAAAACAAAAAAAATCATACATCAAGTAAAGCAGAATTTTTTTTTTAATTCAAACATAAGGAAACATGGAATATTCAGATTTAAAATTATTTCTTTTAGACAAAGATAGAAGTAGATTATTTTATTCCAAATAACTTGTACATAAACTTTCTGAAATTTTTTTAAAAGATAAAATAGTGAAAAGTGCGGGAAAATTTTCCCTCCAAATTTCCCCTATATAACCAGTCAAAAAATTCCCGCCATCTTTTGGCTTGAGTTGAAATTTTAGGTTTACAAAATTTGTCTTTAGGGCAAAGTAACAACATCTTAAAGGTAAAATCATTTTATACTTTTATTATGTACTGTCTACTGCACCATTATTAGGTGGACAAGCTCATCATAATTTGAGATGGTAAAGTTATATTTTCCCTGTTATTGTAACTTTTTTTCCAAATCATGTACCCATACTTTTTTTTCTGTAATAATTTAGCTTACTGTAAAGGCTTTAAGATGATAACAAAAAAAAAAGAAGATTAATTATTGCAAATTATATTTTATGTCATTTATATAGGCCATAGTTGTTATGAAATCAGTGAAAATTTAGTAAATTTGGAAATTCTGGAATATCTTATTTAAACAAGTTTGTGGAATCTCATATTTTTTTGTTATTTACTGAATGCTGATGCCATTGACATGTGAATACTACCAATAAATCAATTTCCAACAAATGCATTTACTCTTTTTTTTTTATTTTTACCCTTATATCCTTCTTCTGAGAATATACACTAATATGGTATATTCAGAGGTCGTTGCCATGGAAACGGTGTCATATACATGCCAATTTTATTTTATTTTTCTGACAATGGATATTGTCCCTTTGAGTACACACCCTTTTTATGTTACTTTAATTATTATTTTGTCAGGTTCATATCACCTTAACTCAAAATTTGCACACGAACATAATTTTTTTTTTCTTTTTGAAAAAGACTCTATGGAGCATCAATTTTGTAGAGTAATAAGATTTTCTTGTTATTTCTTATTAGTAAAAAAAACAAAAATATGTTTTCAGCAATGTTTTCCCGTACTTTTTATTTACATTATTTATTGCCAAAAATAGAATAGATCACTGTCAGTATTGTAAAAAAAATTCAAACATTGTTAAACTTGAACATACATTGTTGCTTGTCATTGGAATAAAAATTGATTTATGTAGTAACATTAAATGTTTTTTTGTATTTCAAACAAGGCCACACCCTCCTGAAAAAAACTGCTGATTTTCCAATGCATATAATTGTGGACGTAAAGATGTTACTGCCGCAAAAAAACTGGACACGAAAATGTTTTTTTATATTATTTTTTTTTAACTAATATATTAGCCCTATCAATTAATGCATAGTTTGAATGATTCTTGTTATTTTGATTTTGAGCAGCAGACATTAAGCATGACGCCTTCAAATCGACAAAGTATTGAGCAAGGACGTATTGACTTCTTTTTCACAATTCCACCCAATGGAAAGTTATACTCTATTACACTTTAAAAAAAAACGGGCGTAATTATTTATTTATTAAATATTTTTTTTGGGAGGAGGGTTGCATTTGAATTAAACATCTGACCGGAAGGTCTGTTCCGCCGAACTGATATACTGAATATTTCTTTCAAGGCCCGACTGCAACCGGCCTGCTGGGTGTGGTCTATATGACTCCATGTGTCAACCGTTATTCACAACTTCATTTTCGTTTCCGATGCATTCGTAGCCTTTGGTTAATTTGAACTCCTCGCTTCTCTTGTTGGGTGAAGCATTTCAACTAAACATTTCAATGGATGAATTTTTTGTTTGTTTTTCTTCGTGTCGGTCGTATTGTAAATTTCATTGAATAGCCATATATCTTGTTCACAACAAACGGGAATTTTCCATGTCCATTTTTTACTGACAAATCCCGCATCAAATATATTAAGCTTTGAATCCATTCAATCATTTAATAATAGACAATCAATGTAGAGAATACGGCACCAAAAATGTCCAGCCCTTACACTTAAACTTTTACACTTATTTTATGTTTTTAGCCAAAA
Source organism: Mytilus edulis (assembly GCA_019925275.1). Lineage (NCBI taxonomy): Eukaryota > Metazoa > Mollusca > Bivalvia > Mytilida > Mytilidae > Mytilus > Mytilus edulis. The sequence continues at coordinate 101,723,578 of CM034351.1, read as the reverse complement.
AAAAAGTCCCAAATTTTTTTTCGCCTCGCTAGGCTCGGCGAAATTTATTACTTTGCCCCCCCCCCTTTCCAAAATTCCTGGAAGAGCCATTCATTTGAGATGTATAGTTATGTTGCCTCAGTTGTAATACTTACCCTCAGGCAACTTTGTAATTTCTGAAATATACCAGCTCAAATTTTAAGGATGTATGTCTTAAAAGTCTATGGTATAGTAACTTAACTTTCGTCCCCTTGGGAAGTTTATACAGTTGTACCAGCTGATATCGTTAAATACAGAAATGCGCTTCGGAAGCATGAGGATATTTTGCATTTTAGATATTTTAGCTGTATCAACTTTGATTTTTTTGAATAATACAAGAGTATCTCGATTTTTATTTTTTTTTAGTTATGTCAGAATACATAGACAGTTTTCATTTTACACCATGCTAATGAAGGATTTCTGTTATTATGTTTTTTAATACTGATATATAATGTGTCATCTTTTAGTTTAATTAGTTTAAACATATTTTATTTGCAAAAGTAGCAAAAGGGATTGGACACAAGTTATAACAACATTAGAGACGTCCTCTCCCAATATAAATATATTTTTTAAACACAAAGTACTTTATATTTAGATAATGGCGAAAAAGAGAAAAAATACAACATAGTAGTAATGCATGTAATACATACTGCAAACAAAAATTAGAAATAAAAAAGAAAAAAAAAAAAACATACAATATAATAAGGAATAATAATGAAACAACTAGACTGGAGTGAAAGGTTGTAAAGTAGAAATTTAGAATGTTAATTGATTGTTTTAAATCTTTGTGTTATTCTGATATAAGATTGTACGGACTCAAAAATGTCTTTGTTTTGCTGAAAAGAAAGGTCACCGTCACCACCTAATAGAAGCTCAATGGATATAGCATAACTTTCTAATTTTGAAAACAGTATTTCTCTTGCTTCGTTGTGAAGAGTGCACTCTAAAAAATAGTGTATACTATCCTCAACAGGGTGGCCACAGCTGCATGTGGGACTTGGTTTAATATTAACACGATGTAAATCTGAATTTAAAGAACTGCACATATTTCTCAAACGTGTATGAATGATATTAAGTTTTCTAACCCCACAACTAAAATAGGAAGGTGGCTGTATCAATTTGGACTTCATCTTTCGTTTAAAAATATTTATGTTTTTGGACGTACGTATGTCGGGGGAAGGCTATTCCATTCAATAGTAGTGGATGGGAAAAAGGATTTTCTAGTTATGTCTAGTCTATAACCGGGTACTACATAATTATTACTGTTTCGCAATTCGTAGTTAGATACTTGACCAACAAGCGGGGGCATTAAATCACAGAGATAATCAGGGGCAGTCCCATTATGTAAAGAATAGAACATATTGAGCTTTCTGGATTTTCTTCTGTCCACAAGCAATTGTCAGCCAGTTTCAAAATATATAGCTTCCCGACTAGCAAACACGGGCAACCCAGTTACTAACCTCCCTGCTTCTAACTGAACATTGTCGGCTTCTTGTTGAGTACAACCATCCCATAACTCACATGCATATTCCATAACGGGTCTTATAAAAGTTAAATATATACGAGCAAGATAATTTCTATTCAATACATATTTCAATTTTTTAAGAACATTTAATCTTGTGCTTGCACACTTTAAAATATTTTCTATATGTGTATGGAATTTACCATTGGAATAAAAAGTAATCCCTAAGTGTTTATGACAGGAGACCAATTCTACTAATTGGTTTTGAAATTTTATTTCAATATCATCTGGGAAGTATGGCAGGAGAATATCATAGCCTTTGTCTTATTAGGGTTAAAGTTAATAAGCCAATCTTTAGACCATACTGAAATTTGTTTTAAATCGCTGTTTAAGACATCCTCTATAGTGTAAGGATTATTGCTGGAATAAGAAAGAGATGTATCATCAGCAAACAATCGAGTTAGACTTGTCAAATTATCAGCTATGTCATTTACATAAATAAGAAATAGTAGGGGACCTAATACAGAGCCTTGCGGAACTCCTGCATTAGTATTATCAAAAGGCGAATAGGCATTTGAAACAAAAACGCTTTGTTTTCTATTTGAAATATAACTTTCAAACCATTTATACAGATTTCCATCAATACCATACGCTTTTAGTTTTATTAAGAGGCCACTATGCCATACCCTATCAAAAGCTTTCGAGATATCACATAATATAAGAGATGTTATACAGCGATCATCAAGTGACATGCCTATCCTATAGTAAATTTCTATTAGCTGGTGAACGGTAGAATGACCTGGAATAAAACCTGATTGAAATTTGTATAATAAATTGTTTGCTATTAAGTGATTAAATACATTTTTAAACACAATTCTTTCAAAAACTTTACCCACTGCTGATAATAATGAGATTGGTCTATAATTGGAAACCAGTGATTTGTCTCCGGTTTTGAATAACGGCATGACAATAGCTGTTTTCCATTGACTAGGAAACTCTGCCTTTTCAAATGACAAATTAAATAACAATGATAAGGGTACACTGACAGTATAACTTGTCTTTTTTAACATTTGGTGACTAATTGAGTCATTACCTGATGCTTTTCCCAATTTTAAAGTCTGCAAAATATCAATGACTTGATTTGAGTTTATAAAGAAAATATCTATTTTAGAATTTGACCTAGTCAGAAATTCTGGAGATTTATCATTATTTTCATTTATAGTAGATATGGAACAAAAATACTTATTCAAAAGACATGCTTTGTCGTAATTTTCAGTGACTAATTCGTCATTTTCATTTTTAAGTTGAGTGATATGAGTAGAATTACCCGATGTCTTTAGTTTAATAGTCCCCTAAACCAGGGGCGACTGACATGATACCGACTCTCCGTAATTTAACATATTTAGGGGAAGCAAGACATTTCATAAGTAATGCGAGTTGGCAGACCTTTATTCAGTAGGGTTTTAACCCTTTTAAAAAATAAGGCGAGTTGTCAGCAGTTGTCAGACAATGGTATTTAACCCTTTTTCATAAGTGGGCGATTTTTTAGAAAGTGGCGATGAAGTGTTGGTCGATTTGCTAGTGTGGCGAGTTGACATGGTTTCATATACATCGTGTTCGGGGGTTATAAAGGTTATATATTATATAGTTATATATAAAGTATATTAAAATGGTTGTGTGTCGTTCTTACTAGATTTCTTACACTAACACGCCGCTTCCCATTGGGATTACTATTATATATAATTTCTATGACGTCAGATCTGTTTACATTTAAATACACTCATTCAAACATATTTCCAGCTAAATATAACTTTTACTTCCGATTTATTCTGAAATACTAGTGAAGAGCTGTCTTCTTCCGACAATTGTTCTTGTTAAGGTGTGAGATATTTTATAAGCATGACAAGATGTTACGACATTTTGATTTATCTTCAACAAGAGCAGTGATTGACTCGAACGTTCAGAGTAAAATAGAAAGTGCAGTGAACTCTCAAAAGGTTGAGGAGCTTCTTCAGTTGTGTACAAATCCTGCACACAAAGATGCAGTTTTGAAATATGAGGACTACAGAGGAAGGAAATTAATTCATTATGCGGCTACTTTTGGTTCCCTTGGATTATTGAAATCGTTAGTTGACTTGGGTGCAGATCTAAAATCTACAACAAACGACTTTGATAATGTTCAAAATATATTACATATAGCCTGTGAAAACGGCAAGTTGGACATTGTAGATTACGTACTCCAGACCGTGCGAGACACTTCATTCAGAAACACCTTAACAAAGGACTACATTGGGAAAAATTATAAAAGTGCATTCTATTATGCAGCAAAATCAGGATGCGAAGAAATAGTACGACGTTTAAAATCTGCTGGATTGGACATAAATGAACTTTTCCCTAATAAGAAAACAGCACTATATACCCTGATAATAGAAAATGAATATGCAGGAGCTGAGATTTTGTGTCGATGCGGAGCCAACCCAAGCATCGGGATTATGGGCAGAGGATTGCAATCTATTCATTATCTGGCCGAACGAAAAGAGGGCAACTCATTTCTGCCATTACTTCTGAAATACGGAGCAAACGTTAACGAACCTTTGGATATAAAACCGTACGGTCAACAGCCTCTTTTCATTGCATTGAAACAAGGTATGAAGGAAAATGCAAAAATACTTTTAGAGGCCGGAGCGAATGTGTCATTTCGTGGAAAACCATCTGACAAAGCAATTGGATGGATAGGCTGCTTTTGTTTTGCAGCTATGAAATGTCCATCCCTTATTCCAGATTTTTTGAAGTACAGAGCAGACCCAAATGAAGTACACGAACAAAGCGGTAAATCTGTACTGCTTATTGCTATGGACAATAAGGCCAGTAAGGATGACGTAATAGCTTTGATCAAGGCTGGAGCTAGTAAAGGAAGACTCGGTAAAACGGCCATACAATGCTGTAAATCATACGGTAAGTTATAGTGATTTATAAACACAGGAAGTTGTAGTATTGGCATTCTTTTGAACCAATTTGTTTTTTTAATCCTAATCATTATAAAAGAGTAATTGCAAAGACGACATTACTTTCATTATTCATCCCTTATTTCTTTGATTTTGTATTTGGGCGTTTTTCAATATAAACATACTTTCTTGTCCCAGCCACTTTAAAAAAAATGTTTTTGATCTTTGCAAGTAATTTTTTGTGCAGTCAGTACATTGAATTAGATTTAACATTTTAAAGCAAAGAAACAGTTTATTTTTTAGAGGGATTGATAAGATATTGATTCCTGAATGGTCCAAAACACCCAAAATGACATGTCCCTAAACCGCCTGTTCAACATTCATACTCTAAAATATCGCAAAAAAATGTAGAAATAAATGTTATTTTTACTTATATAAGTTCTTTAATAATTCAAAAGTATGTTCAGAGCCAACATATTTTAATAAACAGCTTTCAACATAGGATTTTTAATTTCAGAAGGTGTGTCCCTGACAAAAATTTTCTGAGGGAAAGAAGGGGGATGGTAGGGTCACCCGACCCCAACTTTGGACCTAAAAAAAAAAGTTCCGTAACTTTACCCACCTTGGTATTTGGGTCCAGGCAACCTTTGGCAATTGCCTATCGAGTGTCCTTAGTGTGGACAAAAGCTTTGTCGTAGGGACTTTGCTACGAATTAAATAAGGGGGATGGTAGGGTCACCCGACCCCAACTTTGGACCTAAAAAAAAAGAGTTCCGTAACTTTACCCACCTTGGTATTTGGGTCCAGGCAACCTTTGGTAATTGCCTATCGAGTGTCCTTAGTGTGGACAAAAGCTTTGCCGTATTGACTTTGCTACGAATTAAATAAGTGGGATGGTAGGGTCACCCGACCCCAACTTTGGACCTAAAACAACAAGTTCCGTAACTTTACCCACCTGGGTATTTGGGTCCAGGCAACCTTAGGCAATTGCCTATCGAGTGTACTTAGTGTGGACAAAAGCTCTGCCTTAGGGACTTTGCTACGAATTAAATAAGGGGATGGACCCCAACTTTGGACCTAAAAAAAAAGTTCCGTAACTTTACCCACCTGGGTATTTGTGTCAAGGCAACCTGAGGCAATTGCCTATCGAGTGTCCTTAGTGTGGACCAAAGCTTTGTCGTAGGGACTTTGCTACTGATTAAATAAAGGGGATGGTAGGGTCGCCCGACCCCAACTTTGGACCAACAAAAAAAGTTGCGTAACTTTACCCACCTTAGTATTTGGGTCCAGGCAACCTTAGGCAATTGCCTATTGAGTGTACCTAGTGTGGACAAAAGCTTTGCCGAAGGGAGTTTGCTACGAATTAAACAATGGGGATTGTAGGGTCACCCGACCCCAACTTTGGACCTAACAAAAAAAAGTTCCTTAACTTTATCCAACTTGGTATTTGGGTCCAGGCAACCTCAGGCCATTGCATATCGAGTGTACTTAGTGTGGACAAAATCTTTGCCGTATGAACTTTGCTACGAATTAAATAAGGGGGATGGTAGGGTCACTAGATCCCAACTTTGGACCTAAAAAAAAAAGAGTTCCGTAACTTAACCCACCTGGGTATTTCGGTCCAGGCAACCTTAGACAATTGCCTATTACGTGTACTAAGTGTTGATAAAAGCTTTGCCGTAGGGACTTTGCTACGAATTAAATAAGGTGGATGTTAGGGTCAACCGACCCTAACTTTGGACCTAAAAAAAAAAGTTCCGTAACTTTACCCAACTGGGTATTTGGGTCCAGGCTACCTCAGGCAATTGCCTATCGAGTGTAACTAGTGTGGGCAAAAGCTTTGCCGTAGGGACTTTGCTACGAATTAAATAAGGGGGTTTGTAGGGTCACACGACCAAAAATTTGGACCTAAAAAAAAAAGTTGCGTAACTTTACCCACCTGAGTATTTGGGTCCAGGCAACCTTAGGCAATTGCCTATCGAGTGTACTTAGTGTGGACAAAATCTTTCCCGTATGAACTTTGCTACGAATTAAATAAGGGGGATGGTAGGGTCACCCGACCCCAACTTTGGACCTCAAAAAACAAGTTCCGTAACTTTACCCACCTGGGGATTTGGGACCAAGCAACCTTAGGCAATTGCCTATCGAGTGTACTTAGTGTGGACAAAAGCTCTGCCGTAGGGACTTTGCTACGAATTAAATAAGGGTGATGGACCCCAACTTTGGACCTAAAAAAAAAAGTTCCGTAACTTTACCCACCTGGGTATTTGTGTCCAGGCAACCTTAGGCAATTGCCTATCGAGTGTCCTTAGTGTGGACAAAAGCTTTGTCGTAGGGACTTTGCTACGGATTAAATAAGGGGGATGGTAGGGTCACCCGACCCCAACTTTGGACCTAAAAAAAAAGTTCTGTAACTTTACCCAATTTGGTATTTAGGTCTAGGCAACCTCAGGCCATTGCCTATCGAGTGTACTTAGTGTAGACAAAATTTTTGCCGTATGAACTTTGCTACGAATTAAATAAGGGGGATGGTAGGGTCACCCGACCCCAACTTTGGACCTAAAAAAAAAAGTTCCGTTACTTTACCCACCTGGGTATTTGGGTCCAGGCAACCTTAGACAATTGCCTATTAAGTGTACTAAGTGTTGATAAAAGCTTTGCCGTAGGGACTTTGCTACGAATTAAATAAGGGGAATGTTAGGGTCAACCAACCCTAACTTTGGATATAAAAAAAAAAAGTTCCGTAACTTTACCAACTGGGTATTTGGGTCCGGGCTACCTCAGGCTATTGCCTATCGAGTGTACTTAGTGTGGACAAAATCTTTCCCGTATGAACTTTGCTACGAATTAAATAAGGGGGATGGTAGGGTCACCCGACCCAACTTTGGACCTAAAAAAAGTTCCGTAACTTTACTCACCTGGGTATTTGGGTCCAGGCAACCTTAGGCAATTGCCTATCGAGTGTAACTAGTGTGGACAAAAGCTTTGCCGTAGGGACTTTGCTACGAATTAAATAAAGGGGTTTGTAGGGTCACACGACCAAAAATTTGGACCTAAAAAAAAAGTTCCGTAACTTTACTCACCTGAGTATTTGGGTCCAGGCAACCTTAGGCAATTGCCTATCGAGTGTACCTAGTGTGGACAAAAGCTTTGCCGAAGGGACTTTGCTACAAATTAAATAATGGGGATTGTAGGGTCACCCGTCCCCAACTTTGGACCTAACAAAAAAAAGTTCCGTAACTTTACCCAACTTGGTATTTGGGTCCAGGTAACCTCAGGCCATTGCATATCGAGTGTACTTAGTGTGGACAAAATCTTTGCCGTATGAACTTTGCTACGAATTAAATAGGGGGGATGGTAGGGTCACCAGATCCCAACTTTGGACCTAAAAAAAAAGTTCCGTTACTTTACCCACCTGGGTATTTGGGTCCAGGCAACCCCTTAGGCAATTACCTATCGAGTGTCTTAGGGAACTTGCTACGAATTAAATAAGGGGGATGGTAGGGTCATCCGACCCCAATTTTGGACCTAAAAAAAAGTTCCGTTACTTTACCAACCTGGGTATTTGGGTCTAGGCAACGTTAGGCAATTGCTTATCGAGTGTACCTAGTGTGGAAAAAATCTTTGCCGTAGGGACTTTGCTACGAATTAAATAAGGGGGATGGTAGGGTCACCCGACCCCAACTTTGGACCTAACAAAAAAGTTCCGTAACTTTACCAACCTGGGTATTTGGGTCCAGGCAACCTAAGGCAATTGCCTATCATTCGTACCTAGTGGAAAGAAAGGAAGGAGTTGGTTGGATCAACATTTTACACTATCTTGGAGTCAATATATTTGTCGTTCAGATTAACAAAAATCTTGATGTTGATACCTTTCCTGTTCTTTTTGTATTATGTCACTCTTACACTAATCACTCTTTTTATCGAAATATAATAAACAAGTTACCAGTACGACGACATGTTTTGGAATAATTAAAAAAACGATCTTGACATAAGAGGAAAACTGCGTGTAATATAGTTGTAAGCTTTTATTACTACAGAAAATCTAACAACAACAAAAATACTTGACGTTCCGAATTCTGTCTGGTTTTTAGCTCACCTGGCCCAAAGGGCCAAGTGAGCTTTTCCCATCACTTGGCGTCCGTCGTCCGTCGTCCGTCGTCGTCGTCGTCGTCGTCGTCGTCGTCGTCCGTCGTTAACTTTTACAAAAATCTTCTCCTCTGAAACTACTGGGCCAAATAAAATCAAACTTGGCCACAATCATCATTGGGGTATCTAGTTTAAAAATTGTGTCCGGTGACCTGGCCAACAAACCAAGATGGCCGCCACGGCTAAAAATAGAACATGGGGGTAAAATGCAGTTTTTGGCTTATAAATAAAAAACCGAAGCATTTAGAGCAAATCTGACATGGGGTAAAAATGATTATCAGGTTAAGATCTACCTGCCCTGAAATTTTCAGATGAATTGGACAACTGGTTGGTCGGTTGCTGCCCCTGAATTGGTAATTTTAAGGAAATTTTGCTGTTTTTGGTTATTATCTTGAATATTATTATAGATAGAGATAAACTGTTAACTGCATAAATGTTGAGCAAAGTAAGATTTACAAATAAGTCAACAGAACCAAAATGGTCAGTTGACCCCTTTAGGAGTTATAGCCCTTTATAGTCAATTTTTAACCATTTTTCGTAAATTTATGTTATCGTGTACAAAAATCTTCTTCTCTGAAACTACTGGGCCAAATAAAATTAAACTTGGCCACAATCATCATTGGGTTATCTAGTTTAAAAATTGTGTCCAGTGACCAGACCAATCAACCAAGATGGCCGCCATGGCTAAAATTAGAACATAGTGGTAAAATGCAGTTTTGGCTTATAACTCAAAAACCAAAGCATTTAGAGCAAATCTGACACGGGATTATATTGTTTATCAGGTCAAGATCTACCTGCCTTGAAATTTTCAGATGAATTGAACAACTGGTTGTTGGGTTGCTGCCCCTGAATTGGTAATTTTAAGGAAATTTTGCTGTTTTTGGTTATTATCTTGAATATTATTATAGATAGAGATAAACTGTACACTGCAAAAATGTTCACCAAAGTAAGATTTACAAATAAGTCAACTGGACCAAAATGGTCAGTTGACCCCTTTAGAAGTTATTGCCCTTTATAGTCAATTTTTAACCATTTTTCGTAAATCTATGTAATCTTTGACAAAAATCTTCTCCTCTGAAAATACTAGGCCAAATAAAATAAAACTTAGCCACAATCATCATTTGGGTATCTAGTTTAAAAATTGTGTCTGGTGACCCGACCAATCAACCAAGACGGCGGCCATGGCTAAAAATAGAACATAGGGGTAAAATGCAGTTTTTGGCTTATAACTCAAAAACCAAAGCATTTAGAGCAAATCTGATAGGGGTTGATAGTGTTTATCAGGTCAAGATCTATCTGCTCTAAATTTTCAGATGAATTGGACAACTGGTTAGTAGGTTGCCCCTGAATTGGTAATTTTAAGGAAATTTTGGCTTTTTTGTTATTATCTTGAATATTATTATAGATAGAGATAAACTGTAAACAGCAATAATTTACAGCAAAGAAAGACCTAAAAATAAGTCAACATGACCAAAATGGTCAATTGACCTCCTAAGGAGTTATTACCCTTTATGGTAAATTTGAACAATTTTCATAAAATTTGTAAATTTTTACTAACATTTTCCACTGAAACTACTGGGCCAATCCTTATAGATAGGGATCCCGGATAATTGTATGCAGCAAGAATGTTCAGTAAAGTAAGATCTACAATTAAACACAACACCATTAGCAAAACACAATTTTGTCATGAATTCATCTGTGTCCTTTGTTGAATATTCACAAAGACCAAGGTGAGCGACACAGGCTCTTTAGAGCCTCTAGTTTTCTTTTCTTTTCTAACACATATATAAACTAGAAGGTTAAATTGTATCGTTACTCTAGTTAATTGTGAACTAGAATTGTTATTCATTGTTCAAACATAAAGACAACAAACCCATCTCTAACCAGAACACAAAAAAGAGAAAGGATATTAAGCTAAAAAAAATGTTTTAAATACAAGAATAACTAATTGATTTTGTTTGTGTTAAAATGGTATTGCATTTCGTCTTCCTACTAGAAATGATTGTCATTAGATTTCAAAGTACGTTTGGTGTTATTGCAAGTCTTCGGTTTTTAGGCATGATCATGTTGGCGCGTTTTCTTATTGTTCGCTGGTTTATTGTTCGCTAGCTTGAGTCTGATCTTTTTTGCAATTATTCGTGCAAAACAAATACCAAGGGTCAGTTTCATGTAATTTGTATTATGTTTTTATTAACATAGAATAGGGATAGATGTCAACTACGAAACTTTTAGTCCACTACGAAACGGTTTTGTCAACTACGAAACGCATCAAAATGTCCACTACGTAACATGAGTTGTACCTTCATATGCATGATATGTGAAGTACTGTCTAATCTTTATCGATAAAAAATGGTTCTCCAATTCAGAAAAAATGAGATTTTTCTAGCATATAAAGTAAACAAACTGGAATGTCTATAGGAAACATTTAAAATTGTAAAAATATGTGTGTTTAGAAGCAGTTTCGTAGGGGACAAAAGTCCCCTACGAAACAGTACACAAATTATGAAAAAAATATCATTTTAAAGAGTATTTAAGATTGCACTTTTTGTTTAAAAACAGGTCTATAATAGAGGTATTCAAAATAAGTCTTGAAATTAAATTTTAGACAAGTTGATTTTCCATCTTTGTAGGTCTGAAAGTTACGCTTTTATTGAAAAACGCCCATTTACATTGTTACATAAATCAAATTTATGCGTTCAGTGTATGTTGTCTTGTTAATATCTCTTTTGTAAGAGATATCTCATTGAGTAAAGCCATTTCAATTAATATTCTTTAGTGTGTCTTTCTATGTTGTGATGTCATACTTTTGTTTCATATAAGGGTGAATGTTTGGTTCAATTTAAGCGTTTAATCCCGCTGCAATTTGACATGTCCTGATCTGATGTTCAGTAGTTGTAGTTAGTGATGTGATTCATAAAATGTTTCTCGTTTCTCGTTTATTTTTATAGATTAGACCCGTTTTAATGGTTTTACACTAGTTATTTTTGGGGCCTTTTATAGCTTGCTCAAGCGATGTGAACCAAGGCTCCATGTTGAAGACAGTACTTTGACCTATAATGGTATACTTTTATAAATTTTGACTTGGAGGGAAAGTTGTCTCATTGGCACTCATACGACATCTTTTTGGGGTACGATTGCTTTCAAGCAATCTGTAGACTTATACCGGTGGCTCAGAGCATTGACCTCACGTCAATCGTTTTATTCTAAACATTAAGGAACATCTCAGATTCTTATGATTGTCTTGCTTTAAAAGGTAAAAACAAACAAAGGGATTGAACTTTAACAACTTTCCTATAATGTTCTTTACATAATCTTCATGTTTGATAATTCCCTTGATTTATATGCGTGTTTTTAACAACACGGAAAATCAGAATTAAGCAGTATTTATATTTAGTGTTTTTATAAATTTAGAAACACGTCAGAGGTAATTCCCAGTTTTGATAAAATGCGAGGGTTCTCTGAATTCCGATAAATCTATTTCTGTCATATAGAACTGAAGTGGAGTTTTTCTTATATTTTACCGTGATGAAACTGATATTTGAGATTGTACTTCCATAAAGAAATAGAGAACCATCTAGGTCGTTTAATAAACATTTAATTAATATACGTTCTTGCTCCAGGGTTTGTTTTGGAAATTATGCGCATGCGTATAGTTTTCTTGACTTCAAGGGGTTTTCGATTGAATGGTTGCTCTGGATTCCCCACTCTAATTAATTTTTAACTCATGGGATCATTTCTATGTATGTCTGCTATTGAAGGTTATTGTTGTTGCATAATTTTAAATCATATGCATCATTTAAATTAAAATAAATATAGTCCACATCGTAGAACACCCCTTCAGGCGAAATGGAGTCTTCTATATTATCGTTTCGAGTTGTCTCCCTTCCGGAAGTAACTTCCGTGAATTCTGAATCAAAACCATACGTCGAGTATTAGCTCGTTCTATCAATAAAGTGTATTATATTGAAAACGATCGCAATTTAAACTGATAAATGTGTACGGAAAGGAGTCATGATCACTGACCCAAAGGAAATTAAATATTTAAAGAGTTAGGAATGGGGTTCCTCGTAGAATTAACGTAGGAAAATAGGTGATAAGATAGTGAAATACCCGCTTCTCTCACTCTGAGTCTCAGTGACTGATGTGGAAAGTAAACTTGGAATTGATAGTACAAAAATAAAACACAATAGGACTAATTACATTGTTCATACACTTTTATCCGGGATTGGCTATTTTGTAACTATTTTACATGTGCAGTTGAATTAGTTTTCAAAATAATATTATCCAGCTACATGTATACATGTGTCAATGAAACAACGGCAATCGTATCCCTCAGAGCAATCTGCTCTTTGACTAAATCTATTGTGTCTAATATTGAGTGTAGTGTGAATTAACTAACATAGTCACAAAAATGGAGATAAGAGTGTTAAAAAATAATACATCCAACATTTGACCCTTGCCGCACTTCATTTTTTTTTTAGATAAAATTTACTGCTTTCTATCCTTACGATGACCTATATACAAATGTTTTGGTACATGGGAGGAAATTTTTCCATTTGTAAATCATATATCATAGCTTTGTTTTATACATTAACAGTAACGTCTAAAAAATGTACTTATACGTGTAGTTTTAAGTGGATATTATATAAAATATATAAACCTTTGTTAAATTAAAAGCAGTTTTTTTTTAATTTTTAAAACCGTGATTTTTACTTTCTTTTAGTATCAAAGAACGCATGACAAGGCCACTTTCGGCACCTGAAATCAACTCGAAAATAAAAAATCATTACAAAAGAGGGGCGAAAGATATCAGAGGGACGGTCAAACTTATAGATCGAAAATGAACTGACAACACCATGGCAAAACAAACAGACAGACAAACAGACAAACAACAGTACACAAGACAAAACATAGAGAACTAAATACAAAGCAACACGACCCCTACCAAAATACGGGGGGGGGGGGGGTGGGGGGGGGGGGTAATCGCAGGTGCTCCGGAAGGGTAAGTAGATCCTGCTGCACAAACGAGAGTCTGGGTGGGGTTTACGCCACAAAAAAAACCCAAATTATGAATAGAGACAATTAAGCGAAAGACTAGCGAAGAATGGGTTACTTGTAAACGAAAAAACAATACAACACTAACAAAAAGAAATGACACTATTTTTCAATTTACCGTGATTCATAACAATCATAGCCTTCATTATCACTTAAGCTCTGACACATTTGCTTGTACATTTAAATTATACTGCAAATGTTATCATGTTACTTATATAATATGAAGAATTATCATTTGTTTTTATTTCTCCTATTTTGCAAGTGGTCTACTTTGCAGAAAGCAATTCACTGAATTGACCAAAAAAATCTATCCTGCTTGACTATGAATGTTTGAAAACAATTTCAACTCGAGTTTATTATATAGCTTTGTCATAAAGTGGTATAGTTTGTGTAAGTTTTGGAGTAGTGTTATCTAACATATGTGACGGGATTGCTTCCATTAGAAAAACTTAGTAGATACTTAGTCAGCCGTAAGCGGTTGAGCAAAGGAAGTACTTCTTTAGCTCAGTCGGTTAGCGCGCTGCCTTGTAACACAGAGGTTCAATTCAATTCAATTCAAAGCTTTATTTATAGTCGGCATGTCACATAACAAATAAACATAAGCTCTCTGAGCTTTTATAACCGACAAATGCATACATTTACATAACAATCATACACAATACAAATATTAAAACATAAAAGACATAGAACATACATTTCATGCACATTTAGGCTGCACTATTTAAATACTATATTATACACATGCATAAGCACTAAAAGCAAACATAAAAACTAAAGCACAGCATTCACAAATTATAAAAAGCTAAACAAACATTCACAAGAAGCAGCACTATTATATTTCAAGCTGTAACATACAATAAATAAAACTAAGCACATGCATTGCAATGGCATGAGTTGCCATTCCATGAGTTTATTAGACTCTTGAATTGGGTAAAAGATGTTTCAGTTCTAAAGTGGTTTGGCAACTCATTCCATAGTTTGGCAGCAGAATATCTGAAAGATTTCAAGCCATACCTTGTTGTTCTTACGTCAGGTATTTCAGCTAAATTTTGGTATCTGAAAGAATATTTTGTTTTTTTAATATTTATAAGGTCATGGAGGTACACTGGATTTTCATGACTGACTGTTCTAAAGACCTCTATTGCCATGGTTCTTAGGCGTCTTACTTTAAGTGATGGCATTTTTTATTTTTAAAAGTAAGTCTTCATATGTGCTATTGTGATCCTGGTAAATGAAGCGAAGTGCTCTTTCTTGTACTTTCTCAATTTTTGCAGTGTTGGCCTCGCTGCAGAAATGCCAGGACAATGAGCAGAAATTAAAGTTTGACATGATAAAGGAGTGATATATTGTTAATTTTCCAGTTTGTTTAAGTATTTGCCAAGTCTTTTTAATACACTTAGTTGTCTGGATGCTTTTTTGCAGATGTTTGATATATGCGTGTTGAAATTTAGTTCAAAGTCAATGGTGATGCCTAATAGTTTGACCTCTTTTTCACATTTTATTTTGTTACCTGCTAGATCAAATGTAATGTTTTTGCCCATTGTTTTTTTGCCAATTGCCAAAGCTTGAAATTTTTCAGGGTTTGCCTTCATTTGATTGGAAGAAAACCATTCTATCAGAGCCAAACTGTCTTTTTCAAGTGTGGAGATAACGGTGTCTATATCTCTATTTGCATAAGATAATGTGTTGTCATCAGCATAATTGTAAAGTGAACTGTTTGTGGTGAAGTGAAATATGTCATTAATGAAGATGTTAAACAGTATAGGACCTAGAATAGAACCTTGTGGTACTCCTTTGTATATGTTTTGCCAATTGCTCAGACTAGAGCCAACTCGAACACATTGTTTCCTGTTAGATAAGTAATTTTTAATGAGTTTTAATGAGGAAGTTGAAAGACCATATGCTTCAAGCTTAAGCAGTAGAAGATCATGAGGGAGACAATCGAAAGCCTTAGATAGATCCATTAGAATTGAGCCAATAAACTTATTTTGATCAAGTGCCATTTTCCAGTCCTCTATAATCCTTAGTAGAGTAGTTTGACATCCATATTTTGGTCGAAAAGCAGATAAGTATGGATGAAAGTGTGTATTGAAGTATTCAACTAGCTGGTTGTAAATTGCTCGTTCAAAAATTTTTGAAATTGCTGGAAGTATACTTACTGGTCTATAGTTGCCCGCATCAAGTACATTGTTCTTTTTATGCAATGGTACAACTTGTGCCTCTTTTAATTTGTCTGGAAAAGTGGCTGATTTTATAGTCTTGTTTATCAATTCAGTTATTGGTTTTGTGATAACTGGTTGTGCTAGTTTTAAAACTTTAACTGATATGCCATCTATTCCTGTTGCCTTTTTTATGTTTAATTTTTTAA
Source organism: Mytilus edulis (assembly GCA_019925275.1). NCBI lineage: Eukaryota > Metazoa > Mollusca > Bivalvia > Mytilida > Mytilidae > Mytilus > Mytilus edulis. The sequence goes on along the minus strand of CM034351.1, from coordinate 101,707,581 downwards.
GTTGTTTATCTACAAATTCATTTGAGATGGCACTAAATTCTAGTTGTTGTGTGGCAGTTTTGTTTTCATGTATTTTTTTAACACTTGGATGGTTATTATTAGCAGGTGTGTTGTTGCCTATATCTTTAGCCACATTTATAAAAAAGTCATTGAAGTGTTCTGCTACTTTCTTTTGGTCACTTATTATGTTTTCTTCATCACATAGAATGATATTTTTTATGAAGTTGCTACCTTTGTTTGTAATAAAAGGTTTAATAGTAGGCCAGAAATCAGATGTTTTTGGTCCGCCTATGCAGCGTTCGTAAAAGTATGTTTTAATGGATTTTTTCTTTATTTTATTGACTAGATTTCTCTGTTGTCTATAGAGTTCCCAGTTATTACCTGATTTTTGTTTGTTATACCTATTGTACAGTTGTCTTTTTTTGTATACTGCTTTTCGTAGCTACTGGTTCATAAATGGTGCTGGTTGTTTACATTGTTTTCTTTTTTTCAATGGAGCATGTTGGTCTAAAACATTTATCACAGCCTTTCAAAATCTGAATATGCTTGATTTATATCATCTTGATCTATTATTTTAGAAAATTCAATTTTTTCTAAGTCTGAAATAAAATTATCTTGATCTAATTTTTTAAAGCTTCTATAAGTTTTATACTCTGTGGTCTTATTTGAAATTTGACCCTTTATCTGTACACTGATCATATTGTGAACATCACTAATACCAGTATTAAAATTTCTTGTATTCATACATAAACTTAACTCGAATAATTCAGCGCCCTCTATCGGTCAGTGTCCTCTCGATGTAGCGATCGATAGTGAGTCGGAATATAACGACTGGATTATTCGGGTTAACATAAACTAGATTTATTTGTCAGTACAACATCTATCAGACTTGGATTATTCCCCTTAGTGTGACATGTAGGTTCATGGACCAGATTTGTTAAATCACAAACAACACAAGCATCTTTTAAAGTATTACTTTTCTCATTTACTAGCATATCATAATTGAGATCACCTAACATTAAAATATTATCATATTTTGTTGAAGCTTTGTCAAAGGTATTTATAAAGTCTTTGCTAAATTCTGAATTTGACATAGATGGTGGTCTATATAACCCGTTATTAGCCATTTTCTATTATTGACAAATAGGTCTACACAAATTGATTCTACTGAGTTAAATTCTAAATTACACTTCCTGTCACATACCAGATCTGATCGAGCATATGCGACAAATCCTCCCCCGTTCTGATTTCTATCCGCTCTCCAAAAATGATAGTCATTTACACGAAACTGAGCATCTGGAAAAGAACTGTCTATTTTAGTTTCAGCAATAAATAACATTTCAACTAGACTAGATGATAGCAAGACTTCAATTAAGCAAAATTTATGTCTTAGGCTATTTATATTTAAGTATGCGCAGGTGAATTGCATTGGATGTCTCTTTTTAAGTTCTCTGAGTTGGTCAAATACATCACTTTCACTTGGTGAGTCATCACTGGCTGATGTATCATTTTGGTAAATAAGTGATGATGAAAGTGAGGAGAAAGAATTTTCCTCATTACTATTGATCTCATAGGAATTGTTGAAAAAGGAGTCGCTGAAGTGAAACGAGTTGCACTCTGGACATACCCACGGATCGTCAGTATTGCCCCACACCTTATAATCTGTTGGGGTGATGTTCGCACATTTGATATGCCACCAGCAGTAGCATGATTCACAGTATATTGCACGATGGTTTTTAGCAACTGGTCTATGGCATAGGCCACATGGATTCTTTATTGGACCAGGATTTAATGATATATCACCGCTTATTATCAGAATTATCATTTGTCTATGACATCTTTGTGATATATTTATAGGTTGAAAACATAGAGGTGGTCTGCTGTATTTCATATGGTAAAACAGCATTGAATGAATGGTCCCGGGTTCGAGTCCCGGTGGAGACAAGCAATTTTGTAATGAAATTCGTGCTCTCCGGTTACATTGGCGCCCAACAATAATAACTCACGGTTAGAAGAATTACCTAGCCAGGTTAAAAAATAAATATAAAAAAGATGAAAATATCATCATTATAGAGTATAAAGACTCTTGAGGTGGGGGAAGTGTGACGGGATTGCTTCCCTTAGAAAAACTTGGTAGATACTTAATCAGCCGTAAGCGGTTGAGCAAAGAAAGTACTTCTTTTGCTCAGTCGGTTAGCGCGCTGCCTTGTAACACAGAGGTCCCGGGTTCGAGTCCCGGTGGAGACAAGCAATTTTGTAATGAAATTCGTGCTCTCCGGTTACACATATATACTAAATATCGTGTAAGTTTTGGAGTACTGTTATCTAACATATATACTAAAGATCGTAAATTGATGCATCGCTGTCTGACTTTTTTAACGGTTAACATAATTACATGTTCTTTTATATTCATATTAATTGTCATCGATACTAATATGCTGCATTTTGTCAGCTACATATACAATGTACATCTTTCATTTGTGTGCTACCGACTTAAGCTACATATACAATGTATGTCTTTCTTTTGTGTGCTACCGACTTAAGCTACATATACAATGTACATCTTTCATTTGTGTGCTACCGACTTAAACTACATATACAATGTACATCTTTCATTTGTGTGCTACCGACTTAAGCTACATATACAATGTACATCTTTCATTTGTGTGCTACCGACTTAACCTACATATACAATGTACATCTTTCATTTGTGTGCTACCGACTTAACCTACATATACAATGTACATCTTTCATTTGTGTGCTACCGACTTAACCTACATAATTCAACAAGAGAATAAACTGATGCTGATTATTTCAGGTCAGCTGTACTTATTCCGCAAAGCAGGTATTTCTGTAAATACAATCGAAGTACAACACAAGGTGTCAACACTAGGACTGCTGCTAAATAATACTGCAAACACCACTTCTTCAAAAATATCACAGATCGTTACAGAATTATTATCAGAAGGAGCCAATCCGAACATGGTACCACAGGGAGAAGATTCACCTCTGATTATATCTGTAAGGAAACAAATGTCAGATGTTGTAGATATGCTGATAAAGCACAAAGCCAACGTGAACCACATTGGGAAAAACGGATACACTGCTATCCATGTTTGTTGTAAAAATGGTAAGTTAGTCAATGTCTATTGAGCGAGATCCAAAAATTAACAATTATTTTTAGAACATTATTCCAAATAATTATCGTGATTATGACGGTCTTAAAATTCTATTATAAATTTATGCTGTGATGACGTCCTATTTATTTGGACTAATTAGTTAACAAAGGTACTATAATTAAAGACGCTACAGACGCGTAGATACGTATACGTTAAAACGACCGGGCGTACACTTGAATTTTGATAAAAAAAAAAAAAAATCTAATAAAATAAAAAGAACTGGTTAAATGCACATCAGCCGTGTACTTCTTTCTTCAATGGCTTGTAATAGGGTATGCGAATAAAAGGGACAAAATATACATTTTCTATTCAAATGTTATCGTATCATTTATATATTTGTTCATTTTCTGTATCTACTGTCTGAATCTACTTTGAGTTCTGTGTACTGTTCTTTGGTTCAAAGAAATGCATTATCTGGGTTGCGTTTAATGTGCTACATAAATCTGCATAGGGCTACGTAGATTTGTAAATCTAGAGTAGATAGCAGCTAGGCTAGCTACACGTTCAGTAGTCAAAAACCTATGTAGCTGTTACAACATTGAACGCAACCCTGATGAGATTCGATAATTTATGTGGCTTTTTTACTTTTCGGACAAAACTTGACATCCTGTCTTCTTTTTTTGCAAGTTGATCATCCTGCCCTTTTGTTTACTCAAAACTCCTATCCTGCCTATAATTTAAATGGTAACTTCCTTTCATTTGAAAAATGCATAGATGGTAATGAAACTTCTCCAGACTTCAATATTCCAGATTAAGAATAAAATATCTTTAAATAATGATTGATCTTTCTAACTGCTCTAAAGGACTGATAAATGAATTCAAGTTTTGCTGCAAGAAATCCCAGGCGAGAAACCGGGTTCTTCAGAACCTTAAAAATGCGAATTTTAATATTGCACCTAATAATTTCTGAAAATTATTTATTTCAAGTTCATTTACAATTTTGTTGTTGATAAAATGCTTGCCCCCACAGCTTCAATTTACTCATATTCAAAAGTAATTGGTTTGAACGATTTCTCTAAAACCAATGATTCCAAAAATTCCAAATTAACACAATGAATAGATAAAAAAAACCCAAAACATTTCGATTCCGTGCACAGTATACTAATATTGATGATTTTTTAATGACAGGAATGATATCTCATTCTCGATACTATATAGCTTTCGTGGGCTTTGCCCCCTCACTTGAACCCACTACCTAAGACTCCTCGCTGAGGTTCCTCGGGCGTACACGTTAAAATGACCTAGCTACGCCACTGCTCTAGATGCACGTTTCGTCTTAAAAAGACTCATCAGTGACGCTCAGATCAAATTAGTTATGATGTGAAACAAGAATTAAGTTGAAGAGCATTGTGGAACCAAAATTCCAAACAGTTGTGCCAAATTCGGCTAAGGTAATTTATCGGGTATAACAAAATCTTTAGTTAACAATACTTTACCAATGGAAAACGGAAATTAACCCAACTATACTGTCAAATAAGAAATATGTGAAATGTACTTTTACAGAATCCAAACCTCAAACCAAAAAGTACGAATCAAGCTCTAATAGTGTACGATACTTTAGGTATGCGAAAGTCGAAGTTTAGTAAAAGACAGTCAGAATGTACCAAAAGAATATTTTCAAAAATCGTAAACAAAGAGACACCACAATAGTAGGTGACGAACGACGAAGAGACAACAAACAACAAACGTAGAATATTTGAAATCCTCTTCGTGTTTATTGAGCGCCTCTGATATTAAAGAGCCTTTTTTATCGGTTGGAATGTTTTTTCAATGACAAATTGCAGAAAAAATAAAACCCGGCTAACATATCAATCAGTATGATTTGCAATAATTGCATATAACCGGGCTTCAAAGTTATTGTGAAACTGCCTATTCTAGGGGTGGCGTGAATCAGAATGTGGATATTTAAAAAAAATCTAACTCTCAAAACATTTGACTTTTCTACACTTTACATAAGTATTCCACGTTCCAAACTAAAAGACAAACTGAAAGATTTGTTATTGCTTTGGTTATTAAAAAGATTGGCTAACGTAGATACAAGTATCTTGTCTTTGGGAGGGTTAAATCCTCGTTTGTAAATGATCACTCTGATTCAACCAAAAAATTCTTTGAAACTGACATTATCAAGATGTGTGATTTCTTGATTGACAACATATGTAACGTTCGGAGAAGGTGTTTTTAACAGACTGTCGGCATTCCAATGGGAACCAATTTTGCGCCTCTTCTTGCTGACTTGTTTCTTCATTATTATAAGGCTGACCTTATACAGAAACTTCTTAGGAAGAAAGTAAAGAAGTTAGCTATATCCTTTTATTTTTTCTTTCGCTATATAGATGATGTTCTCTCACTAAATAACTCAAAATTTGGTGAATATGTTGAACGCATCTATCCCATCGAACTAGATATAAAGGATACAACGGATACAGTTAAGGCAGCCTCATATCTTGACTTACATTTAGAAATTGACAATGAGAGTCGGTTGAAAACAAAACTTTTCGACAAAAGAATTGATTTCAGCTTTCCAATTGTGAACTTTCCATTTCTAAGTACGGTGTAGTAACATTCCAGCAGCACCTTTTTACAGGGTATTTATCCCAATTGATACGATATTCCCGTGCCTTCATTTCCTATCATGATTTTCTTGATAGAGGGTTGCTACTGACAAGGAAGCTATTAAACCAAGTGTTCCAAATGGTGAAGTTGAAATCATCCCTTCGTAAATTTTACAGACGCCATCACGAGTTGGTTGGCCGTTATGAAATAACCGTTTCATTAATGATATCGGATATGTTCCTTACGTTGTCACTACAATCCCCTTCCCTTTCATGAATGTGACCTACCGAATTAGACTATTTACCGGATTTGTTATAACATGAGCAACGCGACGGGAGCCACATGTGGAGAAGCATCTGCTTACCCTTCCGGAGCAACTGATATCACCCTTAGTTTTGTTGGGGTTCGTGTTGCTTTATTCTTTAGTTTTTTATGTTATGTCATGTGTACTATTGTTTGTCTGTTTGTCTTTTCCATTTTTAGCCAAGGCGATATCAGTTTATTTTCGATTTATGAGTTTGACTGTCCCTGTGGTATCTTTCGTCCCTCTTTTTGTTAATAATCATGAGTTTATTAGACCTTCTGAATGTAGAAGAACCTCGTAAACTAATATGAAAGATTAAACATTAAAAAAGAATCCATTTATAAAAACCTGTTAACATGTCATGAATTGAGAAAAAAACTTAACAATCAGATGGCCAGAAGAAGTATTTGGTTGCCTTCGACTGTTATCTGCTCTTTGATTTGGTTATTGTCTCTTTTATGCATTCACCTTTTCAATTCTCACTTTTACTACATTTACTAGTACAATAATTCTTAAAAATTAATAAGTTTATATGGTTATTTACTCTGTCACAATGACTTATTACACAATACTTATATAAGCTTACTCCTAAACGTTTTATATATTATATTGAAACTATATAAATATTATGCTCAACAGTAAGATTTGTTTTCAGTGCTTGATGCCAGCACCATGGAAATTAGTGACAAATTGATTGAGGCTGGATCTGATATGAATAAGCCTAATGACGAAAATGTCTATCCGTTAGAGTCCTTACTGAAGTATGACCCTGTTGATAATAGTTACTATTCAGGCCGCAGTTTTCTATCTGATGTTTCAAGTGCTACTATTGAAAGTTTTTTGTCGAAAATGTTGGAAAATGGCGTAGACCCAAACTGTAACAGAAACAGCAAGTCATCTCCTCTTCTAATTACCTTAGAAAGAGGATTGGGAAACGCTGTTACTCTTTTAATTGATAAAGGAGCGAATGTCTTGTATACAGATGGAAAAGGTGAAACGCCTTTCAGCTGCTGCCTAAAATGTAAGATATCAGAAGCTGTTTTCACTACAACGATCTTTAGAATGTTTAAAGTACTTTGTCGTGATATGTATAATAAGATCTTTTAAGATTAACTTACCCAATGAGTTAAGCAAGGCCTATTAAATTGTTACAATACATGGGTCACATTTTATTGCACTATAATGACCAAACCCCCTTTCTTTTTTCTTCATCAAACTGTGATCTTAGATAATAATAGTACAAAACACGTTACAAAAAGAGTTTTGATATTGAACATAATAAAGATTTTAATAGAAATTTTCATGAAATCTTAATACAATAACAATACTGATAACTTTACCGATACTGGGTATGCTTCTCTATGAAACATCCAATGATAGAACTCTCTTGGTATATCACTATAAACAATGACCCTTTTTTACCTCACGGTGTTATTCCTATCCAAACAAGTTATAAATCTTTTAACTTATCTTAAAATAATCCGTATTTACATTACAGTGACATCTACATATAGAGATGACATTATGAAAGCATTGATAGATAAAGAAATTCCTTTAAATGGTGTATGCAGTGACGGAGGATATCCAATGACTCTTGTCCTAGAAAGGAAGTTTGACAACAGTGTTGTAGAAATGATGCTTAAAAAAGGGGCCAATCCAAATCTGGTTACACCTGGAAAATCTTCTGCATTGATGCTAGCTATAGCAGACGACCGTTTCAAAGTGTCATGTGATCTTATGAAAGCCGGTGCTGACGTTAACTATACAAATGATACCGGAGAAACTGTATTTGGCCTTTTTGCATGTATGTTAATATTTGTTTAAAAAGTACACGAATTTTAAATTTCACATTTGCTTAAACAAATAGTAAACTTTTTCAATTCTATGAAAAATGAACTATTACTGTTACAATTACCAATCTTATGAAAACTGCCAGGAGTAAACAATCTTAAAAGATGTGGTATGATTGCTAATGAGCCAACTATCCGTCAAAGTTCAAATATAGTATGGCCTTGGAATTAAAAAAAAAATACCGTATAGTCCCTATACAAGACACCGACATGACAAATATGAAACAATTCAGTTGAGAAAACTAACAGACAAATTTTTAACAATATAATTTACGAAAAACCAATATGACAGACATGAGTTGTTTTAGAAATATTTTTACAGTTTTCTGGAGAGTTGACTACATAATTTAATGGTAATTTAGATGTAGATGTAATGTATTATATAAACTATAATTGCAATTCAGAAATGCATGCAACACTACCAATACCTTTCATTGTATTGTTCTCATCCTTTGTTTCAAATACAAATAAGCAGTACAAAATGTTAAATAGAATATGATCATGAATAATTATTCAAATTTATAGCTTACGATTAAAAAAATTCTTTATTATATTTTCTGATCTTTCAGTGAAGGTAAAGGAAATTCTAGGAAAACAACATCTAGATAAATCTCGAAGATCTGGTGAGTTATTCAGAGATGAAAGAAAAAGTGTTTCAATTGATATAGAAACGTTACACTGTACAAATCGTTATCCCACTTCTTCATTTTTGTCGAGCCTGCAACTTTTGTTGCAGAAAGCTCGACATAGGGATAGTGATCCGGCGGCGGCGGCGTCAGCGGTGTTAGCTCACTTCTTAAAAGCTTTATATTTTAGAAGGTAGAAGACCTGGATGCTTCATACTTTGTATATAGATGCCTCATGTTACGAACTTTCCGTCAGTCACATGTCCAACGTCCTTGACCTCATTTTCATGGTTCAGTGACTACTTGAAAAAAAAGTTAAGATTTTTTGTAATGTTAAATTCTCTCTTATTATAAGTAATTGGATAACTATATTTGGTATGTGCGTACCTTGCAAGGTCCTTATGCCTGTCAGACAGTTTTCACTTGACCTCGACCTCATTTCATGGATCAGTGAACAAGGTTAAGTTTTCGTGGTCAAATCCATATCTCAGATACAATAAGCAATAGGTCTAGTATATTCAGTGTATGGAAGGACTGTAAGGTGTACATGTCCAACTGGCAGGTGTCATCTGACCTTGACCTCATTTTCATGGTTCAGTGGTTATAGTTAAGTTTTTGTGTTTTGGTCTGTTTTTCTTATACTATATGCAATAGGTCTACTATAATTGGTGTATGGAATGATTGTAAGGGGTACATGTCTAGCTGACAGGTGTCATCTGACCTTGACCTCATTTTCATGGTCTCGTGGTCAAAGTTAAGTTTTTTAGTTTTGGTCTATTTTTCTAATACTTTATGCATGAGATCAACTATATGTGGTGTATGGAAATATTGTATGATCAATATGTCGGTTACGCAGGTTTTATTTGACCGTGACCTCATTTTCACGGTCTATTGCTAAGTTTTAAGTGTTTGTGTTTTGGTCTGTTTTTCTTTATTTATAAGCAATAAGTTAACTATATTTGTTGTATTGAAGAATTGTTAGCTGTACATGTCTGCCTGGCATGGTTCATCTGACCTTGACCTCATTTTCATGGTTCATTGATCAATGTTTCATTTTCTTGGTTAATGTTGAGTTTATGTGACAGTTGTAATAAAGCTTTATATTTAGGTCTATCAAGATAGTATCAAGGGTTAGTAAAGAAGGCGAGACATTTCAGTGTGTGCACTCTTGTCTTTAATTACATGCATATGATATCATTCCACAGTAGTTTGCCTCTATAAAGTTCAACATTTATTTACAAATACTTTGTATTCTATTGTAAGCTGGTGTCTACATGTCGCCGTGTGAATCTAATAATGACGTATTTCCCATAAACATTTAAATCAAACTCTTTAAAGGGCAATATCTTAAATATTTGACTGAGACATAAAGCATAAAAGGGTTATCTAGGAAATGAATGTACGTACACGAAGAGTATTGAAATTGTATATTTTTGCCTTGAATCTAATTTATGTCTGCAATTATTCTCTTCACTTATAAGAAGTGAGTTATTTGTTAAAATTCTAGTTTTTCTTGAACTTCCATTCGTTTGATGTGTTTTATCCTTTGATTAGGGACTTTCCGTTTTGAATTTTCCTCGGAGTTCAGTATTTTTATAAGTTTTTTTTTAAAAGAGGACCCCCTTTTCATCAATTTTGTCAATCAGTCTTGGAAAAGGCAAACGTGCTTAATCATAATAGAGAAAGTCTCTAAAAACAAAATAACCGCTTAAACATTCAGAATACCGTATGTCAGTCAGATCTGTTAGAAATGTATCATCGAATATGAAGTAATAACATAGTTCATTTACAAAATAAAGTTTCATGATCTTGTAGGTAAGCTTTAGAATTACTTATGTTATTTAAGGAGGCTCGCGGGTATAAAATTTTCAGAAAAAATTAAACATTTATTTTTCATTACAAATTTTATTTATTACCTTTAGTAGTTGTTACTTTATCATATGGTACAAAAATCTTTCCAAAAAACCAATTCGTGTTGGCCCTAGGTGACTTTTAAAATGTAGATATCATTGAAAAAGCTCCAAATTATCTCCCTTTGGTGCAAAAATGCCATTTTTTGGCATTAAAATTGAAATATCTTTTTTAACTCATCGGTGACCTATATTTTTTATTGTTGTTTTCGAATAAGTTGTACATAAACTAAATAATTGTAAAATTTAAGCGATTTCTGTAATTTAGTTCTTTTTTTATTTCGATATTACTTCTGTTTCTCCTATTAGTTCAACAGAAAAAAAGGACATTAACAAAAATGTATGCTTCTTTCGATGGCAGATTGTGACCGTAAATGAACGGTGACCCCATTTTTTTATTTCATTTTTCTTTTAAGTATAAGATAAAGTTCATTTATAGGAAAATATAGCAAAGTCCTATATTAAATAAAAATTTCGATTTAGACCCGCGAGCCCCCTTAAAGTAGAATATCAGTTTTTATAAAGATGAACAGGTTTTGAATTTGTTATTTGTCATTTTAATGTTATAATTAACATTGCCATTAAAGCGGGGGGGGGGGGGGGGGGGGGGGGGTTGGCATGCCACAAAACCAGGTTTAACCCTACATTTTTTTTTCTTAAAATGCCCTATACCTAGTCGGGAAGGTGGCCATTGTTATATTCGTTTCTCAGTGTGTTACATTTTAATGTTGTGTTTCTGTTGTGTCGTAGTTCTGTTATATTTGATACGTTTCCCCCATTTTTAGTTTGTAACCCGGATTTTGCTTTATTTGAATGTTTATAATTACCCCTATGTAACAGGACGTTACACCAAGCCAGTTACACCTTTAAATGAAAGAATTTGTCAGTTTTGTGATGGAAATACGATTGAAACTGAACAACATTTTTTAATGAACTGTAATTTTTATTCGGACTTGAGAGAGGAACTTTTAAATTCACCTTTTTTATCAAACTATGTTTTTATTATCTTGAGTGTAGAAGAGAAATTTAATTATATTATGAGCTGTGATGAAATTCAATTTTTGTTAGCTAAAACATTGCATTTGATGTTTAAGAGGAGAAAGATAAATTTATAACTTTTAAAGAACTAAAATTTTTAATTATTATTTATTAGCATATTATTTTTAAAAGATTTTAAAATCAATTCTACCCTTTTTGTTCTTTTAAGTTTAAAATTGTTGATCTACGAAGTAATTGTTTCGTATTTTTAAATTTTAATTTTGAAAAATGTATTAAATTGTGTATGCATTTAATGTACATGAGGTAAAAGTGTCTCATATGTCTTTTAAGGCAGGAATCTAATATATTTTTATGCTGTTTTTATCTGATGTATAATATATTATGTATAATGTTAGATTGTGACACTGTAATAAACTAATTACTTACTTACTTACTTACTGTATAAATATTATTCATTATATTTTCCCCCAGAAATTACAAATAACGAGTGGAGAACTAATGTTTTTAAAAGCTTCATAGAGTTTGGTGTTGAGATAGATAAACCAACGAAATCTAAAATGCATCCGCTGTTGGTAGCAGTATGGCTTTGTAGTGAAGAAATATTAACCACGATATTAGAGAGAGGTACAACTGTTGATGATGATCAGTTTGTTGCAACCTTAGAAGCAGCCATAAGACGTGATCAGACAGAGCTAGTCAAACTGATGCTCAAATCAAGACATTGTGTGAACCACAAAATAGCACCAAAAAGAAAAAAAGCACATGTTGATGGTATGATATTTGATTGCATAAACTGTTTTAAAACTATATTTGTATCATAATTTTTTTTCTAATATATGAATTGGAATCCGTATTTTTTTAGTACAATTACTTATATATCAGCTTTTTAACAAATTCCTATTTTAGTATTCATTGAACTTTTATATTGTGCATGTTTTACACCATGGTGTTACCCCTTACTTATTATGCAAGAGAGTTTTTATGCCCCACCTACGATAGTAGAGGGGCATTATATATTTTTTCTGGTCTGTACGTCCGTTCGTCCGTCTGTTCTTTCGTCCCGCTTCAGGTTAAAGTTTTTGGTCAAGTTAGTTTTTGATGAAGTTGAAGTCCAATCAACTTGAAACTTAGTACACATGTTCCTTATAATATGATCTTTCTAATTGTAATGCCAAATAAGAGTTTTTCCCCAATTTCACGGTCAACTGAACATGGAAAATGATAGTGCGAGTGGGGCATCCGTGTACTGGGGACACATTCCTGTTTTTACCTATATTAAGGTCATGTATACTGATAATTATTTAAAACACTTAAAAAAGGCAACATATACCAAAAGGATATTCAAACTCAGACAAACTGACGACGCAATGACAAAAATTGAAATACAACCAAAATATCACATTTAGTTTTGATATCAGTAAAAAAAAGTTACATATGTTTGGTGACAATAAAAGTCCAAGTTGAAAAACATGAAATAATAAATTTGAAAAGCATTCAAATTATATTTTTATTTTATATGTTATGAACAGCGTCTCAATGTTTTTATTTGCATGATGTAGGATGTTCCAGTGAAAAAAACAAGAAGATTTCTTCATCGTCATCTGTTGTATCGGAGAGCCCTTCTAGTTCCATAAAGGATACGGTTCTAACACTAGTTTTAAGAGACATGCCAGAATTGTCAATCGATCAGAAAGAGCAATTTGTTAATCTTCTTCTTGAATATAAAGCCGATCCAAATATGGTTGAAGATGGTAGACATTCGCCTCTGTTGCTAGCAGTTATCATTGGAGCGCCAAGAATTGTAAAGGCATTATTGGATTCAAAAGCCGATGTAAATCATAAAGGGATGCACAATTACACACCACTGCATATACATTTGTTAGTTTTGAAAAATAAAGGTAAGTTTTATCTATTGTAAATCCTTTGAAGACATATATCTAACAATTAACAATAACTAACATATTTCTAAAATTCAAAATCTTGTCACCACTTTAAGATAAATATATATATATGGTTTAAAGATTTTTATTTGAGGTTGTTGTCTGTTCGACACGTTCTCCATTTCTATTTTCATTTTATATTCAGCAAGATAAGGAAGTAAGTCTTACATTAGTGAAAGCAATTAAAGGACAAATTCTATTGGTCAGCATAGATTAAATGATGTTTTTTTCTCATAGGAGTCATTGTTCTTCAATGACGTTTTTATGCAGTTAAGCTGCATTATGCGAGCACCCTAGATTTGTGTTCTACCCAACAAATGCTGAAATACTTGCCATTGTTATTATCTAACTGGCAACTATGTTATATATAACTAATTGAACACTTTTTTAATACTTTTTATTCTGGATTACTAAAAATATGACCAGAAAAACCATAAATGATCGTCGAATCATCCACAAGTTTTGAAGTTACACATAGGAAGTAGCGCTCATTGTGTAGTTTATTATGACCTGTGCTGTTGGCTAAGATGTCAAAGAACAATTGTATGAAATATTTAATCGCCGAAAATCTCTTAAGACAAGTAGTTTAGATTTCCCAAATGGCAAAAGTCGTAGGAATATTGTTTGTCAGCAATACGTAGTACACTAAGTCAGTAGTTTAACTATTCATGCTGTTGGCGGCAATTTCAAATTAGAAGACGATTTTTTCGTATCTTTTCAATTTGGAGACATGGGTGCAAACTAGCGGTGGTCCGAGGTCCGCGAACTTCCACTTTTGCACGCGGAAATTCGACTTGGTTTCTAGCTACGCCCGACGAAGTCACCTTCCACTTGAAAGAAAATAAGAAATAACTAAAGTCTCCAAATAAACGATGTAAAAACTTATTTTCATCATTATAATTAATGAAAAGGATGTTCATTTTGTAAAACCGCTAGCTTTATACAGAAAATCCCCGACAAATAATGTGTAAATTCGAGTAAAATCGTATCTGATTGACAAAAACAACATTGTAAACACAATAACAATGGCTGCCGTGAAGACAAAATTTTACCATATCAGATCCGATTCCGGAAGCGGATAAGGGTAATTCCGGGTTTTGGTGATCAACTACTAAAACATCCAGACAGGTGACAAAATACATCTATGCATGGTAAAGGAATATAAACACTAGAATTGACAACCAAAAGATATATGAAAAGGAAAGAAAAAGCAGAAAATATTTTATACAGACACTCAAAATTACTTTTTGACCATTTTTAATGTCAAAATCCAATACAATGTGACAGCTGGGAACAGTATATCTAACAATATATATGTTCATGGTCACAGTATAAATTTACTTCATCAGTGATAAATGATGATAATGCATGTGAGATGCTTTTAAAGTGTTAACATATTACTGCAATTTTGAAGGGTTATTTTTTTTCTCAATTTCGAAGGGTCAATTAAAGTATACTATATTTTTACAAATAATGCAACTATATTATATAATACCTGTATGTAAGCAAATCATATGATATATAGGTGGCGTCCTTTAGGCCACTCTACCCCCTCCTGTTTGATTACTTAGAAATGGTCGAGATCCCCACCCCTAAACCATGTATTCAAGTATAGGACAATATAATAAATCTATTATCAATCCAGTAGCTGATCCACAAAAACGGAAGAAAATCAAAAAGAAAAAAAAGAGCAGTAAAAAAAATAGTGAACTAAGTCAAGCTGAAATAACCTTATTCATGTCTAGTAACAATCAAAGCACAAAAGAATCAACCAAAAAATCTCAAACTCCATCAAAGCAACCTGTCAGTATTTCCTTTCTGAAGTCTCCAGTGACACCAACTGAGAAGCTTCACGACAAAGAGAGTGACTCTACTGCCAAGAGGTCCAAAACAACTGTTTCCTAATTATATACATACATGTAATTATTTTACCTGTGTTTGTATAAGAATTCAAATCACAACAAAATGAATATAATGATGTATAAATTAATATTTTATTATTAGTACACATGTATCACTTATCCACATTTCAAAAATCAGCTGAACATTTAGCTATAAGTCTTTTTATTTTATTTCACTCAATTGTCAGTACACATCACAACAGCCACAAGTTTACTACCTTTAAAGAAATGTACATTCCTTTGGGAATTATGTACATATTCTCACACCAAATAGTAAGCAGCATGCACAAAATCTCGAAATCTTTAGATCCTTTTCATATATTTTTTTGTGTATTTTTATTTCACGTGTTGCATAACTACACAAGTACTTTTACGTCACTTTCTTGTTATCAAATAACTCTTCAGAAACGTTCCAGCGTAATTGTAATAAATCCATCAATATGTTTGATTCAAGTTGATATTAGATTATTATCTGCGATTTCATTCAACAAACTTCAACAGGATAAAGCACACCTACAAAAATCAAAACAAAATTCAATTACTATAATTCACATGAAAAGTCATACAATACAAGCTTTTAAAACAAATAAACTAGTTTTTAAGTTAGCTTATCAAGTGGCCAATAATACTATGCAACATTGGCTCTGTAAATATTATGTAAATAGAAGTCCAGTATATATTTTTATGTTATATTTAAAAATATTAAAAAAAATAGTTGTTTATTTTGTGTTTAGCTTAAAGCTATGTTTTTTTTCTTTCAACTATCTCTGTATATATTTTGATATTGATTGTATTTTTATGTATGTTTACAATCTTAATGAGTCCAAAATATTTTTTTTGGACACAGAGGAGTCTGTATCTGAAGTCACATTGTTGACCCAAATCATGACCTATATATTGAGGTCAATAATTGAAATGTTGTGTTTACACATTTATAATCATGAGTATTATACATGTACATGTAATTGTACATAGATGTAAATATAGAACGAATTTAATATTGATAAAGATATCATATAAAAAAAAATCCACAAAGCAAGGATATAGATAAAATCATAAAATCTAAATTATTGCTGACTTACAAGTTAAATGTACTTTCAAACACAACAGAACTCTGTAATTACCTAACTTACCTTCCTAATATTAACACAAAATGACAAACAAAAACTGTATCCATGTCTGCACTGTAAATACCAACGGGTTACAAAAACCTGAAAAAAGAAATAGAATTATTGAATGGGCTAACCAACAAAAATGTGATATAGTATTCCTACAAGAAACACATTTCACTCAAATTTTAGAACCAAAGCTAAAACAAGAATTCAAAGGTGAAGTAATCTTTAGTAACGGGTTAAGTAATGCAAGAGGGGTTGCCATATGGATAAAAAGCAGATTAAACTTTAAGATTATTGACCAATATAAGGATTCTGAAGGTAGATTCATTTTAGTCAATATAGAAATAGATGACAATATATATACATTAGTGAACCTATATGCACCTAATAATTGTAAAGTAAGAAACACCTTTTTTAAATCAGTAAAACAATTAATTGTAAATCACAGTATTGGCCAGTTAATCATTGGGGGCGACTTCAACGACATATTATCTAAAATTGACACAAAGAAAAAAGTAGGAAATACAAAATTTGATAAACCAGTTCATAACCTTAAAATGTTTATCAAGAATCTTAAACTAACTGATGTCTGGAGAAGCAAAAACATAAATAAAACCCAATTTACCTGGAGAAGGAAAAACTTATCAGAATCTACAAGAATTGATTACTTTTTAGTAAGTGATGAAGTTAATAAAAATTGCATTACATGCGACATAAGACCAATAGTTCGACAACACACGGATCATTACGCGGTTTCATTAAAAATCAACATAAATAGAACCTCAAAAGGGCGAGGTTACTGGAAATTAAATAGCAGCATCCTGGATGATGAACAGTATCAAAAAATTATTTCCAAATTGATTGATAAATATAAAATAAAATCAGAAACATCTCTCAACCTAGATATTTTATGGGATAACTTTAAAGTTGAGGTAAGGGATTATACCATCCAATACTGCAAATTAAAGGCGAATATAAAAAAAGATTCTATCGAAATTTTAGAAAATACATTAAAAACCTTATCTGAAGAAATTGATTGTGATAATTATATAAATAAGAAGAAAGTCAACCTAAAAGAAAACATTGAAAAACAATTAGCAAGTTTATATAATGAAAAAATTAAAGGAAATCAAATTAGATCACGTGTAAAATGGCTAGAAGAAGGGGAGAAAAACACACCTTTTTTTTTTCATGGTCTAGAAAAAACACGACAAAGTAAAAAAACTATAACTCAACTGTATGATGAAAATAATCAAGTAACATATGACCAAAACAAAATACTAAATTTGGAAGTCAATTATTATACTAAATTATACACTTCAACTAAACCTGACACAGAAAAGGTAAAACAATACTTTGAAACTATCAAAGAAAGTAAAATAATAAATGAATCTGAAAGTAATACATGCGAGGGAAAAATTACTATAAGGGAATGCACAGAGGCTATATTTAAGATGAAATTAAACAAGGCCCCAGGGCTGGACGGACTGAACGTGGAGTTTTATAGAAAATTTTGGGAACAGATTAAAGATTTCATAGTACAAGTTTTCAACTATTGCTATAAAAAAGGAGAATTAACAAACTCCCAAAAAATTGGAGCCATATCTCTCTTGTTTAAAAAAAATGATCCCCTCTCCCTTGATAACTATAGACCTATTACATTATTAAACTATGATGTTAAATTACTAGCTTATGCCTTAGTGCAACGACTAAAATCAGTACTACCAAAAATTATTCACTCTGATCAAAAAGGTTACATAAAAACAGATACATAGGTTTTAACATAAGACAAATCCAAGACATTATTGATTATTCTGAAAAATTTAAAGTAGATGGTGCAATTTTATTTTTAGACTTTACTAAAGCTTTCGACTCACTTGAGTGGTGCTTTATGTTTGAATCTTTAAAAAAATTTGGTTTTAAAAAAGAATTCATAAAATGGGTTGAAACTATGTATACAGACATAAAAGGATGTATATTAAATAATGGATGGGTGTCTGCCCCCTTCAATACATTTCGTGGGATTAGACAAGGATGTCCGTTATCCTCGTTAATTTTTGTATTGTGTGTTGAAATAATGGCAATTAAATTAAGAGAAAATAAAGAATTAAAAGGATTTGAAATTAAATTAGATGGAAAATCTTGCTCACTAAAAATATGTCAACTGGCAGATGATACTCAATTGTTTTTAAAAACACACAAAGATATAAGTATTGCCCTTGATATCATTGAAACTTTTGGAAGCCTTTCTGGGCTCAAACTGAATAGAAACAAAACAGAAGGCTTATGGCTTGGCAAATTTAAAAAGTCAAAAGATAAATTTGAAAATATAAACTGGAAACAAGACCACATTAAAAGTCTAGGAATATACTTTGGATACAATTATCAAGAATGTCAAAAATTAAACACGGAGAAACAAATAGATAAATGTGAAAAATTGATTCAAGGATGGAACAAACGCAACTTAACATTATTTGGAAAAATTACTGTAGTAAAGTCCCTAATTTTACCAAACCTAACATACACAGCATCATGTATGATAAAATTTAAAATATAGTTTTATATGGAGCGGAAAAAAAGACAGAATTAAACGCTCTATATTATGTAAGCCATACCTTGATGGAGGATTAAAAATGATTGATTTAGACTCCTATATAAAATCCTTGCAAATTAGATGGGTTTCAAAACTAATAAAAAACGATAATGATAACTGGAAAATTATTCCAAGATTTTATCTTAATAAATTTGGGAAAGATTTTCTCTTATTCAGAATGAATTTAACAAATGTAAATTTGCTTAATAAAATAGAGTATAAATCCTTGCCTGAATTCTATAAACAATTAATTAAAACTTGGGTAGAAGTAAAAGGAGGTCAAACTATCACCCCTAAAAACTTTCTTGAAGTTAGAAAACAAATTATATGGGGAAATAATCTTGTCAAAGAAAATGGAAAATGTCTGTTTTTTAAAAATTGGATTAACAGTAATATTTTGTACATCAATAAAATAATAGACGAAAACGGACACATCTCATCAAAAACTGTTTTAAAAAATCTTAAGAATAAACAAGATTGGATTAGAGAATTTTCTATAGTTAAAACTGCTATACCAAAGCACTGGCAAAATATTTTAAAACAAGAAAGTTCTTATAAAACTGATGTCAATATAAAGAAATCAGTAAACTTAACTATCCTACTAAAACATGAAATTTCACCAGACTCGACCAATAAAGAAATATACATGTTCCTACAAAGTCAATTTACAAATGATAAACCAACAGGATTTTTAATATGGGAAAGAATTCTGCATAAAAAAATGTCTACAAAATTTAAATCCACATTCAACTTTATTTTTACTACCTTGAAAACAACAAATTTAAAATGTTTAAATGGAAAATAATGCATTATATATTAGCCTGTAATGAATTACTTTATAAATGGAAAATAGTACCGAGTAGTTTGTGCTTCCATTGTAAACAACATGATGATTATGAACACTTCTTTTTTTCCTGTTCATATAATGTTCAGTATTGGCAAAAAGTTGAACAGCTTTTAGCACTATTAAAAATTGAAAAGCATATATTCAGTCTTCAAAGTTTAGTAACTGGCTATAAAATTGAAGATGAAGATTATTTTGATATGAACTATTTATTAACTATAATTTACTTTTCAATTTATAAAGCATATTACATGTCTGACAAGAAAGACAAGGTCATTGATATTTTTAAAATATTCCAAAATGAAATCAGGGACATAATTAATATAAATAAAA
Organism: Mytilus edulis; assembly: GCA_019925275.1. Classification (NCBI taxonomy): domain Eukaryota; kingdom Metazoa; phylum Mollusca; class Bivalvia; order Mytilida; family Mytilidae; genus Mytilus; species Mytilus edulis. Next base: position 101,687,434 of record CM034351.1, on the reverse strand, counting down.
TTAGAGGGAAAAAAAATCAGAGAATCATACTTAAAACTTTCGAATATTTCGATTTTTTATAATTGTGAATGAATTCAAGCTGTGACCTAGTTAGTTCATGACTGCACAGGACATGCATGTGTCCGGTCAGGAATTTACGCATCAAATGAAATTCGCTATTCTACTCTTTTATCATATTTATATATTATTTCTCATATCTATTATAGATACACTGAATTAATATTGTTATTAGTTTACACAATACAATGCTTGGATACTGCATTCATGCATAATTAATTATACCACGTGTACTTTCGATCTTTTCTCTTGATCTTTGGTTTGATCGCAAAAAATACCATTTACTGAAAAAAATATGTTGTTCATATAAATATGTGGAAAAAACAACGGTCTTACCTAATCATTTAATACTCCTTTTCACAATTACAAGACGTAGGCAAACAACAAAATTTCTACTGTCAGCTGAAAAGTCATGCTGCCAGTATCAAGGATCATCATCAATTTTACGGTTCAGTGAAGCTTCAATAAATAAATTATATACAGTTTAGGTTAAGAAACGTACCGTATTCCGGTATGAAATTATTTATGTAGAACTGCTATTATGACTATTATGTATGTAACAAATGTAACTAACTTTATAGATATACTTATTGAATATTTTTCCCTAATTATTCAATGACTAATTTAAGGGATACTTAATTGAAGCTGTAGATTGAGTAAATTGTTAACAGCAAAAGTGCAATAAAACTTTGATCAATTTAAAAAAAAAAAACAAAAAAAACCCAATATAATAAATAAAATAAAATATAGGAGGAGTCCCTGGAGTCACCCACCCCCTCCTGTTTGAGAATTTGAAAACCGTTGAGATCCCCACCCCTTAACAATATATATTCAGGTATGGGACAATATAACAATTCAAATGAAATATAGGGGGAGTCCCTGGAGTCACCATACACCCTCCTGTTTGAGAACTTGGAAATGGTCAAGATCCTCACCCCTAAACCATATATACTCATCATGTATGGGACAATATAACAAATCAAATGAAATATAGGGGAAGTCCCTGTGGTCAACCCACCTCTCCTGTTTGAGAACTTGGACACGGTTGAGATCCCCACACCGAAACAATATATATTCATGTATGGGCCAATATAACAAATCAAATGAAATGTAGGGGAAGTCCCTAGGGTTACCCTACCCCTTCCTGTTTGAGAACTTGAAAAGCGTCGAGATCCCCACCCCTAATCCATATATATTCATGTATGGGACAAAATAGCAAATTATTTACATTTACTATGGGCAGGTCACCTCACCTTTGATCCCTGTAGTAGTGAACATTTGTCTGATTCGTGTCTCATAACTTTTGTACTATAGAACACAAACTCAGTTTTTCTTTCCTGGGAAACCAGTCCATTCATACTATTACATGTTCGTACTAAGTCAACTTGTACTACTAGCAGTCAACTAAAACAACGTTAGCTACCCAGTAGAACAACTGCAATCATTTCGAACTTGTACCACTGCAGACTCACCATAAAAACTTGATATACATTGATATATGTATTGCTTTTGAAACCTTGATAACATATACATTATTTGCCTTAATAATTAATTCATTAGATAAACATAAATGTATAGTTTACAGTAGTGGAGTGTGTGCATAATGGCATTGGCGGAGATACACCTAGAGCTTGGTGGACGAAATACGCTATTTGCAGCCTCTAGTTTAAATCCGAACCAATAAATATTTCCAATAAGTTAATCTAACCTTAACTATACCATGGATCATATTTAGGCAACAGTAGTTTACATATGTTTAAACTTATAAATCGACAATAAGACCGACCAAAGTACAAACAAGAATAGAGGAATCGTATAAAAAGAAAAAAGATCAGGTGTGTCAACATGTTTAGGGGCTATCGCAATATATGCATGGCAATTAGTGTGCTTTAACCCTCCATCAAAATGTTACACTATATCATCAAGATACAATCGGGATTTGGATATACTCGGAATATTACAGATTAGAATACTATATAAAATAAGAAGCTGTGGTTTGATTGCCTATTAGACAACTGTCCCCCAGATTTCAAATGACACTGATATGAATTACCGTACAGTCTTCTACAAAGAGAAAAAATACAGTAAATGTTTTCTAAGATCTGAGACTTTGAAAAAATGGATTTATATGGAGTGTAGAAAACAGACATATGACATCAATCAATCACCTCTCGACGGTGTGACAAAATATATGCAATTTTATTTGCAAGCGATTAACGTGTATCCTATTGAGTGAAGGAGAAAACGGACGAGGTAATGCATATATACGGAATGGGGGAAAATAGATGGTTTGCTATATAATTCGTATAGATAAAACTGAGTACGTCCTCAAATTAATATAAAATTGAAAAATATGATTACAATCGATATAAAACAGTCACATATAAGCCGTTATCAAATTAATATGTGAAACTTGCTTTTTTCGATTTGATATACTAGAGTTCTAAATTAAACCTTTATCATTTTACAGATAAGAAAAACACACTCATAGCAAACAAATCCAACGACCAATATTTAATCCTGGACATATTGATGCAGGCAGGAGCAGCATTGGAGACGAAAACGGTACACGGAGATATGCCAATACACATAGCACTTAGATACAGACTCAGAAACAACGAGAAATATCTTGATAATATTCGTACTCTATTAAAGTACAGCACAGATTTAAACTTCCAAGATGGACAGAAAACTTACCCACTAAATGTTGCTGCCAAATGCTGTACTTGTGATATTATAATTAATATGATGTCTCTCGGGGCTGATATCGCGTCAACAGACAGTGATGGCAATTCTGCTCTACACTGTCACATAGGTGTGTATTTGTGTTTTGGTACCTAGGTAAACATCATAAAATTACTTAATAAATTGTAGTTAGTTACTGTCGGGGACGAAACGTTCACCAACAGTGGCATCGACCTAGTGATGTAAATAGTTATCAAAGGTATCAGACTTATAATTTGATATGCCAGACATTCCAAAACGCTTAAAACATTAAAAAATCTACCAACAACAATACACTTACTTTGACAAAAACTTTGACCTAAACTTATCTTAGAACGTTATTCAAAATCATAAAAAAGTGTTTATCAAAATCAATATCATGCGAAGCTCCAATCTACACTTTATTTTTTTATCGGTCGTCCCATTGTCTATATCGTTCTGCTCAGCTCTAAAATAGCATATCACGGCTTTGTGACGTCAAATACGATGACCGGGCCTCAATAACTTTGACATATCAGCGACGATATAATGTTTGAACCGACGTTTATAAGTCTGACCCGAACTTATGAAGACATATAAAATATTACCTGCTCAACACAATATGAAGGCTTTTTGATCTCGTTCTCTGCGCTCACTCGACAAAAGGCTTCATATTGTGACTCGCAGCTGATATTTTACAATATCAACATGCAGACAACCTGATAATCGGTACTTATCCAATAAATGAAAAGAAAGAAACTTGAAAAATCAAGATCTGACATGTTTATAGATCGCTGGAGTGTTACTTCATGGGCTCAAAACTAGCCTTGCATTCATATAAACACAGAGATATTTTTTTTACCGTTTACATGTATTTCTAGTGTTTATATTAGCTTTACAATATGGACATTTCCTTATATCTTAATTTATCGTATTATTGTTGCCTTTTTAAGATGCTAAATCATTTGATAAAGACGTAGTGTCAGCATTGTTGAAATTTGGCGCTGAAATGAATGCAATCAATAATATTGGAGAAACAGTGTTGATGCGTCACATAAGGAATGCTAATCAAACCTCAACTCCAGACACGGTCCAGTTTTTGCTAGATAATGGAGCTGATCCAAATATGTGTGACATAGAAGGCAATTCTACGTTAATGGAGGCAATTAATCACGACTTTTATTCAGCTGTTAAAATTTTGGTACAGGTAAGAGTTAGAAAAATCATCGAACAATACCCAGCATATGTTTTAAGACACACAGACGGTTTCGGCTACACGAATGAAAAGAAATGCCATCTGATAACTGAAATGAAAAAAGCATTGAATAAAAAAGTTGTCTACAAACTGGCTAAAGAAAGCTTCCTTGGGGAAGAAAGCTCTTTTAGATTTAATTGAAATAAAATTGAGAATGGAAATGGGGAATGTGTCAAAGAGACAACAACCCGACCATGCATGGAACAGAAAACAGTAGAAGGTCACCAATAGGTATTCAATGCCGCGAGAAACTCCCGCATCCAGAGGCATCCTACAGCTGGCCCCTAAACAAATGTATATACTAGTTCAGTGATAATGAACGCCATACTAAACTCCAAATTGTACACAAGAAACTTAAATTAAAAATAATACAAGACTAACAAAGGTCAGAGGCTCCTGACTTGGGACAGGCGCAAAAATGCGGCGGGGTTAAACATGTTTATGAGATCTCAACCCTCCCCCTATACCTCTAGCCAATGTAGAAAAGTAAACGCATAACAATACGCACATAAAAATTCAGTTCAAGAGAAGTCCGAGTCTGATGTCAGAAGATGTAACCAAAGAAAATAAACAAAATGACTATAATACATAAATAACAACAGACTACTTTTAACTGACATGCCAGCTCCAGACTTAAATTAAACTGAATGAAAGATTATGTCTTCATCATATGAATTTCAGGCACAATCCGTCCCGTTAGGGGTTTATTATCATACCATCATAACATATGAACTTTGTTTACAGAAATTACACTATCAATGACATTGTCAGCACAATCATATTAAATCCTGGTCATGGGATGTTGAAACACATTGGGGACTGAAAGTCAGCTAGCATTGGCAACGATCAGTCGTTTGAATGTCATCAAAATTTTAAACCATAATTTAGTATGTTTGAAAACCAGAAATAATAAATTATTGTTCAAAGTCTGCCTAAGACTGTTTGTAATATTTTATTTTGATTATCTTCTATAACATTTTGTTATTTATATCAGTTTTTATTAGCATACGACTGCAAAAATGTAAGTTAAAGGGCATTTAAATGTAGTTTCAAGTTTAATATCCTTATGATGTGCTCATGTCCTTTTGTTGTGTGATTATAGGGACTTATTAATACCCGAAAGATAAGCCAGTCATTCAGTAGCCATTTTAATCATCAGTTGTCTATCTGTTTTGCACCGATAGAACAAAGTAGTTAAAAATTAATCAACGGCAAAAAAAAATTCACAAACTGACGCTAAGCTAACAGAATATTAAGAAACAGCACATGAATGTTTTTAGCACAGACAATGTTGATTCCCATTCAACAGATTTACTTTCTATACTCCTTTTTATGTTGTCTTAGTAATTGATTTTGAATGTGTGTTAAACCAGTTATTGTCCTAATATAGCTTTACCAATTATGATTTTGTAATTAAACATTAGTTCATTCGTCTTTGGAATACATGTAGTTGTATCATTGTCAATCATATTACATCTCGTTATCTGTATTGTTGTAAACTACGTTTGTATTTATTCTCTGTATATTTATGATTATTTTTTTCCCTTTACTCTTTTGTAAATATAGCGATCAGTATCATTATTATCACTGTCTGTGTTGTTTTTTAATGTTATAAAAGCTATATTTAAGAGGTCTGAATTACTGTGGGTAAAACTCTACGACATTTGGTTAAGTAAATAAAATAACGCTTTAAAATCTATAAATTAATGATGTGCTATCCCGTAGAAAATAAATTTTCTTAACGAACAGCTAGATTCCCTTACCGAAGGATTTACTAGTAATTCATAGATTACCAACATTGAAATCAAAAACGTTAAAACAGACATGGTGAGGTAAAGTTCTGAAATATTAATCACAGACGATCATTTCTATTATAAAAAAAAACACAATGACTAGAACAGGTGTTTTCTAATAAGTCCTGCCAATGCCATCATTGTTTATCTGAGTTTTGTTTCAGCATATTTATATGAAACTTATATGAGAGTAGCAGAAAATGTGTTTTCCCCTTAAGGTAAATTATTGCTATGAGTGTGCCGCGGTCAATATTGATGTATCTCGTAAACAGATGAACCTGCTCTTATCCTCCATATGTAACCGGTCACTAAAAGTATAATTTAACTATGCCAAAATTATGATATTTGGACTTTCTTTTTCATATATTTATTAGCAGAAAGCAAACATTAACCACGTCGGAAAAGACGGAAACACAGCTTTACATTTATGTTTATTGAAAGGTATTTTATTAATTTAGATAATATATACTATTTAGAATAAAATAAAACAAATGAAATCACTGTTTATGCCTATTGCAAATGTTTTCACCTGTCCTTAGTCAGGAATCTAATGTACAGTAGTTGTCGTTTGTTTATGTAATTTATACATGTTTCTCGTTTCTCGTTTTTTATATAGATTAGACCGTTGGTTTTCCCGTTTGAATGGTTTTACACTAGAAATTTTGGGGCCCTTTATAGCTTGTTGTTCGGTGTGAGCCAATGTTCCGTGTTGAAGGCCATACATTGACCTATAATGGTTTACTTTTATAAATTGTTATTTGGATGGAGAGTTGTCTCATTGGCACTCACACCACATCTTCCTATATCTATATACACACTAAAGTTGAATAATTTGGAAAGTTTTAGCCTCGGCTGAAAGGAACAGTAGAAAAATGTATTTGATTGAGATGCATGCACAGAGTCTTCACTAGAATCTTCAATGTGGCATAAGACATCTTTTAAAAGAAAAAAATATATAAACCAAATGTTATTATTACTGTCATACTGTCGAATATATCAAATGGTTTTTGATTTAAATTTGCTTGAAAGTTATAAACCTGTTTTTACTAGATGTTAATTTTGATTACTTAAAAATTTCAGAAAATTTTAGGTCAACCACCATTACCAGCATCAGCCATTAAACACTCACATGCAAACTGTATGACAATTTCAACTCAATATACTGAAGTTGCATGAACATAATTGCTTAAGTCAGTTATGATCACCAATGATATAAATAGTGTATTACTCACACTTATAAGGCAAAGAATAACGGTGCAACACCTGTACTTTTCGTTCATGTTTTAAATATTAACTTCAATAAGTAAAATATGCACCTAGTTAATTTTGTTGTCATATGTTACAATAAAACCTCAATTCTATTTCGAATCAGAGTTGCCATTAAAATGCAGCTATTAAAGCCGAAATGGAGAGCCATTGTGTAGTGGTTAGTGCATCGGACTACTAACACAAAGGTTCCTGGTTCGATTCATTTTCAGGGAATAAAATTTCAGGGACTGATTGTTGAGCTCTCCGTTGACACCATTTGAGAGTATAGTCTTGCGAAACGATGATAGTCAGTCCGAAGGGGACGATAGATGGCTGACCCGTGTTAAGAGATAGACATATCTCTAGCACGTAAAAGACGTCCTTGTAGATTTCGAAAAAGAGCAGGCTAATGCCGCTACAAGGCAGCACTCGCATCATCCGCAAAGTGGAAAGGGGTTCATATAAGTTGCAAAAACTTGTTTCCCAATCACCTATAAATAAATATGTTTAAACTTGTTCAACGTAAACATATTCATAATACTGACATAACACGGAAAGGAAACAATTTTTAAAATATTCACGAAGACAGATACACGTTGGAACTGTTTAAAGCTTAATGCAAAGGCTATAATTGGCAGGAAGAAGGGAAAACGAATATATCTTTACTACTACAAATATGTATTTAATTCAACTGTAAAGGAGGATTTATTGAAGTTCTTCACTAATCATCCATACAGTTTGATTGACATGTTTTAAATTGATCATATTTTTAGACCAACTAAAAGGTTTAGCTTCGCATATTGCTTAAGGTCATACAGCGCCCAATAGTTGTTTGCGTTCTCGTCTTGTAGTGTTAAGGGAATGGAGATATCATTGACAATCATTATTTGAACTAAACAACCAAATTGTAATTATGTTTGGGCATTACATTTTGTAGGGCCTTTGAAGTATGACAGTGCAAAAGATATGAAATTGAACCCAATATGTCTCGAAACGATTGAAGATGTGGCAAATACAGGTAAGAGATAGACGACAGACAAACAATATATACATCTTGAAACTGAAAACTGTTTTTATTCATTTAAATTTTTTGGAATGAAACCAATGATAAAACTCCTTCAATATACATTGCATTAGGTTTGTAATTGATTTGTTAGCTTTTTATTTTAATTTTTCACTTAAATGTGGGTTATTGAGCGACATGACATACTCAATACACCGGAAAGTGATTTCGGTTCAACGTTTTTAATTAAAGTGTTTTTTGTTGTCTTTGATTATGTTTTGTACGAATTGCGCCTCATAACAATACAAGAAAACAAGGCGGCAAGAAGGGATGCATAATAAGTACTCATGGAAATACCCGCTATCGTTATTATATTAATCCACCAACTCTTCAACAACAGTACTGCTATTCCGATTCTAATGTATAACAAATAGTAATAATACGATAGAGCTTGCAAGAAATGTATAAATTTGAAGTAAAATAAAATTCCACGTAACTTGATGAATGATTTTAGCGCAAGGACGTCATGGCTAAACATGACGTCATACAAATGAAAACTTACAATCTGAAGGTTATTTCGTTATTTTTACGATTCAAATTTGGATAGAATCACATCAAAACGGCGTGTTTAGGTAGGTGTTGTTTTATTTTTGATAAAATTTAAGTAATCGAATATTTGTTGATCCATGAATTCTAAATGGCGGATGCATCCTTAGTAAAGACTGGTCAAAAGTGGATTTGACGGTAACTTTTAGCCAATGAAAAAAATGTTACTTAAAGATTGCATTAGAATCCTGATTATAAGAATAATGAAATAGAAGTATTTTTTTTCATACACAAAGGGTTAACTAGGAGTAGGGAAATAGGTCGATTTGTAAGAACCTTTAAGATAGAAGTAGAATACATACCTTTCGTATTTAATAAGTGAATCGTTCAGTGCTCAATACACGTTAGAATTACAAATGGGAATGCAGATATGTATATATATTTCAGAATCGGTTACTGCACACTTCAAACGAAAAAGAAGCTATTTAATGGATAATTCAAACAAACTTGGCAACATTTCGGACATTTCAGGAGTTAAAAAGCGTAGAATTGTACATTGTTTAGGACGGAATGAGCCACCAAAGAAAGCCTCAAATCAATCATCTGAAACAAATGAAAAAGAAACAAATGATAACGTAAATCAAAACAAAGGTATAATTATTAAATAGATGAATGATAAAATGATTAAATGATACTGACGATGTATTCATTTACAATAGTCGAATACGTATATTGTTAGAAATCAATATCACCACAAGTAAGATTGCCTTTTAGAGTCAACCACTTCATCTCATTGTGAAAAATGCTTTGGAGTATTTACTTTTCTCTAATTCTGTCAGATTGTTTACACATACACATATATCTTATAGATATATGAATGATTTGTTTAAATATTTAGGTATATTTGTGATCGACATAAACATGAACATTAACATGCGATTAAAAGGAATTTCTTTTTTCCTTATGAACTCTACATGTCTGCTGTTAGTCAGCTTAAGCCAGTAATATTTTTGGTATAAAATTGTGTTCGTGTTGCAAAATTCAATATCTGAAATTTTCAGTGTACATATTATTTTTCTTTACATTAAATGCTACGATTCAGGGATGTTTTTCCTAATTTAACCCTTAAAGGGAACTTTCGTCCTGAGTACAGTTGTCAAGTTTGTAGAATTTCGATTACTCCGTACATATGCATTCATATATTCATGCGATATAGATACAAACACCAGTGATAAAGGCTGAAGGTAGTATTTTGATCTCCTGTTAAATTGATATTAGCTGTAAATTAAGTGTACCGATTTGATTCAAACTTTATAAATTAGAATAATAACATACTAAATAAAGGCAATAGAAGTATACCGCTTTTCACAAGTCATCAATCGACTAAGAAAGAATAGTTGGGTGTCCAATGTCTAAAAAGACTAGTTTTGCATTTGTTTGCCAAATTTCATGCTCGATTAAAACGTACTTGTAAAGAAATTGGCAATCAAAAACACAAGTCAAATTATTGGCATAAATAAATTTGAGAATGGAAATGGGGAATGTGCCAAAGGGACAACAACCCGACCATAGAGCAGACAACAGCAGAAGGTCAACAATAGGTCTTCAATGCAACGAGAAATTCTCGCACCCGGTGGTGTCCTTCAGCTGGCCCCTAAACAAATATATACTAGTTCAGTGATAATGAACGCCATACTAAACTCCAAATTGTACACAAGAAACTAAAAGTTAAAATGATACAAGACTAATAAAGGCCAGAGGCTCCTGACTTGGAACATGTTTATGAGATCTCAACCCTCCCCCTATACCTCTAGCCAATACAGAAAATTAAACGCATAACAATACGCACATTAAAATTCAGTTCAAGAGAAGTCCGAGTCTGATGTCAGAAGATGTAACCAAAGAAAATAAACAAAATGACAATAATACATAAATAACTTCAGACTACTAGCAGTTAACTGACATGCCAGCTCCAGACTTCAATTAAACTGATTGAAAAATTATGTCTTCATCATATGTATATCAGGCACAATCCTCCCCGTGAGGGGTTTAGTATCATTCCATCATAACATATATGAGAAGAACATAACCCGTGTCATGCCAACAACTGGTTTATTAATAATAAATGTGTTTAGTTCCGATAGGGTCTTTACCCTATAAGTGAATCAATATTAACGCCAAAATATGCAATCTTTAATGACCTGACAACAGTATCGTAACTATATCCCTTCTTAATAAGTCTATTTAAAGGTTTTTTTTAGCTTCTGAGGTGAATACTGACATTTTTGTGCTTTATAAAGAATATTTCCATAAAATATTGGATTGGAAATACCTGAACGTATAAGAAGTCTGCATGTTGAGCTATATTTACGAATGATGTCCTTATACCGATGATAAAATTTAGTAAATGTTTTGACTAGTTTGTGATATCGAAAACCCTGGTGTAATAACTTTTCAGTAATACATAAATTTCTCTCGTTAAAGTCTAAAACATTGTTACATACACGAGCGAATCGTACAAGTTGAGATATATAAACACCGTAAGATGGTGACAAGGGAACGTCACCATTTAAAAATGGATAATTAACGATAGGAAATGAGAAATCATCTCTTTTATCATAAATTTTAGTATTAAGCATTCCGTTAATGATATATATATCAAGATCGAGGAAAGGGCAGTGGTCATTGTTAGTATTAGCTTTATTTAAAGTAAGTTCAACAGGATAAATTTAATAAAATGTATCACTTGATAGTGCTATAAATAACACCAGCAGAAACAACTTCAATAATTTCAAAGCTGAATGTACAATAGATTTATACCTGCAAACCAGTGAGGCCAATTATCTTTTTTTGTACAATTCTTGCAACACTATCCCAGGATTAGAGGGAGGGTTTGGCACCCACTAACATATTCAACCTTGCAACAATCTGTATGTGCCTGTCTCAAGCCAGGAGCTTGTATTGCAATGGTAGTCGATTTCTGCTCTGTTACATATTTGATTTTGGTTCATTATTTTGTACATTAATAGGTCCGTTAGTTTTCTTGTTTGATTTTTTTTTTTCAATTTGGATCATGTTATAGCTGACCAAGTAGTATGGGATTTTTCATTGTTGATGGCTGTACGATGACCTACAGTTATTAATGTTTGCATCATGTTGTCTCCTGTTAAGTGTTGTCTACTTGGCAATCATACCACATCTTTTTTAAATGAACAATGCATGGACTCGATAATATGTTTTTTACATTTCTTTCGTGTTTTTGTCTAGACGTTATCTTATTAATCATCGAGCTAACCTCCGAAGACTGTCTACGGCCATTTAACCCGATATCAACATAAATTTAGATTTAAAAGATATTGCCATGTGAAATTGGATTTGTATAAGTCTGATTGATTTTAAATTGTAAATTAAAGGAATGTTTATCATCGTACCTATATTTGATTTTTTTGGTGGATAGTATCAGTCAACCCAAGTTATCATTCATTCGATAAAACACATAATGCATGTATTTTGATTTGCTAACCGTACTTCTGTGTTCATAAAAGGTCCTAATGTAAAATGTTTAAAACAATACCAATATTTATTAATTTAATCTTTAGAAACTGATGAAGAGAATTCGGAACTTATAAAGACCATAGACTTTTTACTCTCGAATAAAGCCAACGTAAACCACAACAAAGAAGGTTGTGACACTCCCTTAATATTAGCAGTAAGAACGGAGAATGTTGAAGTCGTAAAAAGAATTCTAAAAGCAAATCCAAATATGTTCTACCGCGGAAAAGACCACTTGAACGCCATTGAGATTTGCTTGAGAGTTGCTGATGATTTGCATGTCACAACGATGGGACCTGCTTTTTCGAAAGATGGAGTCTTGGGCATGTTAGCAAACAGTAAGTGTTTTTAATTTTCGAATACTTTCATATATTCATATTAATGGTGTCGACATGCACATTATATTAAAAGTCTATGAGAAGAAAAACACACAGACTATCAAAAGAAGGTAGAGAATCAACATTGATCAAGACAAGGATTTTCTTCTTATATTTACCCCTCAATTTAATGTTCCCGTTTAGTGTTTGGCTCCTTAAGTCGTTATGTATTCAGAAATCAATTTTTTTAATTAACCGATTAACTGTTTCTTTTAAAATTTAACAGGAAAATGCTTATGAAGCAGAAAAACGGAGTGTTTAAACTTGAATTTTATTCTTGAATTATTTGTTTACGACAATATAGCTAAATTTTGCATGTTTGTCAAATTTACAAAACGAAAGGGGACAAATGGAACTGTTTAAGAAATAAAAAAACACCAGACAACACAATGTGCAGCAGGAAGAATCCCAAGTCAATAGAAACAACAAATATTCACAAGCAATTAAAAGGATCAGCAGCAAGAAAACACCTTTTTTTAAATCAGCTGTTCCTGCCAGTGAGACACTTCGAATTGCTCTTGATAAAAATGATTTATGAAATCATGACTAGTGATCAAACTGAACACTATAACGGGTTTTGTAAATTTTCTGTCAGATCATAAATCATAATTTATAGATAAAGATCAAATTTACAGATCACTCTTTGTTTGGCTGTTATTAAGACGAATTATAGATACAGAATATGTATTCAGCCTTGTATCCACATCACTGGTGATCCAATGGGTAATATCTGTTGTAGAGTTTTCACTGGTTCAGTGGTACTTATAATATAATTATTTCTATGACTGCATCCTACAATAATTTGTAAGATCATCTACGACGGAGAATTCAGCTGATCTGTAAAAACTCCATCTTCATCTTCAGTTATTACGACTGACGAGAAAATATAACACCTGGCCACCGAACCCTTATGGTGGTAGAGCTTAAGTTGGCTAGTGGTTTAGCGCGTCGGGCACAGTGCAAGGCGATTTGGTGCCACGATATCTCAGGAGCATGAGTTCTAATTGCGGTCAGGAAAGAACAAAAAATTTTCTTCTGCATATTAACAGATCTTTAGACAATTTATATATATCCTTAAAGATCTGGTAAACAGTGAAACCAGTGGATTCTATGAATGATACTATCGAGAACATAACAAAATTTGATATTGTTATAGACAAACTGTGAATATTCTTATTAAATATGAATATTTGGTGCGTTTCCAGCCTTATTTTGTCCCCTATTTTGTGCACAGGTTGAACATAATTTTAAAACCTTTAAATACATATCTTTATATATACAATTCTTAATTGAAAACCACGTTCAAACCTATGATTGTGTAAGGTTAAAACCCTATTTTTGTTATATATATATATAAACGCATTGTATAATCTTCAATCATAGGAAAATACAAAATCTATAAGAAAGACGGTAAAATGTTGGATTAGTTAACATGTCCTTCAGTTGTAAACAAAGATCTTTGAAACTTCACACTGTTATGACACACATATTGAGATCACACCATTTGTGTTGAGTTTGTGTTGCCCAATCTTTTCTGTATGTTTTGGTTTGTATATATGTAGGACTCTAAAGTGCGATGGTAACGCTAAAGTGCGATGGTAACGCTAAAGTGCGATGGTCTATGCTAAAGTAGGATGGTGTCTCACGCTAAAGTGCGATGATTGTTTGTTCGCTAAAGTACGATTGTATAACACGCTAAAGTGCGATGGACCAAAAGAGTGATTCGAGGGATTAAGACATCGAGATTAAAAAATAGTCTTTTTTCAAAAGCTAATATGCTAAGGTATATCATATGTGATATGTGATAATTTACCGGCAGGCTTAAGAAATTGTTTCTAAACTTAGAAGACCGACCACGTAATAATTGCTTAAAGGGTAATTCATGTGTCGCAAAATATCATATTTCATGTAAAATGATTTTTTTTCAATTCGGAGCTTATTGCATAATTGGATACTTAGTGTAGATTGCCGTTCACACTCACATAACAACCTCTCTTACAGTCGTCATTGTAAATAACTAATACGAAATTCGTTCATTGTCGGAATATGCAACATTTATTAGTATAAGATTTAATTTGAATGCGAAAGAAAGGCAATGTTCGCCGATCTTTCTCCTTTTTCGTAGCGAGTACAAATACATGTTTTATTTTCCTACATAGTACAGAACAAACTAATGTTTTAGCAGATAATTTATAATTCACGCATGAAAACATGTATCTCTATTTTATCCAAATCTATTGATAAAACCTCATCCCTCTAACTCAAACTTTGAATTTAGAAAATTAATTACAAAACTTAGAATCAGTGATCATTCATTATTGATTGAAAAAGGAAGGCATTTTAATATTCCTCGCGAAGAGAGACTTTGCAAAAAATGCAAAGTACTAGATGATGAGAAACATTTCTTAAAAAATTGTTCTCACAATTCAAATATTAGATTAACATATTTTAATTGCATTAACATAGACAATAATTCATTTGCTAATCTCATTGACAATGACAAAGTTATATATATACTTTACTGATCAACCCCAACACAAGTGAATAAACTAGTTATTGTCTTTATTTGTTTTTGTTTTAATGTCTCAAACTGTAAAGTTTATATGGCAATAAAACTTTGAATTGAATTGAATTGAATTTTACCGACGTTACTTTCATTAAAGTCGACACCATTTTAACGGGGATCGCAAAGTAAACTGCCACATGAAAAATGATTTAAATGTGTCCGTTTGCTTCAAATAGAAGCAGGTTTACTTTTCTACATTGGTTAGAGATCTCACAAACATG
This sequence comes from Mytilus edulis, assembly GCA_019925275.1. Classification (NCBI taxonomy): domain Eukaryota; kingdom Metazoa; phylum Mollusca; class Bivalvia; order Mytilida; family Mytilidae; genus Mytilus; species Mytilus edulis. The sequence continues at coordinate 101,672,113 of CM034351.1, read as the reverse complement.
TTTAACCCCGCCGCATTTTTGCGCCTGTCCCAAGTCAGGAGCCTCTGGCCTTTGTTAGTCTTGTATTATTTTAATTTAAGTTTCTTGTGTACAATTTGGAAATTAGTATGGCGTTCATTATCACTGAACTAGTATATATTTGTTTAGGGGCCAGCTGAAGGACGCCTCCGGGTGCGGGAATTTCTCGCTACATTGAAGACCTGTTGGTGACCTTCTGCTGTTGTTTTTTTATTTGGTCGGGTTGTTGTCTCTTTGACACATTCCCCATTTCCATTCTCAATTTTATAGGATAAGTATGCGTATACTATTTTGTATTTATATAGTAAAATGGTCGACTATAGGATACAAGTCCTTCTTCCAGCACGAAAAAAAAACATTGTGTGCTTCATCCGACAAAGAACGGTTAAGTTTAAACCAATTACTAGTAAGTCATAACATTTGGTGTAAAAGTTGTTTATCAAATATTCCTAATCTATCTTCCGGCATGTTCATTTTCGGTTTGTATGTACGACTGTTAACGTCATTATCAAACTACGTTTATAACGTCTATATTTTCGCGGACCATCCGACTTTAGCGTAGACTATCGCACTTCAGTGTGACCATCGTACTTTAGCGTCCCCATCGCACTTTAGAGTCCTACATATATTTTTTGGGTGGTTTGTTTATTAATGCCAATGCATTGTATACTCGTCTTCAAGTTTGATGATCTCTTTGGTATCGTTTCGTCTTTCTATTATATTGGCGTAGTGTATCCATTTTTATAATATTGTTTGAGGAATTGACCCGTTTCTATGTGTAATAAAAAGTTATCTTACAAAAATACCGAACGCATACTACAGTATGTATCTAGCTCATTTAAACGTCATAGGAAGTTTGCATGAACTTTCAATTTGCTCTTCCTGTTATATTATTGTTTTCAAAAATGTTATGAATCCGTTGTCTCAAACATCCCATTCAAATATGACGTTATGTTTCAGGGAGACTGGAATGCCTGAACGAGATAGTTAAACATGCAGATTTTGGGAAAAGAAAGGAACATATATTTTACGAGTTATTTAAATTTTTACGTCGCTTTTTTAAGTTTGATGAAACATTAATTACTAATATTTGTTCACGAATACTTGACTCTGAACATACGATCAATGTTAACTTTGCGAAAAATGAAGAGGATTCGCCTCTCATTTTGTTTTGCAAAAGAAGAAATGTAGCTGTGGTTGAAAAGCTGATTGGTTGTAATGCTGACGTGAATTACGCTGGAATAGGAGGAGCGACTGTTTTACATCATGTTATTGATATACAAGGTAATTATGAACTGACATTTATAATAAGAAAGTATAGAAGCATCGTTTAGAAGCAGTTATTTTCACTAGACACTAAAATAACAAATCAACGATCTTTTGATAAATATAAAAAAATCCAGTATATTTTATAAATCAATGACGAACAAAAACTGCTTTTATAATTCATATTCCTGAAAAAAAACCCCATTGCATAATGGTTAATTGATTGATTGATCGATAGAAACTGCTATTTTCAGTAAAAAATAGTACATGTATATCCAGGGCGATCAGACTGAGGTTATCATGAAATGAGTGTAATCTTGTTTTGTACATGCCTGTCTTTATTACAATAGATTTTCCATATAATGTCTGACAAGGTAATGGTTTATAAGCAGCATAATCAATCATAAACATAAAGTTTTACTCTGAGTCGCTGCTTTTTCTATTTTTATGCCCCACCTACGATAGTAGAGGGGCATTATGTTTTCTGGTCTGTGGCTCGATTCGTCCGTCCGTCCGTCCGTGCGTCCGTTCAGGTTAAAGTTGTTGGTCAAGGTAGTTTTCAATCAACTAGAAACTTAGTACACTTGTAGCTTATGATATGATATTTCTAATTTTAAAGCCAAATTAGACAGTTGACCCCAATTTCACGGTCCACTGAACATAGAGCATGAAAGTGGGAGTTTCAGGTTAAAGTTTTTGGTCAAGGTAGTTTTTGATGAAGCTGAATTCCAATCAACTTGAAACAGTACACTTGTTGCATATGATATGATCATTCTAATTTTAAAGCCAAGTTAGACTTTTGACCCCAATTTCACGGTCCACTGAACATAGAAAATGAAAGTGGGAGTTTCAGGTTAAAGTTTTGGTCAAGGTAGTTTTTGATGAAATTGAAGTCCAATCACTTTGAAACTTAGTACATATGTTCCCTATAGTATAATCTTTCGAATTTTAATGCCAAATTAGATTATTATCCAATTTCACGGTCCATGGAAAATGGAAAAGGATAATGTGAGTGGGGCATCCGTGTACTTTGGACACATTCTTGTTTCCTTATGCTACTTTACATAGCTTACAACAATTCAAGAGAAAAATATCAAAATCGACTCACTTTTATTTAAAGGTTATCAAAGGTACCAGGATTATAATACTTAGTCGATGCTCATTCCGTCACTTTTTGTTTTGATATTCTATAAGTACTTTAGTTAAAAGGTTATTCATGAATTTAGTTTTAAATGTGTAGTTTTATTCAATTGTTTGAATCAGATGAGGCAACAGCTATGTCCATGCTAAACTGCCTTCTGATTGCCAATCCTTTGCTGGACAGGAAGGATGTCAAAGGTCAAACAGCTTTGGAAAAGGCAATTTATGTATTTGACAACAATACAAACAGTTATATAAATGAGAATGATGCAAGAAACAACGTTTTATTGACTTTGATACAAAGACTTTTAGATGCCGGTGCAGTTACTGATCAAGAAAAATTAGGAAATGTTTTAATGAAATGTGCACAAATAGGAGATTTCAAAACAATGGAGATTCTTATTTGCCATGGAGCTGACTTGGATTATAAAAATGTTCTAGGGCAGACGGTCCTACAAGTATGTTGGTCAGAATGTAAGTAAAATATTTGACAGTTGACAGCTTATGTTCCTAATGGGACCAAGTATGGATAGTTTCAAGTTTACCTTAGTCGAATGATAAGACTCGTTAATATATTATAAACCGGACTGGAACACTCTTTTAAAGTTTATTTACAATTTACAATGTTATTTTCCGGAAATATTTACCATATTTTTTCAATAATCATAAGATTTTGTTGAACATCAAATACTGTTTAACGGTTTGCTTTCTGCAATAAAAGGTTATAAACATTTCGAATGAACTACTTACTGTTCAAATCCTCTTAAACATCTATATATTTTGACCTATACGTTTTGCTTTTCCAAATTGATAAAAATTGTCTACAGCTTAAGTTTTTTTTTAAGTTTTCTAATTCACAACGTACGTAGTGTGTCTTTTGAAAAACCAGACAGATATGATCACTGTATTCTTGATTAACGTGTCAGAAATGTGGTCTGTTTTCCATTTTTGTTCCGTTCATGACACATGATTGAATTGAGCGTTGATTTGTTTAACAGTAAACGAAGGCCCTACTTTGACCTATAATTGTATACGTTTTACAAATTGTGATTTTGTTTGAGAGTTATATTATTGGCACTCATACCACATCTTCTTACATCCATATTCAAAAACATAAATAATTAAACTAGATACAAAGAACTATTTATCAGTTATTTTTACAAAACGATTTATTTTAGCGTTGAATGGTGCACTGGATTTTCTCAAATGCTATGTCCAGAAGGGAGGCGTTCTTCATAATAAGGATAGAAATGGTAATTTACCGCTTACATCCTTATTGATAGCGAAATGTAACAACGAAAGAGCAGAAACTGTTGAAATAGCCGAAATTTTCCAGTTCATGATAAAAAGCTCTACCAAATCTATCGACGACGAAGATAATCCTTTTCTTTTACATACTGCTGTCAGACATGGTTTAATCGGAACAGTAATTGCTATACTTGATGCCAAGGAGTGTGCAACTGTTGAAAACAAAGCACATGAAACACCACTTTATATAGCAACTAAAGCTCGCAACCGCAAAGAATTAATCGATCTTTTGTTGAGGAATGGAGCTGACCCTAACCAACACACAAGTTTTAAAATACCCATTGTTTCAGCTGTTAAACAATGCGATGTACCCACAGTTTCTACACTTATAAAAGCAGGGGCATCCATCAATGTAAAAGACCATTATGGTAGATCACTTCTACATGTATTGTATTCAGATATATCAACAAAAGGTTTGTTTTATTATAGTTTTGTACATTTGGACTTAAATCGTACCCATACTTTACGTATATTGAATTCGAGGAGCTCTTCTTCTTTAGCAGACCCCATGAAAAGTACAGAAAACTATAGCAAATACTAGTATATACGGATTGGTCGCGGCAAAAAGTTAAAAACGAAAACAGCCCCAAAATAAAAACAAATAAAGTCAGCTCTGAATAATAGTGCTTTAGCTCATTTATTAAAGGGTTTACTACGCTTAACTACATAAACTAATAGAGTGTTCATTACCAGAGCAACCACTCATAAATTGATTATCAGAAGATGAACTCGGAACAAAGTCCATCAAACTTTTCAGTAATTATATTTTCAAGGATCTACATGTATGACCAATTAAAAAAATAAACCTCCCCCCTTTTTTTGTTGAACCTTCTGAAAAGAACAGACAAGACCGGGAGTGTACCAAAGCATGCAGTCATGTTTTAATTTGGAAATAAACTCCCTCTATAAATGTATGTTTTTCTACATACATTTCCATTTAAACATTTAAAAATGTATGTTGCTATGGATTATATGTGTTTTTATTGTAACTATTGAAGTCAGCAACGCTTAACGATGGTAATTTAGAGTTTTTGGTGGAAGAAGACTTCAAGTCTTCTGAAGGCCTATAGTGCCGACTTTAAAATCGTTGAACCTCCGTATGCCGCAGCCGTTTTTGTGTATTACAATTTCATAACAACTTCTGATTCCTGACACCGATTTTTACACATGATTAAGCATCTGAATCATTTAATTTGTAAATTAGGATTGAAAATTAATCACTATCGTAAATACGTTCCCTTTTATTTATGTAAATTATTAGATTTCATCTCATCTACATGAACGTTATTTGTTTACTTGTAACCGGATGTTTTTACTGTAGATATTTGTAGTACGCATGCGTGAATTTGGTGTCGGAACAACTCGCCCTGTTTACATGTTCGCCCTTGGTCTGTTCGTCCTGAGTTCTTTCGCCCATATAGTACGTTCGCCCTGTGTTCATTCTCTTTACTCTTATCAAGGACGTTTTATAATACGTCCTTGCATTTATTAAAAAATATTAATATTAAGGGTATCGTTAAAAAACTCTAAAACACGATTTAGTGAAAATCATCTGTTCATTATTTTGTTCCCAAGGTAAGACAATCGTGTTCAGCCAATCAAATTCTGTGTTTCTCATGATCAAATAATAAGCCAATCAAAAACGTTTTCTCTGAAGATTATTCTAACATGCTAGGTTTTGAACTTGTGTTGTTTTCATCTTGTAAAATCGTGAACATGGCATGTGAATTTTCATCTGCAAGCAGTTTTTTACACAGCTTAAGGATAAAAGCATGGCTGATTGACAAAATTCAATGATGCAGTACTACCATAAAGATAATAAATAGTATTTTTTTCACTAATTTATTGACATAATACTTGTTGTAACATATGTTATCTTTGTATTCAATTAAATCATTTAAAGGACAATGTACTATTCTTTTTTCACAAAGACCAAAAAACAGGTTGGGACCCCCTCCCCCCCCCCGCCCCCATTATGAGTGGTGTCCCTTAAATGAGGGACTGCCCCTAAAACAAGGGTTATTTTACTGTTTTTTTTTAAAAGATTTTTAACTCAAAAGTGGGAAAATTCATTATATTTGGAACAACTTTTCTAAATGAGGGGTCAAATTAATAAAAAAGATATAAGTTTAGAAACATTCTTTTGACATGTTTTGACCATTTAATACTTGATCGATGCATAGTTCTTGGGGAAAAGTTTCATCAAATAATATGAATATAATGGTGCTCATTTTTTACAGTGGGTTGTAATGTTCTTCCAATGAGGGTTTCTTTGGAGTGTTGTTCCCAACCTGTTAAAGGTCCATCTTTGTGCATAATTCAAAATTGGAAATTTCAACAAGCATCTTATATTCTTACACAATAAAATAAACCCTAGTCTGCTAGCAACATGTTAATCTTTTCTACCGATTTAATAACTAGAATAATGCAAACTGACTTAAGAAAAAGGCATGTAAGTTCATCATACAAATATGACACTTTTTCTAGACAATCCAGATCGTGCAAAATACTTCGCTAAAAATTGTTACCTTTAAAATTGTTTTCGCGCACTAAAAACCCCCATGGGAACTTTCAAAAGTTGGCGGGTATGTAACAAGTCTTACTATTTTTATGCCCCATTTATGGGCATTATGTTTTCTGGTCTGTCCGTCCGTCCTGCTTCAGGTTAAAGTTTATGGTCGAGGTAGTTTTTGATGAAGTTGAAATCAAATCAACTTGAAACTTAGTACACATGTGTTCCTTATGATATGATCTTTCTAATTTTACTGCCAAATTAAAGATTTTACCTAATTTTCACAGTCCACTGAACATAGAAAATGATTGTACGGATGGGAAATCCATGTACTCATGACACATTCTTGTTTGAAGAAAAAAAAATACGTCATAACGGTAATGGAACAAAGCAGGCTGGGTTAGTGGGGCTGCTTTTATTGTAATTCAAGTTACCTTATATTCACCTTCTTCCACCTCAGAGCTATCAGCGCTTATATTCCTATCGGTTATGAAACAATTGAGAAGATTTATGTTCTTTGACTGCAATATTTTGCTTATAATAACTGCATTTCCAAAGGAAAAATCGGTTGCTATGGTGATAAAATTAGAGAGTCCCACGCATTTTTCATTTAAATTGGTAAATTAGTATTCAAACTGAATAACTACAGTGCTAACTATGATGTACACATTTGCACTTTTTTTGAGAAAAAACACAAGAGAACATTTGATAATTTTCACAAAAGTCCATAATTCAAAAACGTTGTTTTTCCAAAAAATTACAAATTTGGTTGACATGCAATCTTAATAATAATGAAGCTTAAACCAAGTTTTATCAATGTTATATATAAAAATTTATGTAGAAAGTTTGATTCTATTCATAATCAGGCTCTGAAATATAGTGATTAAGCTGATTTTTGAGCTCACCTGGATCGAAGGGCCAGTTTTTGGCTTATAACTCAAAAACCAAAGCATTTAGAGCAAATCTAACATGGAAACATTGTTTATCAGGTCAAGATCTATCTGCCCTGAAATTTTCAGATGAATCGGACAACCCGTTGTTGGGTTGCTGCCCCTAAATTGGTAATTTTAAGGAAATTTTACTGTTTTTGGTTATTATCTTGAATATTATTATAGATAGAGATAAACTGTAATCATCAATACTTTTCAGCAAAGTAAGATTTACAAATAAGTCAACATGACCGAAATGGTTAGTTGACCCCTTTAGGAGTTATTGCCCTTTTAGTCAATTTTTAGCCATTTTTCGTAAATCTAAGTAATCTGTTACAAAATCTTCTCCTCTGAAACTACTGGGTTAAATTAATCCAAACTTGGCCACAGTCATCATTGCGGTATCTAGTTTAAAAAATTTGTCCGGTGACCCGGCCATCCAACTTAGACGGCCGCCACGGCTAAAAATAGAACAGAGGGGTAAAATACAGTTTTTGGCTTATAACTCAAAAACCAAAGCATTAAGAGCAAATCTAACATGGGTCAAATTGTTTATCAGGTCAAGATCTATCTGCCCTGAAATTTTCAGATGAATTGGACAACCCGTTGTTGGGTTGCTGCCCCTAAATTGGTAATTTTAAGGAAATTTTACTGTTTTTGGTTATTTTCTTGAATATTATTATAGATAGAGATAAACTGTAATCATCAATAATGTTCAGCAAAGTAAGATTTACAAATAAGTCAACATGACCGAAATGGTCAGTTGACCCCTTTAGGAGTTATTGCCCTTTATAGTCAATTTTTAACCATTTTTCGTAAATCTAAGTAATCTGTTACAAAAATCTTCTCCTCTGAAACTACTGGGTAAAATTAATCCAAACTTGGCCACAATTATCTTTGGGATATCTAGTTTAAAAAATTTGTCCGGTGACCTGGCCATCCAACTAAGATGGCCGCCACGGCTAAAAATAGAGCATAGGGGTAAAATGCAGTTTTTGGTTTATAACTCAAAATCAAAGCATTTAGAGCAAATCTAACAAGGTGTAAAATTGTTAAACAGGTCAAAATCTATCTGCCCTGAAATTTGCAGATGAATTGGACAACCCATTTTTGGGTTGCTGCCCCTGAATTGGTAATTTTAAGGAAATTTTGCTGTTTTTGGTTATTATCTTAAATACTATTATAGATAAAGATAAACTGTAAACAGCAATAATATTCAGCAAAGTAAGATTTACAAATAAGTCAACATGACCGAAATGTTCAATTGACCCCCTAAGGAGTTATTTTCCTTTATAGTCAATTTTTAACAATTTCATAAAATTTGTAAATTTTACTAACATTTTCCACTGAAACTACTGGGCCAATCATTATAGATAGAGATAATTGTAAGCAGCAAGAATGTTCAGTAAAGTGAGACTTACAAAAACATCACCATCACCAAAACACAATTTTGTCATGAATCCATCTGTGTCCTTTGTTGAATATTCACATAGACCAAGGTGAGCGACACAGGCTCTTTAGAGCCTCTCGTTTAAAAAAAGAGTGTCCGTTTACCATGGCCACCACTCATATTTTCCCACTCAAATTTATTTTTTAGCAGTAATCAGTTACTGCTTCTACTAGTACAAACAGTACAGTCTGGTTAAGATTGGGATGTAGTAATAGCGAGTAAAATTTGGTCCAATTCAGACTGGGTGAGTTCAAATCAGTACATTTGAGTACAGATATACCAGAAGTCTATTTCAGACTTTCACTAGTATGTATTATGGTGATGACTGGCCTCAAACATTTAAAAAGATGGCAAGATGATTTGGAAGTTCAAATTTTTTGAAAACAAATCATTTATTATTATTGATATAGTTTGAAATAAAAATTTAAATATTTTGAAATGAGAAATTTAAAAAAAAAGTATAAAAATAATTATAATTTTGTTGAGTTTTATGTTAAATAAACGCAATTACTAATAGTTATGATAGAATATATATGATAGAAGGTAGTTTTAAATTAAACAATATTGAAAATACATTGATTATTAACATTATGCATTTTTTTTGGTATAAACTATCTTTGGAAGATACTTGATTATTTACATTATGTATGCAGATTGAAGATTCGAATACTGTAAACTCAATTGGTTTTATTTTAACTTGCATAAAGGCAATACAAGAATGCTTTTGTTTAATTGTCACATATCGATTTAACTGAAATAAATCCGTGTCACAAACCAAAACCTCAGGAAACACATCAACTAGCGATAACGGATACAACAGATACAGTTAAGTCTGCCTCATATCTTGACTTACATCTAAAAATTGACGATGAGGGTCGGTTAAAATACAAAATTTTACAACAAAAGAGATGATTTCAGCTTCCCAATTGTGAACTTTCCATTTCTTTGTATAAACATTCCAGCAGCGCCTGCATACGGAGAATATATCGCTTAATATAAACGATATTCCCGGGCTCAATATTCCTATCTTGATTTCTTTGATAGATGGTTGCTATTAAACCAAGAGTTCCAAATGATAAAGTTGAAATCATCCCTTTGTAAATTTTACGGAAGCCATCACGAGTTGGTTGATCGTTACAGTAACCGTTTCACAGATGACAGCGGATATGGTCCTTATGTCGAAACTACAATTCTTTTCCCTTTTCACGAATGTGACCTACCGAATTATACTATTTACCGGGTTTTTAATAACATGGGCAATACGGCGGGTGCCACATGCGAAGCAGGGTCTACTAACCCTTCTGGAGCACATGAGATCACCTCCAGTTTTTGGTAGGGTCCATGTTGCTTATTCTTTAGTTTTCTATGTTAAGTCTTGTGTTTCATTATTTGTCTGCTTGTCTTTTTCTTTGTAAGCCATGGCTTTGTCATTTAATTTTCTACCTATGAGGTGGACTGGAGAGTCCCCGAGTGTATTACCAACCCAGAAGTCAGTACTTCGGTAATGGTAAGAAAATTCGCTTTTGTTTTGTAATTAAAATTTCCTGACACAAAATATTAGAAATTATTGAACATTTAGGAATGTATTTCCCTGATGTAAAGGTCTGGTTCTTTTTCCCGGCTTTGTCTGTACGTTTGGTACCTTTTTGGAGTATAGCTCTTCATCTTTTCAATAAGCTTTGGATTTTCAAATATTTTGGCCAAAGCATCGCTGAAAAGACATTGATTGTCGAAATGCGCATCTGGTGCAGAGAAATTGGTATTGTAAATGTTATTTATATTATATATACAAATTTAGATGTACGGACATAATGAAAAATAAAAACTCAATTGTAAGCAATGATAAGCCACCGTACAATAATATTCGTTTGAGCAAAACTTGTAGCAAGAATCTATAAAAGACTCTTACATAATAAAAAGAAAACCATTTAGACAAGAAAATCAACGGCCGAATTTGTGATAAATCAATTCACGCAAAAGACAGTGCTGTATTAAAACAGAATAACAGAAAAACAAACTGTGAAAATATGTTTTAAAACTTTTGTTTTGGCTCATTGAAATATTGATGATAAAGAGTATTTATTGAATTACAGTTGGTTAAATTTTTTACCTTTATGACTTGTGGAAAAGACATTATTTTACCTCCTTAACATTTATAGGAATATGATTGGTTAATAGCGTCTTCGTGGAGACCGGGTATATTCAATATTAGGTTAGTAGGGAGGCGGGGCTTATTTCAATACACGGCTAGTAGTGGATTTACAACTTAGGCATTGTTTGATTATTAAAAAGTATTGAAAGATCTGTTTAATATTGTTATATCAAGTTTGTTGAAAATAGATATTTGTCGTTTACATTAGTTTTTTAGTGCAGACCAATTGAAGAAGGTTCTTGAAATTGAACACTTGAACACTTTTTATACAGAAATAAGAAGATGTGGGATGATAGCAAATAAGTCAACTTTAGTCTAAATTCAACAAATAAAGATAGTCGGTAAGATAAATTCGTTACATAGTGTGCTAGTGACCTAATATGATATATACAGGGTAAGTAAATACCATATTAGGTTCGAGCTTCGCTCTCACCCCATATGGAATTTACTGACCCTGTATATATTATATTAGGTCACTAACACACTATGTAACTAATAGTACCTCAAGAATTCTTGAATTAATGATTAAGATATGTTCATTAATGTTTCTTCTTTTTGTAGTTACTGATTTGTATATATTTGTTTTGACTGTAAACTTGTTTGAATAACTTCTCTTTCATTTAAGTGATATACCAAACAATAGCATTTATTAATATTGATCGATAAATTGTTTTGTAGGCTACTTATATCTTATGACAAAGTTGCTGCTTGAAAAGGGTATAAATGTGAACGCAACAGATAAGGTCGGAAGATCTGCTTTATTTACGTTATTCCAATATGCATCAGAAGAAAGTATCTTTCCTTCATCATCAAATAAATATCAAAATCAAAAAAATGTTTTGCATTCTAAAGAAACGAGGGAAGATATGGTTCCTGTGTTAGTTGGTAATGGCTTGGATGTTAATTTAGTTGATAAATCTGACTATACCGCACTAGATGGAATATGCAGTTCAGGTCAGTGGTTATATTCATGATTCATTTTTCATATGTTAGTATTTCGTCTATTTTTTTACTTTATGATAGGCTACAATAATGATATACATATATATCTATATATAAGTTAGCAAATCGATCCCACACAAAAGCCTCCCTTTCCTAAATGACAGATGGAAGGTTTTTATCACTGTTCAATTCTTTAGTTAAAAATAACTTTATTCAAATGCATATAAATGAGTATACCAGCGTTTCATTACATGAAGTCTATGTCAGTATGTGATTCGTGGTGAATATAATTTGAACATCCCATGAATAGACAACAAAAATCAGAGTAATATCAGATATACATCAACTCCCTTTAATGTAGGATTTGCTGTCCAATTATCACACTTAAGGTTACGTTTTACGTCTCAGTTAAATGTAAATATTCAAAGTGTATGTTAATATTAAAACGTAAAGGAAAATAAGAACAACTGTTTCCAATAAATAACAAGTAACATTGAAATCAGATGTATGACCAAACTCTATAATGTATAAAACACAGTAAAAAGAAGGCATAGGGATTACACAAAAAAAAAAAAAAGATTTTAAAGCATGTATTTTTTATTTTTTTTTCCGTCATGTGTTTGCATCTTGCAGCTTTTAGTTTGTTTAAATCAGAACATCTTTTTAACTAGGAATGAATCTAAAAGCTGGAATCGCACTTCTTAATGCAGGAGCAAACCCAAGAAACAATTGTCTTGAAAAAGCAATTGCAAATTTTCCTGTGAAAAACCCAGTGTGGGTAGAATTCATTGATTTGCTTCTCCAAAAAGGTTGTGATCCTAATAAATGCAATGGGGATTCATCGAATCTGATACAAGTGGTATTAACAGGATTTAGATGCTTGGTAGAAAAGCTCCTTAAACACGGATCAGAGGTTAACTTTTGTGAATCAAGAAACAAGACAGCCTTACATTTTGCCTGTGAATTAGGTAGGTGTGACTAATTAATAAAAGTGAATTGTAAAATGTGTGAAATCTATTAAGAAGAATGTCAGTCGATTTAAGATGTTGTTAAAGTCTACTGCTACCTTTTATATGCGACGACATCTTAACAAGTAAATCGAAAGGCGTTATGTTTGCAGGTTTTGATTTTCATCATGTTCAAACAATTTTTGCAGGTGCTTTAACAAAGAACGTAAACAAAATTTGTATTTTAAAACATATGGTAAAATGTAACACTTGATAATCACGCCTGGTTAACCATTAAATCTCAACCGAAAGGTTAAGCGAGAAAAGAGTTTATTATATAGAGGGTTCAACAATTTTGACAATTGTTCCTGGTTGACAATTAGCTAGTTTGAAGTTGTATTAAGAGAAAATCTCAACATTGTTCCAGAATATCACAATCGATACCAGACAATCACAAGTGTCAGTAAACTTTTTCCTCGCTGAACAATTTGGTTGAGTGTTGATGGTTTACCAGGCGTGAAAATGGCCTTTTTGTACCGATAGAAAAATATTGTTTCTATGTCTAAATGTTTCTTTTCAATAAAGACTGTCCAAATTTCCCCAACCTTCATCCTGGATGGCCTCTATTATGACAAGACCTACCTACTGTATTTATTGTTGACTTGTTCTCTTGCTGAACATGCATGAAGTATTTGCTACTGGACGTTAAACAACCAACATTCAATCAATCAATCTATGATCGACATGCATTTTTTTTTCCTCGACTTTATTCTCAAATAGTGATTAATATATCCTCAGAAAACAGTTTTTTCAGTCCGTTCATATTTAAAAGAAGCTGTGGTATGATTGCCAATTAGAAAACTCTAAAATTAAAAGAGACCAAATGTCACAGACATTAACAACTAAAGGGCACCGTACGGCCTTCACAAATAAGCAAAGTCAAAACTGCATAGTCAGCTATAAAAGACTCCGAAATGACAAATGTAAATTAATTCAAACGAGAAAACTAACGGTTTCATGTGTGTACATAAAATGAACGAAAACAAACATGTAACACGTCAACAGACGACAAACACTTAATTACAGGTTCCTGCCTTGGCACAGGCACATACATACAGAATGTGGCTGGGTTAAACATGTTGGCGGGAGACCAACCCTTTCTTTAACCTGGGACAGTGATGTAACTACGAAATAAGAACGAACTATAAAAATCAGTTGAAAAAGGCTTAACTCATCAGATGGGTACACTTAAAATTACATCAAATACACAGAATGGAAGTGGCTAGGTACTTGTATATACTAACAACAAAAAGACACTAAGTAATGATCTAAGAGTTCTCGCAGTTACTGACAGCTATATTGTAGTTCAAAGCCACTAACAACTTATAAAGAAATCATGCATCTAAGAAAAATTATCAATCAGTACTCATCCAAAATCCAATTGATTTAGTGTAAAGACGTAATAAATATTCAGAGTGAAAAATGACCTTGTGCAATGCCAAGATATAGGTATCGGCAGATTACAGATCCATAAATATGTATATGCAACAATAATATTAAGTTTGCTTTTAAATTACTGATAACAAATTAGTAATACCATTAAAATAATACTAAATGATATAACCATTTTGGACATTTATATGGAGTTATATCCCTATATAACTATTTTGGTGTTTGTTGTCTCTAGCCCAGTGTTCAGAACTGTTATGTTGACATGTATTATAATTGATATACTTATATTTATAAATATACTGTTGACAAAGCATTTAATGAAATTAAAATACTAATATTGTCAACCCCTGGAATATATTATCTTATATTTGATACGTTTCCATCAGTTTTAGTTTGTAACCCGGACTTGTTTTTTCTCTATCGATTTATGAATTTGGAACAGCGGTATACTACTGTTGCCTTTATTTACCTAAGCTGTCTGTATATGGCAAAATTTTTCGAGTCGTTATCGTTGTCGTCGTGTCCCTGGCTTTGTCAACTTTCGGTTGTGGGTCAATTTTTCTCATCTTACTAATTTATACGTAGTGAAATCTCATGGAGACATAACTCGGGAATGTTACAACTATAAATAAAGAATGTAGCGGCGAAAAGTCTGAAGAAGACCAAAAGTAGAGGGAGGGGTTGTACAGAATTTAAGTATGAGTTTCAACTCTTAGAAGTTCGGGGCATATATATGTTGACAACATGCCGCAAAACCATATGGTTTGACCTTTAAATAAAAAAGAGCACATATTTAGTCTTTAGTTTTCTATGTCTTCTGTACTATTATTTTTCTGTTTGTCTTTTTATTATTAACCATGGCGTTGTCAGTTTATTTTCAATCTATGAGTTTCATTGTCCTTCTGGTATCTTTCGTCCCTCTTTTAAATTGAAGGTTGATTGTTTTTGCGAAGCTTCGTAGTAAAAGTTTCAAATTTTTAGCTAAGGGAAATAGCATTGTTTATATGCACATAAGTGCAACCTATAACTCGTGCGTAACTGTCACTTCATTAAAAGGTATGGAATGATCAGAATACAAATATCATTTCACTTTCCCAATTGTCGAAAATGTATTGTCCGATTATTTTTTTTATCGCAAATGATTGATTTTGAATATATCTATTTGGAAAAATTCATTTTTAAATGACATTTTTTTTTAAATGCTGTTTAGCGAATCCAAAATTGTTTTATAAAATTTCTAATGTTTCTATTATAGATAGGTCAAACTGCCGAGATGATATTGTTCAACTTCTAATTAAGAACGGGGCTAATTTGAATATTCAGACTACATCTGGAAAAAGGCCATTAGATATTTTAGTGACCAAAATGGTCAAGGAAGTCGGATATCATACAGTGTCAGGTGTAACAAAGCGTGTCATTCAAACAGAAGTTGATTTGTCAGCATTGAATTGTCTTGTCTGTGGAGGAGCACAATTATGTTCTATTATAACAACTGACAGTCTAGATATAGAAAGACGAAACACAGTCTCAGTAGGATACAGGTAATTGCTAGCGGTTCAGTATGTACGATTACTGCTTTTAAAAATAAATAAGCATGAAATCAAAGGATTATCCGTCTACATATTCGATAAAGTTTAATTTCAAAACGTATTAAGGATTTTTATGATTTGTGATACAAATTGATAGTAGTACTGATTAAAACTCTCAAATGAATTCACGTTTAAAACGTTTAACAAATACACATACTTGTTTTTTAGTTAGTTGTCCATTGATTAAATTTGATATATTGTTAAAAACTTCTAAATGTTGCTTGCTTGATGTCCAATGTACTTTTGTTAATTTAACTCTTCCTTGACAAACCAATAGTGCTTTTGATGGCATCGTTTATTCAAACATACCAAAACATTTGCATACATGACTATTGTGGTGAATGAGAAATATATTGAGCCACATTTATTTGTTCAGGAATTTGCATTTATAATTACAAATTGACATTACTAGTGCGCCCCATATTATACTAATTTACCATTTCAAGAAAAAACATTTTTTTTTAATTAGTTGTTGCATTCTTTTACTATATGTTTTATGGAAATATTATGTTTCTTATGGAATTGACATTAGATGGTATTTCCTACCTTTTTTAGCTCACCTGGCCCAAAGGGCCAAGTGAGCTTTTCCCATCACTTGGCGTCCGTCGTCCGTCGTCCGTCGTCTGTCGTCCGTCGTCGTCCGGCGTCGTTAACTTTTACAAAAATCTTCTCCTCTGAAACTACTGGGCCCAATTACACCAAACTTGGCCAAAATCATCATTGGGGTATCTAGTTTAAAAAATGTGTCCGGTGACCCGGCCAACCATCCAAGATGGCCGCCATGGCTAAAAATAGAACATAGGGGTAAAATGCAGTTTTTGGCTTATAACTCAAAAACCAAAGCATTTAGAGCAAATCTGACAAGGGGTAAAATTGTGTAACAGGTCAAGATCTATCTGCCCTGAAATTTTCAGATAAATCGGATAACCTGTTGTTGGGTTGCTGCCCCTGAATTAGTAATTTTAAGGAAATTTTGCTGTTTTTGGTTATTATCTTGAATATTATTATAGATAGAGATAAACTGTAAACAGCAATAATGTTCAGCAAAGTAATATTTACAAATAAGTCAACATGACCGAAATGGTCAGTTGACCCCTTTAGGAGTTATTGCCCTTTATAGTCAATTTTTAACCATTTTTCGTAAATCTTAGTAATCTTTTACAAAAATCTTCTCCTCTGAAACTACTTGGCCAAATCAATCCAAACTTGGCCACAACCATCTTTGGGGTATATAGTTTGAAAAATGTGTCCAGTGACCCAGCCATCCAATCAAGATGGCCGCCATGGCTAAAAATAGAACCTTGGGTAAAATGCAGTTTTTGGCTTATAACTCAAAAACCAAAGCATTTAGAGTAAATCTGACATGATGTAAATTTGTTTATCAGGTCAAGATCTACCTGCCCTGAAATTTTCAGATGAATTGGACAACTCGGTTTTGGGTTGCTGCCCCAGAATAAGTAATTTTAATGAAATTTTGCTGTTTTTGGTTATTATCTTGAATATTATTATAGATAGAGATAAACTGTAAACAGCAATAATGTTCAGCAAAAAAAGATTTACAAATAAGTCAAGATGACCGAAATGGTCAGTTGACCCCTTTAGGAGTTATTGCCCTTAATAGTCAATTTTTAACCATTTTTCGTAAATCTTAGTAATCTTTTACATCTTCTCCTCTGAAACTACTTGGCCAAATTACACCAAACTTGGCCAAAATCATCATTGGGGTATCTTGTTTAAAAAATGTGTCCGGTGACCCGGCCAACCATCCAAGATGGCCGCCATGGCTAAAAATAGAACATAGGGGTAAAATGCAGTTTTGGGCTTATAACTCAAAAACCAAAGCATTTAGAGCAAATCTGACAGGGGGTAAAATTGTGTAACAGGTCAAGATCTATCTGCCTTGAAATTTTCAGATAAATCGGATAACCTGTTGTTGGGTTGCTGCCCCTGAATTAGTAATTTTAAGGAAATTTTGCTGTTTTTGGTTATTATCTTGAATATTGTTATAGATAAAGATAACTTGTGAACAGCAATAATGTTCAGCTAAATAAGATCTAGAAATAAGTCAACATGACCAAAATCGTCAGTTGACCCCTTAAGGAGTTGTTGCCCATTTTATTCAATTTTTAACAATTTTCACTAATATGGTAAATTTTTGTAAATTTTTGCAAAATATTTTTCACTGTATCTAAAGGTTCAAGTTTATTATAGATAGAGAAAATTCTAAGTACCAAGAATGTTCAGTAAAGTAAGATCTACAAACACATCACTATCAGCAAAACACAATTTTGTCATGAATCCATCTGTGTCCTTTGTTTAATATGCACATAGACCAAGGTGAGCGACACAGGCTCTTTAGAGCCTCTAGTTTGATATGTAGTCAAAGGAACAAAAGCACGAAAAAATGGTATATTCCAGCTGCGTGAATATCTTTTCTCTTTTAATAGGTAGCGCTTCTGGTTCTCAATCACTAGTGTAAATAACTCTTTTTGATGATTTCATATATACGCATTCGTTACTCAAAAATATAAATATAGCCTCTATAGCTGACGGATGTTCTTATCGGTATTCTCCCGTCCTGCATTCAACCCGTGTTTAAAAAAATCAGATGTTGCCAATAAATAAATTCATCACCGATACCAGGTTTTAAATTTAGTATTTGCGCCATACGAGCATTTACTTTATGCCTGTTTAATTTTTCGTTTTGAAACATTTGTTTTATAATTATTAAGATTGTAACACAATGTTGACCTACTTTTACTAATCATGTCTGTTTGTTTTGTTTACACATTGTTGTCAATATAATGGAATTATTTGCAACTGCCATACAAGTGAGATGTTTAGCTAGCTATAGAACCATGATGAATGCACCGTTTTCAACATATAAAAATGAATGTACCAAGTCTGGAATATTACAGATGTTATCTATTCGTTTTTTGATTCCTTTATATGATGTGTTTGTGGTTATGATGTAACAGTTTGATTGTGGACTTTACTTTTTGAATTTATTTCGGAGTTCCGTTTTTTCGGATATCCAATTCGTACAAAAAAAATATGATTGCAAATAGTAACATGGAAGGGAGTGCTGCAACATTGTAGTCCTGAATTTTTGTGAATATGTATATGACATATTTCCCTCAGACAAATGATCTAGGTTCTTTTTAGAAATAGTTCAATGACTTTCACATTTTACAGGGACAAAACATTAACGGAGTCTTCAGGCTTGCAGAATTTAATAAAACATGGATTCTTCAAAGCTGCAGAGTGTCTTATCAGATGTGGATGGGAATTTGAAAAGGAGAAATGGTTTGAAAATTTTGATTTTGCATCATTGAATTTATCGAATATAGACGAAGCAGGTAAAAGTTACAAGATAATAGGAAAGAAGAATGCTAAATCCGAATTGCAGACCTTAATCAAGAGTTCTCAGTCGGTTCTTAAGTCTTTAGCACATCGTTGTAGAGATGTAATTAGAAGGCAGCTTGTGAAGGCGTCAGCTGGATCGGAAATTGAATCAAAAATAGAAGCACTCCCAGTACCTACAACGATCAAATCCTACCTGAAGTTTGTTGATTACTGTCACAATACAGAAGTGTTTCAGCTGAAAAATATTACAAGGTTTAAGTATTTGTTTTTTAATAAGGTTGCAATAAATATCCACAAAAACGTTATTCTACAAAATTGAACCAACATAAAATAAATTTATATCAGTTCTTCAATTTCAAAACGCTGTTGCAGATGTCGTCCAGCTAGAAATTATTTGAATCTCAAGTTCGTCAAATATAAACGAGAAGTACTCAAATTGCGCTAGGATGTTTGAAAACCTTTTTTTATACTTATAATTATTGGTCTAGCTACAAAAATGGTCTATATGTTGTAAGTAAACATAAGGTTTCACGAATGTAACCTACCGAATTAGACTATATACCGGATTTGTAATAACATAAGCAACACGACTGGTGCAACAATTGGAGCAAGATCTGCTTACACCTTCGGAGCACCTGGAATCACCCCTAGTTTTTGGTGGGGTTCGTGTTGCGTAGTCTTTCGTATTCTATGTTGTGTCTTGTGTACTATTATTTGTCTGTTTGTCTTTTTATTTTTTAGCCATGGCGTTGTCAGTTTATTTTCAATCCATGAGTTTGACTGTTCCTGTGTTATCTTACGCCCCTCTTTTAAAAAAGAAAAATAAAGCATGTGGTTGGATAGCATTGAGGAACTTAAATTCAGAAAAGTTTCTCAAAATGCAGATAAAAAATATATTGATAGGTTTGAAAATCAGTAAGAACTCGCAGAATTTTAAGTTTTATTACAGTGAATTTATAGCTACGATCATTTCAATGATAATTCATGTTCACAACGAAGTGTTTACTACTAGACTGTAATACCCTGAGAGGTAAGCCTTGATCAGCAGTTCCATTGACCCAGTGGTTGTAATTTAACTCCTCAAGATAACATATATAAGACATAAGATAATTGTAAATGTGTTGAAAGAATATGTGTTTTGCTTAAAAAAAATCTATGGAGGTAACAAATATTGTAAAAGTGTTCAGGAAAATAAAGGATATTTAATGAATATTAAATACGAAATAATGTTGCGAATGTGCACAAGCACCCGATTAAATTAATCTTTATTTTATTTTTAGAAATAGATGAGATTATGGAATTCCTATTAACTATTTGCAGTCCACATTCCATAATCCGTTTTATGTTCCAACCTACTCTTTCGACATGGACTCAGATGATGGAGGAATTTTTGCAGAATCAGATGACAACGTTGTTTACAGATATGATGGTAATCATTCCGATGATGAATATTCTTTTTAAAACTGAGATAACAGAAAATAGTAATGAATGCATTGTAATGTGATTTGGGAGTTTTGAATGGAAATTAATGAATCTATATTAATATATAATGTACATTAGACAATTAATAGTCTAACAGTTTGTATAAAGAAAATGTTTGATTAGTATCATTAGGTCGAAAATTTGTTCTTTGGGTGTTTATAACCAAAATGCATTTTAAATGAATCGTACCACATCTTTTAAATTGTAGCAAGACATCGCAGTCAGTACGTATATTTTAATATTCATAAACTTTGCATTTCACGATAGTGATTAAGAACGTCTTTCAGTAAGTGAAAAAACTGTCAACATATACTCACTTTGATCTCGTTAGCAACGAATGTTTCAGATTGAGAACATATACAGAGCTTTTATGGCGTAAGCCTCTTTGTATACAGCTTCCTATTTCAGAAGGGACACGAGCTGGTTAATCTATATATGTTCTACAAATGAACAGTGATCTGATGTTACCAACTGGCATATGCCAGCTGTCTTTGATTTTATTTTTAATGTTCATTGATAATATTTTATAGTTTTCATCAGTGAATTTTGTTCCGTATCTGAGATACTTTAGGAGGCAAATTTACCTTGATGTTGCATTTGGTTGTTTATTAATAATATTACGTTTATGTTATAAATGTATTTGTAATTATATCTTATTAAGATGTGGTTAATAAGTTAAGAATCACTTACTGTCAATAAACAAGACAAACAATTTTACTATGTGAACTCAAGATGATAAATAAATAACATAAACGTTAGGCTATCACTATGTGCTACTTGCATGGGCTGATAATAATCTAAATGAGTACCTATCCATAAGTAAAGGTACTTTTTGTGTTTCATTGGTTTATTTGATAAATGCTTAATTGATATGTTCAAATCTTAACTGCACTATTCTCAGTACCTTTAACCTAACAGATAAACCAAATCCAAAAGTCTGCGAATTTCTTACATAGATATAGGAAGATGTGATGTGAGTGCCAATGAGACAGCTCTCCATCCAAATAACAGTTTATAAAAGTAAACCATTATAGGTCAATGTACGGCCTTCAACACGGAGCCTTGCCTCACAACGAACAAAAAGCTATAAAGGGCCCCAAAATTACTAGTATAAAACCATTCAAACAGGAAAACCAACGGTCTAATCTATAAAAAAACGAGAAACACGTATAAATTACATAAACAAACGACAACTGCTGTACATCAGATTCCTGACTAAGGACAGGTGCAAACATTTGCAGCGGGATTAAACGTTTAATTGTACCAAACCTTCTCCCTTTTCTGAAACAATGGCATAACATTACAACATAAAAAAACACACGATAAAATATCAATTGGAAGGCTTAACTCAATCAAAAAACGTAAATTACTAATCTATGTTCTTATTAGCAGCGCTTGGATTTTTAAGATGAATATTATACTGAGGGCTTTTAATTTAAAAATTTAAAAATTGTATATTTTTTCTCATTATATGGTTTTGATTAATAACATTTGATTATTAGTTTTTTCATTGTTTTAAAATGTATGTCAATATTATTTTCATTGTTTTAAATGTATGTAAATATTATACTTTATATGTGTATTTTTTTTTTTCTAAATATCATGTGAGTTACAGTTCTTATTTTCTATTCCACAGCGCTATATATTCTAAATAAATTGGATTATTTGTATTTTTGTCATATTATATATCTATGTAGTTTAGTAGTGCACTGCCATGGACTCGTAATAGTAACTTTGGAAATCGGTATGGTTTAACCTGTTGAAAACATAACAAATTGGAAACTGGGCTATGAATAATGTAGAGTTGCAAAAATTGTCCTTGCAAGTCCAGAGTATTTGGCTGCACTAGATTTTAATATACACCCGAGTTAAAACTGTTGGATATAACATACGTTGCGTTGTATGTAAGGGTATGTGGGGCTCTTTAAACGCATGATTTATTCCAATTACATTTGCTTGAGAGAATATGATATGACGTCTAACAATAATCCAACATCCCAAAAATCGTAAGTCGATTTGAGGCAAATTAGACACTAGATTAATTTGGCTATTTTAGGTCCGTTTTGGTTTGGAAGCTCATTAACGGTTTCGGTTTCGTTTCCAATATTCGACTTCAAGTGTTATTTGTGAAGGTGAAAACAGAAGAACGATTCAAACGCATGAAATTTATTTCGTGTTGTTTTATTTTTTTTCTTACCAATTCTTTTTATAATTCATCGAAAACAATATCTCAGAACCTTTTCGTATGATTAATGTTAATCGTTTATATGCAGTTATTCTTGTAGTCTTGTACGAGGATATTAACATGACATTTGTCGATTTCGAAAAAACCAAAATGGTCTATTGTGAACTATGAAGATCTACTGTGGATTCAACATTTGTCATGAGATTCTGAGGATACACATATTTTGTCGAGATCAATCGCCAATTGGAATGTATAATAAAACAAGATTTTAATATATGCAGAATTCGACAAAACCACAATATCAAATATCTCACAAAACACGAATAACCAAACTAGTTTACTTAAATCCATGAAAAGAAATAAACCCACAGAATATACAAGTTACTTATAAAGCCACACAAACCGCACTTTTAAGAAAACAATGAATTAGAATAAGAAATTTTAATGTATTGAACAAAACAAATACAAGTAATAGATCGAGTATGTTTTTTAAACACTTTTGATTGTTTGTTGCAATTAATAACAACACGTCACTGCAACTATTGTAATAATGATTATGTAAAAGTTAACAGTTCGATGGAGACATTTTGTTATGCTTCTATATTCCTTAGTTGTTATGGAAACTGTAATCGCGTCCCTAATACCCCCTCCCAATTCAAAAATATTGGACCCACACAGTTAGCGTGTTAGGTCAGGCTGCAAAATTTCGCTATCATTTCAATGGTATAATAAGGGTATGAATGTGTAAACGAATACAATAGTTTTAACTTTCGTACATTATTGATAATTGGCTATACATATACACTGTCTTAGTAATGTTGTCAGCGAAACTTAATAATAAATATGAGCAAAGATATCATAGTGACATTCAGTTCAAAATAAACTGAACACTCAATGACCAAAAAGAAAAAGACTGACAGATAAACTATAGTTCACAAAACGCAGCATGAAAAGCAACACAAACCAGATTGACAAATTGTTAATGACTAAGATAATTTGATTGATTCGGGAAGGATTATTTATCATCAAATTACATAACGGTTAACTACATATTGATCATATTTACGATAAAAGTCGCCAAACACGCCTATTATGATTGTAGTTGTCTTGACCTACAAGCCTTAAGCTTTACAACGTGTTCCGTTTTAAAAAAGTTTTATTATAAATCTTCCTGATCATTAATGTTTTCAACTTTTTACATATTGACTGAATGTGGATTTGCATTGCTGGTCATATATGTATAGCAGGAGGTGCCTAAGGTATGTACTCATTGGATTTCTTCCTTTTTGGAGTGCATGCGATTGTTTCTTCGATTTGGTTTGTTTCCTCACATACCATTTCAGATCAGAATTATTTTGTACAAACATGCTCCCTGTTAATGATACATACTATTTTCGCAAACAATTGACAGAAAATCTGATTGGAGAGCAATGTTCGGGAAAGCGATTGATATCATTATTTTTAGCTTTCAGCTTTTATCAACTAGGAGATTAGTTACATTACTTTTATGTTCACGTTAATCAATTGCCAGAAGACATAAATGTAGAGAGTTCTGTTAATAGATATAGGAAGGTGTGGTATGAGTGCCAATGATACCATGTTTTTGATAATTCTGTAGCTGATTTATTCACGTAGCAATATGCTCTCCAATATATTGAACGGAAATATTTTAAAGGAAAACACACATGGATGTATACCACTGGCACAGACCTAGTTGCACTCACCTTGATTAAGGAAAGTAAATACACATTATTGATTTTGGAAATATAAAATCAAACCTGTGTAGAAACAATCATTCAATCAAATAAATCATTTTGAAATTCTAGTAAAATGTGAAAAAGCTAGATAGTGTATTTCATTGGTCGAAATGTCTTTATCTTCCATTGGCGTTTTTTTTATGTTACCATCATAAAACACCAATCAGTTCTCCCTGAATTATTATTTTAAAATCGCTACCATTGAATCCACACTTTCTCGCATTAATCTTAGAGTAGTAAAAGTTAAATAACAAAAATACCAAATTCAAAGGTAAATTAAAAACGGAAAGTCAAGTTGGAAAATCAGATACACCCAACACATTTAACAAATGGGCAGCAATTGTCATATTCCTGACATGTAAACTGTTGTTTTTTATTTCTCGCTTATCAATCTTTATAGGAACAAAAGTTATCAGGCTTATAGTTTAGTACGCAAGACGCGCGTTTCTTCTTCATAAGACTCATCAGTGACGCTCAGATCAAAATAGTTATAAAACCAAACAAGCACAAAGTTGAAGAGCATTGAGGACCCGAAATTCCAATAAGTTGTACCAAATACGGCTAAGGTAATCTGACAAAACAGATCTACAAATGTACTTTGCTTTAAAGAAAACTATGATAATAGACTTCAACAGAAGAAAGGTTGTATTGGTCCGATTTTAAACATGATTATTCTCTGCTGCAATGTTGAATATGTGATGGATGATTATTCCAGTTTAATTCAAATTTTCGTTTCGAGACTAAAGTTAACAATATAAAATCCGACGATTAAAAAATGTTACAAACATTTATTTTTTTATCAGCTTTTATTATCACAATAATAGAAGATCTGGTAGCATAAATTTGTTTCAGCTTGTTATAGTTAAATGACAAGGTGCAAGACATCCAATTACATTAAAAAATCAAAGATCATTCAAAATGATAAGCAAATAGATACACAAACTTTTTTCAAGCTGATAATTTAGATTTACATAATTGTTAATATATAAATATAAGTACTAATGAGAAATCTGACCATTCACCATTCAGCAACATGTCCCAGAATGCATTATGGTTTTCATGACAGTTCAGATGCATTTCCGTTTAAAATAGTTGGCTTCAAAAATCCTTTATAACTAGCCTTGAATCATTGATGAAAACACATATATAAAGGAATATATGAGGGACAAACGTTTTAATAAAAAATCTATGACTTGGACATAGGTCAAAAAGATGCCTTTAAAATTGACGATTGCTTATATAAGTCTTTAGTTTTACAATGGGTTACCCCTAAAAAAAACCACATGTGTGAATTATTTGGGAATAACTTAAACACAGCCGTAAAGTATTTGATTCTACCGGGTAACCGGACTTATCTCATATTTCGAACAAATGAAATCGATAAATGGAAGAAGTCCGAAGAACACATGAAGATTCAAATGAGGATGAATAAATTGTACCATTTTCAATGACGTAAATTCCATCAAAACGGTCACATCCCATCAGTGATTAAAGATGTATTCGAATAAGATCAATATAGATATAAAAAAGAAGATGTGGTATCATTGCCAATGTGACAACTCTGCACACGAGACCATATGACACAGAAATTAACAACTATAGGTCTTCGAACGGCCTTCTCCAGTGAGCAAAGCCCATGTCTCATAGTCAGCTATAAAAGGCCCCGAAATGACAATGTTAAACAATTCAAACGAGAAAACTAACGGCATAATTTATATACAAAAAAATGAACGAAAAACAGGCTACTGACTTTGGACAGGCACATACATACAGAATATGGCGGGGTTAAACATGTAAGCGGGATCCCAACCATATCTCTAACCTTGGACAGTGGTGTAACAGTACATCATAAAAAGGAACATTAAAAAGCAGTTGAAAAAGGCTTAACTCATCAGATGAATACAAATACAAATACTACACAGGGTGAACGTGGCCGGGTACTTCTTGAACAATAATACACTAAGTAAAGATCTGAGAGTATTCGCAGTTAATGAAAGCTAGTTCAAAAGTCTTGGTATATTGTTTATATAAAATTAATTGATATAAGATTTTCGCCTGTCTTGCAGATTTCTTAATAGAGCATAGCTCTTTGCGAAACGCTGGAAGAGTGATTACACTAGACGATATATAAAAACAGTTCAATTAATGAAAATAAAAAAAATAAAATATATGAAGCGTCCTTTGTTATTTATGCACAATACAGTATAATATATTTAACCAGAAATACACCATTTCGTAGGCTATCAACTTCTCAGGGAATTAGAAATTTGTATACACGTTTGTTGACTCCAAATAAAAGTTCAAAGCCTCAAAACACAGACGGTATTCCTCCTGCAAATATACAACATTTCGAAATTAACTTTATCACTTACATAACATATATTTTATCTCCAATATCAGAATTATTTAAAAACGTCGTATAAACTTAACTGAGGTCCCGATTATGAATCAACTTGCTTTAATTACCTCGAGTTTATACAATATTTCATTTTTCTAAAAATGGAATTAAATAAAAAAAGAAGTAATGCAGAATATAGATCGTACAAGAATCATAATTTCCTCTTTATTCAAGGCCGTACTCTGGCCTATTACGATTACTAACACTTGCATTAAACCCTGGTGGAGAATTGTCTTATTGACAATCATTCCACACCTCCTCAATGTTATAAAGATACAAGTGCAATTCAAGAAGTTCACTTTTTCAATGTTACATGCTTAGTTTTTAATGAAAGATTTGAGTTGTTTTTTTACACTCACGAAATCAGCAAAAAACTCTGGTCTCCTCAGCTGTAGTAGCCTTGCCAGCTGAAATATGTCGGCATTATTATCTTTTGTCATACTGGACACAGCATTTGCAAACGTACAAAAAAGTCCGCAGTTTTTAGCACCATCACTATTGTAAATAGAATTTGAAAAGTTAAGCAGGCAAACTATGTTTAATATTGTCCAATATGTGTATTCAATAAATAAACAATAATCACAATGTTCCAGGAATAAAGGAAGGTTTTGAATTTCCCAATTTGCTACTCATAGCTCATAGAAAACGTAGAAACAAACCTAATATCGCCATTTAAAAAAAAACCTACTACGACGAAAAACGAACAAACCCAAAACACTGCATAAGATAAATAAATATTTACTAACAAGAACAAATTAGGGTTAAACTCATGTGGTGGGAGGGAAGTTTGAAATCAAATTGATATGTGTATTGCAAAAAAACATTATGTTTCAAACGGCAGCTAGTATACCTTACTATCATCAATCTATATCTGTAAACGTGTTGTCACTGTTTCAAATTGATTTTGACATTTTAACATGAATATTTTAATATGATTATTCAATTGAAACAGGTCGCTGTTGTAATATCCAACTCCATGATCATGAGTGTATATACAATTTGAGTTCCAAACTGCAGTTAAAAAACTTAAATAATTCAAATACTTAAGTATAAGTGTTGTTATGTTATCATATCTTAATAATGACAACTATTAAACGTTTTTTCAGTATGAGTAGTTATTTAATTATGAATATATCTGCGCATGTTTTATACATACCCGCTGACAACAGTAACTTCATCATGTGACCTACTGACACGTGTTGATATCATATTCACCAGTTTACACAACACATTTGGTTTAGGGTAACCACTACAAACAGCACAGTATATCACAATCTCCCTTGCCTTTTCATCCTGAAATGATAAAATGATAATGATTTCACCTTCTTGGGTGTTCTTTCATATAATCAAAACATGTATCTACTTACTTCGACAAAGTTGTCTTTTAAAAAATTAGGAAAAAAATAAAATGAGTATGCAAAACGTAACCAGCCATAAAACAATGGGTAAAGTCGTTCTTCTGTTTAATAAGAAGTTCATGCTACGTTTCTTACATCTGCCGTATTGCATTGAAAGATGAATTGTTAATGTCAAATGTGGCAACGATTAGAGACACAGTCCGTGAAATATATCTGTGGTTATTTATGTGTGGTGTAGATTAAAACAATTCATAGCATCCATTTTATCACTGCAACAGATGTGCATTTCAACAATAATTATCTTTTCAAAGACGCTAGTAGCCAAAATTATCGAAAACGTAACCTTATTGAGAAATCTTAAGAATGTATTAACCAAAGTTCAACAAAAGCATAGCCAAAGCGGAATAGGGAATCAGCGTTTGAATAATTTACGCAAGAAGATAAATTTTCTTTTTTTCTTTTTTTTCAAATTTCCACAATTTTGCAGAGCTCTTGGCTGTGGAGATACCTTCGGAGACTAAGAAATAAGATTGAGAATGGAAATGGAGAATGTGTTAGACAGAAAACAACCCGACCAAAGAGCAGTAGGCAGTTCAAAGTCAGCATTTGGTGTTCATCACAGGGAGAAATATATCACAACAGGCTTCAGTTTGCCCCTAAACAAAAATGTGTCCAAGTTGAGTAAAAATGAATGCCACACTTAACTCCAAAACATATTGATAAAAAAAAGGAAAATAAGAAAACAAATATATTAGACTAACAAAGGAAGGACAACGGCTTAGAAAAGAGGCAAACATGCGGAGAGGGTAACATGTTTATTTGAAATCTCAACCTTTTCCATATACATTTTGACAATTTACAATATACAAACATGCGGAGAGGGTAACATGTTTTGTGAAATCTCAACCTTTTCCATATAAATCTTGACTATTTACAATATACAAACACACAGCAATATGCACAGTGAAACTCGGTTAGATAGAAGCCCTAGTCCGGTGTCTGAACATGTTAACAGAAGAAACTATGCAAAGTAACAATGATACATAAATTAACAAAGGAATACTAGCAGTTACTGACATATTACCTCCAGACCTCAACATATTTTTTTGTTCGCCTAGGATTTAGTATCATATCATCATAAAATGAAGGTAAAGATCAGAAGCCGTAGCATACTACAAACTTGTTTTGGAATACATCTATTATTTTCGTATCCAAGACCCTATAACCATATCACTTCTGAATCAGTCTATTTTGTGGTTTGGATAATTTTTTAGGTGAATGAAGACAGTCATGTGCTTTGTATAGAATATAATCATTAAAAATTGGATGTGAGATACCTGAACGTATAAGATGTCTGCCCCAAAATGGAGTCAGTTGTAAAGATTGTGAATTCTTGATTTCCTTTTGCAGAACATCCATGTAAAATTCATGTCAAGCAATAATGATATTATTTGCAACCTTATCAGCAGGGACAAAAACTCATGATTCCTTAGCGTGTTCTTTTAGTTTATGTTTGATACGAGATATACGGCTACTATGATTGTTTAAAGAGTAAAATATAATAGTCCACAACCAAAAGTATCGACCCAGATGTAACAATACAAGTAAATGTACCAATTTATATTTCTGTCATACAAATCATGATGGCGTCTGTAAATTTAACGTAGGAATGCTTCCAACTGTACAATAAGGAACATTTCATGTCAAAATTGACTCTTTATCGAAGAATTCATAATTCGAATAGCCAGTCTGAGTAGTTTGCTGTATGTATTTGAAGTGGCTCCCCTAATAACTAATAAAATTAACAGATATCGCGTGTTGAAAAATTTGACATGAATAGCATTACCTTTCTTGACATAACTACTGTACACGATAGTATATCGAATTCCTCCTTTTCTCGTCTCGTTATCTTCATGGTTAAAGACCCACATGAAAACGTGTCATCTGTGGCGGCATATACTAACTCAGCCTATATATAGAATAAAACTGAATCGATAATTATATGTTAAATGTTAAAGACTTGCTGTTGTTTGTTTTTGTCACTGACAATGATATTATCCATATCTATCCATATTGAGAACAACAAAAAATGAATGGATACATTAGGTAAGTTGTTCCCTGAATTATGTGTGCATGTGTATAATATAAATGAAATAGAATGGAAATAAATAAGCATGAATGAGAAAATATATTTTAAAATTATCATCCCATAACGCTTGTACTTTTGTTTTAAAGATATCAGATACACTACCTCAGTTTGTTCGTTTATAAACATGACTATAGTAGATGAGCTATGGTCCCTGACCATTGTCCAAAAGTCGATTTTAGTCTCAGGCAGTGGAAGCTGTGTCGTCAGATATCCCACAAATTTTGTGTATGACTGAAATAGAATCATTCTAAAAATTAAAAGGATAAACACAACATGAAAACTTTTGAACTATCACATCCGATGGGATAGTTTCTCTCAATTGTTAACATTAAAATTTTGATATAAATATCGTGAGTCGATGCATATAAACAGTATATCAAACCAACGGCGTTGTTGCACAATTAAAAACTATCTTTCTTGAAATTATAATGTTATGAAACACATGTTATTGAACCAATGCATTAACAGTCAAAACTATATTAAGAATCCACACAAGGGAGAAGGCAATGTGGTCTCTTAATACAGGTGGTCTTTGAACATGTTAAATACAGGTTCCCTGATTTGAATAGAAGGAATCATTGATGTACATTATGAACGTACTAGTGTAAGTAAACTTATGTGTTTAAATTTTCGGGGTACGAAGTGAGATTACTTTTCCCGTAAATTAGCAAACCCCGAACATCCTTTTATGATGCGGCTCCTTGTGGTAAAATATCCCCTTTTTAACACAATAAGTTCTTTGAAAATTTAATACTTTGAACACATTCAATAGCTCCATAGTTTTTACACATTCAATTTATGTTCCTCTACTTTCCTAATCACTACAAATAATTAAGTTCATTCATTTGTTAAAAATAGAAGCATGTCCAATATCACTACACAGAGTTTTTTTCTTTACACGTGACTTTTGAGTTCCTCATTTCGAGGCGCATTAGGGATGTTGTCCCAATTATCAGCACCCCAGATATCAGAACAAACATAAAACAAGGTATACTAACCAAAACTATGAAAATTCACATTCGAAACCGGGAAAAGTGGGGGTTCATAAACTATTTACTGATGCGGGTATGTTCCTGAAAGCACAAATATATTGGATTATCACAGATTTGTTGATAGATTCTGGAGCTACAGTTACAGTTACCTCCACTAAAATGTTGAAGAAAATGTCAAATATGCCTAATTTAATTCTTTAACTATGAAGGGACAAGAATTTAGATTTTATGTCCATGGTCACAAAGGCTGTGATAGAGTTGTAGTATCAGAAAATGTCTACATACCCCCTAGAAGTGAAATTGTTGTGAATGGAGCTGTATATAATGAAGTTCCTGACTCATTTGAAGTAGAGCTTGTTGAACCTACAGATGACTTTAAGAGAACTGATCAAACAATAGTGGGTAAGGCTCTTAAAAGTATAAATAATTTACTTCGCTGTGCGAAAGAAAAGTCTGAGATCAGATGTGAAGATTGTGGAACTGTTTTTAAGAAGCAGGAATATTTTGAAAGGCACTCGATAAACTGCAAACGGAATCACAAAATGTTGAAAAGAAGGTAGTTTTTTTTTGTCTGTTCATTGATACAGGAAGCGTCATATATGTATTATAAAATTTGTTTTTGATTTCTGTTGTTATATATGTATATGTCTGTCCGTCGGATGGGGACTTCAAATCAGAGGTCCCGTGTTCAAGGATTGCCACGCCTTATGCCCGTTAAAGAACCATTTACAACAACTCTTATTAATTAAGCAGAGTACCACACACATCACGCAAATAGTGATACAAGCATGAAACTTTATTAGAGCATGCCTTTAGTTTTATTTAATCATTTTAAGGTGGCAGCCACGAAAAAAAATCTATTCGATCATGGCGGCCTTGTTTGATTTTTAAAATGGCTTGTGTCCATGTAAAATACATCATACGTTTGATCACTTTGCATACATATTGCTTGTATTTATAAAAAAAAGTTACTAGGTGAAGTGAATGAAGGTTTATTTGTCTGGCTGTAGTGAAAGAACATCACTTCCTATCAGATATAGATAACTCACTTCCGGTTTTATAAATAATTTACATTTGACCGATACTATCATACACCAATGTTTAAATCAACGTGTTTTCATAGACGGATCCTTCTGGTGGGTCCTGGTCCGCCTTTGTGGGAAAAATTTGGTTGATTATATAGGAAACCAGTGAAACGTGACTTGAGCCCCCCTTAGGTTGGTCAAGCGGCCTCCTTACAAAATGTTCTTGATGTACCACTGGCTTTGATAGTTATTAATTTAATTCATGGAGCCTTACTTGAATTGACAGCATGTGTCAATGCAGGTAAGCAGAGCCAAGGAGAAGGGGCTTATTCACCTGTATGGTGTACAGATCGCATGGGAGTTAAATGACCCTGAATATATGACCGAGTTGAATGAAGGCACACATTTACTTGGAATAACCGAATTCATTTGTATCACATGCCCTCTTTTTCGATAAAAGGGTTGCGTTAATAATTATTTGTAATATTTAATGACCAATTTATTATTTTGTATACTACATTTTGTTGCTCTTGTTGCACACAATGTGCCTGAGCGTATTAATAAACTGTGTCTTATTTTGACATGCAATGAAGTGTTATATAGTTGGTAAAAGGAGTATTCCTCGGCCTGAATACTAGTATCAGAAGTGTTCATATATTTTACTCATACAATATTTGGGTTATTATTCTATCGTCATTTTGGTGATTACTTTAGTTTATTACCATAATAAAACATGAAGTTTATTTTTGAAATGGCGAAGGTATTCGATTTTCAGTTTCTTCAACAAATAGTTGGGAAACTGATTGAAAATAATGTTGTTTGTGTCAGGAATCTACCAACGAACCTATTGAAATCGTAAGATTAAAGATATGAATAGTTATCAAAGGTACCAGGATTATAACGCCAGGGATAATAAAATGTTGGCCAAAGGTATTCCTCTTTTTCTTAAAGTAAATACAAAATTAACAGCTGTTGGCAAAATTAAGTAGTGTTAATGTCATATCACAATACATTCACAATACATTTAGTATCGCCCTTATTGTCTGTCTCTGTTGTATACAACAAAGAGAGAGAGAGAGAACATAGAGGGGACAAATAGATGCCAAAAGCAGTTGCTTCTGCAGAAAATGCTAGAACAGAAAGCACAAACAAAAAGCAGATATGTCCTTTTAAAGATATAGGGTCATTTATTGTCTTTGCTAAGCTTGTCATTACATGCACACCATGCATTTGACAACGACCGCCGATATGATTTACTGTAAGTTAGCTAATGAAAAGACAACATTTTATAGATTCTTGATCTCTGAAGATATCCATGACAGAATAACCACCTTCGTTTTTTTCACAGTTGGTGAAAATGATAGAGAATATACTCTTTTAAAAATGAAAAATAAACGTTTAAAAATACAATATTCAACATGGGTTATTCGTTCCTTAAAATAGGTACTGGAAATATTTACCCGTTACTCAGCTGGACGAAGATGTAGTTGAACATTAGGTTAACGATGATGTGGTTTGTCCGCTTTTTAAAAGATAATCTGGTTACCACAGCTGCGACCGACAACATAGACCACAACCTAGGCTCAATCACACTGCAATCACCAATAACGAGAACGTTATATCTATTTCTCTTACATCAAATGAAAGCAAATGTTGAGGTAAGAAGGGATGAGATAATATTATCTACAAGTCTACCCAAATCTTAAAAGTAACCTGACTTTCTTGATGCCTACATGTACATGAAATCTGGCTATCTTACAAAACTGAACGAAACCAGAAACTTTTATTTAGATTGGGCATGATACTCGCATTCAAAACCATGACTATCTAATGATGAGTTAACAGGATGGGTATGAGTATTTAAATACGGTTAGGTTGACGGGTGAAGATGTTACATGATAACAAAATATTAATGGTTTTAAGCCTGAAAGCATAAACTCGTAGAGCCAGGGATGCTGGATCAAGGGACACGTTGTGGGCACCAGTACAAATCCGAAAGCTTTTGTGGGCTTCTCTTAATTAGACGAAAACAAAACAATATTGTTTCATTTCTTTGACGATATAATTTGCCCAGTTCAATCTGACAAAATTCTTTTTGACAAAAGGCAAATTTGTTATGACAAAATCTTCTGCCTTGCCAATTTATTTTCTATCTATAACTTTGAATTTCCATCTTGTATCTTTCCGGTCTCTTTTATGATGACCACGATCTTAGTCCGTGTAACCACAAGGAAGCAGTCACAATTATTCGTGTATATACAAAAATTCAACAGCTAGGTCTGGATGAAAGTCGAAACTGACAATCAGCTCAGAAGCTGATGTAGTGGTTTTGGCTATATCCCTATTCAAGGAACTACAAGTAAAACGTTTTGGGCTGCATTTTGAAAAAGGATGGCGGTGTCTTCCGATTCACGAAGTTGATCATGCTTTTTGTCCTAACTCAGTGCGTTTTTCGGATTTGACACTTTCTTCACTTGGTCATGAAAAAGGAGAGCAGTCAGTATGGCAGATGTGGGAAATAATTGATGACGTAACCGAGGGGTATGGACAATTGAAAAAGCAACTTGTATTAATTCAGTAAAGCTGATATTGGGTTTCTGTTGTGATTATGTACGACATTATAACAACATTTGAAATCAATGAATCCATGCATAAATTGCTTGCACGCAAAAAAACCAACCCAGAATGACACTATTCCAACTAACAGAGCTGCACAGCTTGAGCACATCAAACGATCTGCATATCAAGGTGGTTCTGTTTGGGGACAAGTATTCACACATGAACAACATCTACTTAGTACGGGCTATTGGGGTTTGGTTGAGGAGACAACGGATAGATTGTGGATACCCAATTGGCAACAATTAGCAGACATTGCTGCAATAGGAGTTATACAAATGTTGATGTAAGAAATCTTTTTCTAGAAGATGCTGGTCTGTACTGTACAACATTGTTTTCCTGTAGTTGTAGGAACAAATAACATAGGAAAATATGGTAGAATAATACATCATTTGCCCTCTCTGTATATCTTAAAAATAACCTATATAAAGAACTTTTTATCACTGATTTTTACCCCTATTATAGCACTCGATTGCATGATTTTTTACCACCCTAACCAGAAGTGGTATTTTGTTTTTACAATTCCTGTCTGTTTAACATATTTGCAGTTCATTGCAGTTACATTTAAATAGTTTGAATCACCCAAAGCACGTTAAAATAAGTTGTAAATTAGTTTTTAATCACAGCTATTGAGAAAAATGATGTAAATTCTAAATTCAAGATGACCGCTGTGAAAAAAATCAAAAATATGTTGGCTACCCCTCTGATATGATTACATATAGAATGTATGTGCCAAATCCTATGTTTGTATCATCATTTAAATGATAATGTCAAAATTTCGGTACATAACCGTCCCACTATATTGAGGGGTCCGTTAATGGCCTGTTGTGAGATAAAAGTGTTTTAAACCGCTTTTTGGCAACACATTTTATCAAGTGGTATTCAAAATAGAATATTTGAAATGGTAATATCTGGCCAAAATTTAATTTAAGTTCAGTATTCAGTATACAAAAGTGAATGAACGTATGATATTTGGAAAAAATGTTGGTAGACTAAGGTATCCCTAGGTCCGACGCATGCCGACGGATTGGTGTAGGAAAGCCATTAGTTGGTTATCATTGTATAAACTTCTGTGTACAAACAGTTGCAGGGAGAGGTATTATGTGGAATGAGTGGGAAAATTGAGGTTTAAAGTAGGAACTTGGTATGGTGTCAGCTAGTGTTAACGATTTTGATTGTGTTTGATTTTAGTTAGTACAAAATATAAACTCATGCGAGTTTTTGTTTTGTTTATAAGTTATGTTTGCTTTGTTTATTCCTACTTGTGTTATACGCCATTTGTACTCACACATAGTGTCAGGTTAATGTTTGGTAACTGGACTTCGACCTAGAAATGTCTTTCCTTTACTAATGGTGTTTTAGAGCTTAACATGCAGTACGTTTTAATTACATTTATCTTAATTTTTTCACAATGTGTTTTTGCAAAAACCCAAGATGATAAATCTTTGTCGTTGTATAATGATACAGAAATCAACCACACATAAATGTTATTGACAATTAATGATAAAGTAGATAATATTTGGCTGACCAAATCATGCAAACAGAATAAAAGAAATGTTAATTGACACCAATTCATTGCGGTTGTAAGCTGTAAAGCTGGTAGAGTAAATATACATTTATTATGGTCTATATCTTCCGTTGGCGTTTATTATGTTACCATCACAAAACGCTTATTAGTTCTCTTTGATCTATTATTTACAAATTGCTTCAATTGCATTCAAGCTTTCTCGCATTGCTCTAAGAGTAGTAAACGTAAAATAACGAAAATACCAAATTCCAATTAAAATTCAAAACAAAAAGTGAAAAAGGAAAATTAAAAACACAAACACATTTAACAAATGGGTAGCAAATGTCATATTCCTGACATGTAAACTGTTGTTTTGGTTTCTCGCTTATTAACTTTTATAGGGACCAATCAGACAAAATAGAACTACTTTGCTTAATAGCAAAATATGATAATATACATTAAAAGAAAGGTTGTATTGGTCCGATTTTAGACATGATTATTCTCTGCTGCAATGGTGAATATGTGATGGATGATAATTACAGTTTAATTTCACTGTTCGTTTCGAGACTGAAGTTTCGTTATAAAATCCGAAGATTAAAAAAGATAACAAACATTGATTTTTTATCAGCTTTTATTGTCATAATAATATAATCTGCTAATATAAAATGTTAAACTTGGTTTAGCGTGTTACCAGTGGAACATCTAACTTAAATAATAAATAAAAAATCTAACAAATTGTTTAACAAATATATGCAAACTTAAACTGCTAATCACTAAATATCAATACCTATGAGAAATATTAATCATACTAAGCTGCATGTGTCTGAATGCATTGTGGTTAACATGAGTGCACAGAGGTTTATCAATTTTAAAATGTTGGCTACAAGAATCCTACATTACTGGCCTTGAATCATGGATGAAAACACATATGTAGAGGAATGCACAAAGAACAAACATTTTAATACAATATCTAACTATGAATTAGATAATAAATAAAAACAATGTTTTTGATCTTGACTATTGTTCAAATAAGTCTAAACTTTTACAAGAGGCCCCCAAAAAACAATGTGGGAACTTTCGTGAAAAAACACATTTCTAGTTAATAATTATTCATTATATAAGAGCAGAACATAAAGACATTTATTGACATTGAAGATGATGTAATTTTCAATACAATGTACTTGAAATTAAGCAACACGACTGTGAAGCACTTGGTTCAACCGGGTTTCTCAAACAAATGATATCAATGAATAGAAGAAAAAAACTGTTTATACAAGTGCAGGTTAAGTGATTTGAATTTCATTAAAGCGATTACATTCCATCTATAACAGTGATAAAAATCGTATTCGAATAATAACAATACGCGTCGTTATATAATCTTAAAAATAATATAATATATAAATAAATACATATGTGAAGCGTCCTTTGTTATTCATGCACAATATAGTATAATATCATTGTAACACAAGAAATATATAATTTCGGAGACTATTATTTCTTAGGACATCAAAAGTTTGCATACACGTTTGTTGACTCTAAATAAAAGTTCAAAGCCTCATAACACAGACGGTACTCATCCTGCGAATATACAAAATTTCAAAATTATTATTATCACTTATATAACATATATTATATCTGTAATATCAGAGTACATCAGCACTATTTTCAAAACGTCGTACAAACTTTACTGAGATTCTTAATATTGAAATAGGTTTAAATGAATACCTTGAGTATTTAATATGGCAGGTTTTTGAACATGGAATCAGATAAGTAAATAGTGCTGAAGTTTACTCGGGGATATATAAGAATCATAATTTGAAGACAAACTTTCAATATTACGGTCGAAAAAAAAAACCAAACAACAGACCACATTCTACAAAATACTGCACAAGATACTAAGGAATGACTGAGCAATACAACAAAATCAAAAACTTTGTATTTTGGGGGATTTATATTTATAATTTTATTTTTGTAAACCTACATAGATAAGACCTTTTTTTCAAATCCAAAACTGTTTTTAATGGTAAAGATAACTAATCAAAGTAAGCGTTTTGTTCAAACATATTGTACGATGCAAAATTTAATTCTACAAGTTTAACTTTGTGTTTGAACTTTTAAATTTTTTTTGATTCGAGCGTCACTGATGAGTCTTTTGTAGACGAAACGCGTGTCTGGCGTAAATACAAAATTCAATTTTGGTATCTATGATGAGTTGATTTATATATTCTATGGTACTTTCATCATTTCATATAAAGTAATTCACAGATTTTTATTGTTGAGAATGTTCGCTCCTAGTGTTTTGAATTTTGACAGATATTCGGAATTCTCTGGTGTTATCCATGTAGTGCCATCAAACAAAAATGTCCATTTGATCCTACTTTTCTTTTAACAATATCATTACAT
Organism: Mytilus edulis; assembly: GCA_019925275.1. Taxonomy (NCBI): domain Eukaryota; kingdom Metazoa; phylum Mollusca; class Bivalvia; order Mytilida; family Mytilidae; genus Mytilus; species Mytilus edulis. The sequence continues at coordinate 101,633,170 of CM034351.1, read as the reverse complement.
TTAGTTTAAAAAGCAATATTTTAAATGATTTAAAATCTTTCTTTTTCTTTTTATATTGTTTTGGAAAAATAAAATGTTGCAATTGTTGAATGAATGAAATATCAAGAGAAAAATATGTCTCGCCATATTTTCTATGGCATATATCTCAAAAGAAAACATTTGTTTCTGCTTGTTTGGTTTCTTTATCTATATACTTTCGATTTATAACAGTTATTCGAAAAGCTTCTTATTTTGAAACAGAGTAGCCAACATCCTTAACATATAAAGTTGTATCATGACTGTCGTATTTGTGGTCGAACATTATTTTGTCATAAATTGCATTTTGGAGGTTTTGTCATTTAGTTGTTCACATTTTAATAGCTGACTATGCTGTGTGGGTTAGCTGTATCAATGACAATAATACGAAATCTGCTCATGGAATTTCAATTAGTGTACGTTTCATGAATGGTTGCTACTGCAATATTAGAATTTTTTTAAACTTACGAAATCAGCGAAAAACTCTGGTCTCCTTAACTGCAGTAGCCTAGCTAGCTGGAATATGTCAGCATTGTCATCTATTGTCATACTGGAAACCGCGTTTGCAAATGTACAAAACAGACCACAGTTTTTAGCACCATCACTATTGTAAATAGAATTTGAAAAAAAGAAGGCATAATGGTTAAAACACTCTCAGCTGTTTATACAATAGAATTACAATAATAACAATGTTACACGGATAACGAAACAGTTTGAATTTTTTTAATATCTCATCACAACCAATTAATAGAAAAACAATTGCCAACGCCATCAGTGTTAACGTAAAACAATAAAACACTACTGAAAAGTAATATTTAACTAACAAAACTTAATTATATCTGAAACATAGAATAAGCGCCAACTCATGATCAAGTGTTGCGTAACTCCTCTACTTATAACATTCATCGTATTGCTCATGGCAGTGCAAACAAATACCAACATGTTTAGTCTTAATGAATTAGGTTATCACCCACCAATTACATATTTCATATCACTACAACAACGTTATAGTTTAATTCCAGAGCACTCTCGAGCCAAATTGAAATCCCTAGTTCATTATCAAATTTTAAGCGAAATAAAACTTATATGCGTATCGAAAGGAAACATATCATGCGTCAAACGTCAGATAAAATATATACTATCTTCTACCAGTATTAATAAACGTCTTTATATTTTAAAGAAATGTTGAAATTTCGAAATATCTTGAAATATTTATTTGATTGCACCATGTATCTTTTGTTATATCAACTTCATGAATATATATCAAATAATGATAAAATATCATTTATAATGATAAAATATCATTTATAAAAGAGGGACGAAAGATACCAAAGGGACAGTCAAACTCGTAAATCTAAAACAAACTGACAACGCCATGGCTAAAAAATGCATTTAAACAACTTAGATAATTTAAATCAAAGTGTATTGTACTTATGACAATTATTTAATTTTCACATGTTTCATTGAGTATAGTAGTTTTTTCAATTATGCATATATATACACACACGTTTAATACATACCCACTGACAACAGTAACTGCATCATGTGACATACTGACACGTGTTGATATCATATTCACCAGTTTACACAACACACTTGGTTTAGGGTAACCACTACAAACAGCACAGTATATTACGATCTCCCTTGATTTTTCATCCTAAAACGAGAATATGATACTGATTTCTCTTTATCCGAGGAATTGTAAGTAAATCTCATTTGTGTATGTCAATGGAGGAAACGAACAAGGAATTATGAAAACGACAAGTAAAACATATCTGTGTTCTTGTCATGTGTAGAACAGATACAACCACTAATAGTTTATTGTTTATAACTGCATCAAATGTAAATTTCGTCAATATATATTTCGTCAAAGATGCATGACAGAAAATGTCAACCGTCAACCTTAAGATGATTGCGTCTGTAAACCTTATGAATATATACGTAAGTAAGAATTCTTGTTGGAACCTTTTATGTTTAGTAATCTTGTAAGTAGTAACTATTTATCTAAGTAGTAACTATTTATCACAGAAGTCATGATTAGAAAATGCAGCCTAAGAATTTTAAAGTTATGTTGACAAAACGACATTGACAAACACTAGAGACCACTAGATTATGACATGGTATTGTGTTTCTGTATCTTCAATATCCGTTTTCATTTTGCTAACAGTGTTTTGGCTTTGTTTTTGTTTTGATTTTATATTTCGTTTGTTCGGTACTTCCCTGCCATTGTCCCCTTTTTCCAGAGTTTTTATTTTTATCTTTTGTCTTGTTGATTTTAACCTCTTTGAAAAGTTAACATATATCTTGTGAACAACGTTACCTTTCTTGACAAAACAACTGTACAGGATAATATATCAAATTCCACCTTTTCTCGTTTCGTTATCTTCATGGTGAATGAACCACATGAAAATGTGTCTTCTGATGTTGCATATACAAATTCAGCCTTAATGTAGAAAAAACAGATTCCAAAATATACAATGCATGTAATTGAGATTTGTGTGATTCCAATCAAAGAAAGGAAACACATCTACACAATAAGAGTAATAGCAAATATCTATAATACTAAAATTACAAGGTCCAATTTGTCAGCCGTCATCACGTAAAAACGACGAATCAAAGAATTCAACTTTATATATAACTAATATAGTACAAAGGTGTAGATAAGAAATTACACCACTCCAGGCCCTTTTGTTTTCCACGTAATTAATATTGCCAATAATTAAGAAGTTCCGGGTCGAGTCCGATATCGATACCAATAGTATATTCACCTGTTACCAATTACCTTATCTGTACGTTCCGCATCTGACAGGCGCACCACCAAACGGTGTATTCAGGATTAATATGCTATATAGTATTACATGGGTCATAATCACAGGGTTGACACTACTTAATTGTCAAATTGTTACCTATTGTAGTATTTTAATCAGTTAAACTTTCTAAGATAACAATACGAATCTATAATACTAAAATTACGAGGTCCAATTTGTCAGCTGTCATCACGTAAAAACATGAATCAAAAAAATCAACTTTATATATAACTAATATAGTACAAAGGTGTAGATTAAAAATTACACCACTCCAGGCCCTTTTGTTTTACACGTAATTTATATTTATCAGATGACAATACTAATACTAAAATAAGGCTTGTGCATAGTTATATACTTTAATTCAGTCACGGACCCGCGATATCACGGGTGTGTTCTAGTAGATTCATAAAAAAACAGATTAGATACATTAAACCATTTAATAACTGTTATATCAAAGTTAAAAAACAAATGAGAAACGAATGGAAATAAAAAAAAACCCATCACCAATCAATTAATGAATATTTAGTTGTCTATGATATTATATAGTTACAAATTTCCAAAGAGCAAATAGTTTATAATATTAGCATTCATCTGCTCGATAATTTCATGATCATTAATATTTCAAGAAATTCGTTTTACATTAATTTATTATCATTGATATCTATATGTCAGAATTATTCAACCCATCAAAACGCTTAAGAATGAATTTGGTAAGTTCCTTCTCGAAATGGGTTAGCATGCATATACATACGTTAAAATACGATATAGATTATACGATATAACAAACCTACAGGAATCAAATCAATTTGTAGAATAAAAGTATAATGCCTTGACTACACTGCCAAGAATTTACTCACGTTTTTTTGGTACATTTCTACCCTCGTATATATCAGTACTGTTTGGCAAGACAGAAAACTTGTAATGTTATACTTTTTGTTTATTCAGTACTGTTTTTGACAGTACTGTTTCAGTACTGATTTTGACAGTACTGTTTCAGTACTGTTTTTAACAGTACTGTTTCAGTACTGATTTTGACAGTACCGTTTCAGTACTGATTTTGACAGTACTATTTCAGTACTGATTTCGTCAGTACTGTTTCTGTACTGATTTTGACAGTACTGTTTCAGTTCTGATTTTGTCAGTAATGTTTCAGCACTGATTTTGACAGTACTGTTTCAGTGCTGATTTTGTCAGTACTGTTCCATTATAACACTAATTAAATCAGTATTGTATCTGTAAGGAATTTTTCATTACTGTTAAACATCACTGTGTTCATAAAAAAATGTCCTCTTTTTAATTACGTAAATGTGCATCTTTTTAAAGGTTTTTATTTGTTTCTATTTCAGGTAAAATTTAGTTTATTTACCTTAAAATTAGTTACAATGTTTATATTTGAATGCATACCGTGATGCCTATTTAAAAGGTCTTAGGTTGTTTTGTATATTTGGGGTGAGTTAATTGTTCTCTTTGGACACTTACCACATTTCCATTCATTTTCTATATCATGAAATGTTGTTGTTTTCGTTATGTTTTTTTTTTTTATTTCTTTGATTTAATTTTGTCCTGATTTGGTTTTGCTTTAGTTCCAGCTCTTCAATAGTTACTTAGCTTTTTTTAATATTCTGGCTTTATGTCATATTTATTGTCAGAATTGCATCTTGTGTGGTTATTTTATAAGGTTTATGTTTTTAGTAAGATCTTATTAATATTTCTATTTGACAATACCATATTACATGTATTTGTATCTTGCTTGAGTCAAATCAGAACATATTGAACAAGAATTGAACATTGGAACTCGGTATATTACTTTTGAGAAGATGGATGGTTGGATGGATGTTATGTGATCCAGGGGCAAGTTGAGTGTGATCCAGTGGCAAGTTGAGTGCAGGAAGAGGACATAATACTCAGATATAAATACAATGTAATTAACCTATTTTGTACAGAACTAGACCAATAATGCACTGGGGTACTTTTTTAACATGCTAGTTCACCACAAGGAGAGAATCTACTATAAGACATGACCCTCTATACCAGGTACCTTCAGACTGAACAGTCTATTTTATTTCTCCATAATGCTGTGTGCTGAGGGAATAATCAGAATATGACCACTTTTCCAGTCTTATTTCTCATAAATAAATTTCCAATCATATGACCATTGTTAGATTTTTAATGGTTAAATTTCTTTTTTTTTTGTATACATTAATCATTCTGCAATTCCATTCACTTGTAATGTGTGTATTGTGAATAGTAACTCAGGTATGCATAACTATTGTACTCTTTCCTGTAAACCCTAACTGCAGAGCGTACAATGTATTTTACTAAAAAAAATATATGAAATTTGGTGTAACAATATTTAGGCATCCTGTTAACGGGGAGTTGAAAGTGTCAGATTTAAACTACATTACTCAGTATAGCATGTTCACATGAAGAGTGATGACTTTCAGGAAACTCTTAATTTGTAGTTCCTCAGAAAACTGTGATGCATTTGAATCATACAGACATACAAACAGAGGTACATTTTTTAAAAGTATAAAAATCTAAAGACTGATTTCCAACAGACTGATTAATGTCTGACGGAGGTCATTTGGTACATATATCAACCTTTTTAATTTTTGAACATACATGGTTTGCTTATCAAAATTGATTTTTTTGTCTGCATAAAACAAGCTTAGGAACTCAAATTTTTAATTTTATCTTCTTATCAACTGCAATAACCTCCATTGCAAATACAATAAACAGTAATCTTTAGATTGAACAGCATAAAAGAGTAATAAATGTGTTTTTCTCTTCCTCAATTTGATGTTATAATCACGGTTTCATAATTCTCCTTCAATGTTATTTTCCACTGCTCTTCCAATGCGTGTGATACATATCTTTGGCAACTTGTTTCTGAAAAATAAAAAGTGGATTATAATATTTATTATTTTTGTTACAGTCCAATAATTATATCAAACATAGGTCAACCATGATATAATGTGAATCAGTGTACATGCATTGCTAAAGGTAGTATAACGTTAATTATACAAGGTTTATATTATACATGGAGAAAATTGAAAAAAAAAAGAATTGAATTATGTTTGATTTACCTCCTGAAAACTGGCATTGAAGTCATAAAACTTTCGAGTCAGTTTTTTACTCATTCTCGAGAATGAACAAATCAACCAATCAAAATTCTGGAATTCATGATTCGAGCACGATTTTGTTGTGCTCCGAGCACTGAGAAAATTTTTTTGACTTAAGGGCCTGATCTAATACGATTTGGAGAGGAATTTTAGCGCCCCAAGTCTGGGTTCATGGCAAATTCCCATGTTTTCAATACGGGCTGCACTTTAACATTCTCATATTGTTTGTTATAAATTAGGTTGTTAAATTTTCTACATTGAATTGTTTCATATATATTTAATTGTTTATGTCTTGGTCTTTTGTAGCCGACAATACGGTATGGGTTTTCTCATTGTTGAAGTCTGCACAATTGCATATTATTGTTCACATCCACATCACATCAAATTTGGTGGATAGTTGTCTCATTGGCAATCCTACAACTTTTCATTATTTTATACACTATACAGCAGTTTAAAAATTAAAAAAAAATATTTTTTTTTGTGGAATTTTTCATTATTAGTACCAGTGGCAATTCTCATTATATTATCTTTTAAATCTGTTATTCAGTTTCAGAGAAGGAGATCTTTGTTTATATTTCCTGCAGGTTCCTAAGTTAAAATATGTCCTGCTGTTACACTCATCTTTAGATCGGCACCAAAACACATATGTATTAACATAATCTGATTACTTGAGCACAATATCAATGCAATCCGTGAAACAGTTAACTGAGAAGTTGTGTGTGCGGATATGTACTTCCCATAGACTTCTTTGTTAACTTAAATGACATCTTTCAATTGTTGTAGAATTGTATTGCTGCTCTTTATTCTTTTGAATTTGCTCGTTGTTGGTTTGTTGTCCCATGAACCAACTACAGCATTTCATGTTATTGAAATAAAATACTAGGAAAAGCTTCAAAAAATTACTTAAAACAATCATAAATGAGTGTAAAGCTATACCTACCTTTCGAATTATTTCAATGTTCTACTGTCACCTTTCATACCAGTTCTATCTTTATCTCATATATCATCTGCTCATTACAGTTGTTAGTTGTTGATCTATAAGACTTTATTTTCCTCATAGACTTAGTCTGTGTGTTCTGGTGGGATCCATTTAAGAGATAACTGTATTGTATTTGAAGCTTTAAGGACGTCCATCGGTAGTTTTACTGTCGCAAATTTAGTTTACCTGGCGACGCGGAGCGGAGACAGGTAAACGGGTATTTGCGACAGTAAAACTACCGATGGACGTCCGCAAAGCTTCAAATACAATACAGTTATCTCTATTCTAATGCAAAACAAGTTCATAATTAAATTTCAATCATAATTTCAGTGTAAAATCTTCATTAAAATAAATTCCGCGAAAAAATGTCATCTTCTTTGGTCCCTACACTACGTGACGTCATAGGTATGCTTCCGGCGTCAAACATAAACAACGGGCGTTTTCTGGCTTCTGTGCCGCTTCAGAATGTAATAAAATTTGATAAAAAGAAGATTTTTAGACGCAAGAAGTGAGTTTATTGTTTATTATTGTAGAAATAACATGTCAATACATTCCGAAATTCAAAATGTCGGGTTCCTTAGTTACAGACAACAATAGATACTGTATCAAATATTTTGCATGAATTTATAAAAAGTTGTTTTTCCCAACATGCATTTTATGGTACTATATATTGACGTAACACTTTATAAATTGTCCTTTGAAAAAGTACATCAAGAGATAAAGATTGTATCAGTAATTTACAAAATTCTGCCAAGTGGTTCAGGAGCAATTGAACATACATGGGACATAAGGACAAGATTTGTTCCATATTTGAACACATTCTACTAAGGAAATGTCACCAGAATGCAAGTCTGTCATCATAAACGATAATGTTTATGTGATACAGTAAAAACTGTAAAAACATCGATAGTAAAATTGTGCGGGATTTAATTTTCAACAAATGTGACTGTGGGATTGGTCACTTTTGATCGGAAACCTCATATAGAAAGAAAGTGCCATGATCTCTGCAGGTTAAGAACTATTGCAACAACTGTTTGAGGGGCCGTGAGGAGTCGTCGGTGGCCTTTTGTCTGAACCTGCAGCAGGGCAAATTCCTGTCCCTATTGAATATGCTTTCATTGTCCAGTGGCAGTCCAAGTTTCTTTGACCTTCTTTCACCCAGATCTATTACAGGACTTACATATTGTACTTATAATATTCAACAATTGTTTTGAACATGCATGTAATATTTGCGACTGGACATTAAGCACATTTTTAATACATGTACTTTATGAATATGTTATTTTTTTTTAGGAATCTCAGTAGGATTATTTTTAACTATTGGGATTAAATCCTCTTCAAATAAAGATTTTTTATACAAAATATTGCTCAATGCTTATGTGTCAGTTTATTCGTGTGTCGTTCCAATGTGTGGTCGGACTATAAATAAGGCGTCGAGCTATTGGGCAATCGGACCAATGTGGTGTTGGACTAAATGGCCCCCACAGAGCTCTATGGAGCTTTCAATCAACATACATTCAATCATTGACCAATAACATAAATATATATCTAAAAAGTGTTTGTACATGATCTCTTCATATAAATTTCATATGCCGTTTCATTTGCAGTAAGAAAACCAAGACCAGTCCAAACAGGAAGATTTAGAAAGCAAAACAAAATTAAATGTGCAACTTATATAAAGGGTCTGGATGTGGTTTGTTCATTTCTGAATTTTGTATTGTGTAATATTCTATATCATTTTTCACTATTTATTATAAATTTTGCCTGTTATTCTCTTTTCTTTATATTCAAGCACCACGGTCCACACTATTATCGATTATTCATTGCTTCTTTCTACTTTATAACAACAATGGGAATGATATGAAAGCCCGCTATTTTGAAGTTGCATTAACTCAGTGAAAAATGGACATTGGAAAATTGTTTCTTGGTCTATTCTCGCTTGCCGTTTGAGGCAAAAAGTAAGTCTTTCTGTCTCTTTAGTTTGTATATTATTATAATAGAATATATAACACAAATGTGCCGTCTTAAAACAAAATATATCTTGAACATTGTATCTGTAATTTAATCTATTTTAAATAGAAAGAAAAAACTAAGATTAAATATAATCTACAGTTCTAAGTCAATAAAATTATGAACTAAGTCTTTGAAGTTAGATGCATGATTTTTGTTATTAGTTGTTAGTAGCTTTGAACTAGCTGTCAGTAACTGCAAGTACTCTCAGATCTGTATTTAGTGACATTATCTTTTTTGGATATACAAGTATCCGGCAACGTCTATTATGTTTTTGTTAGATGTATTTCTATTTGTATTCATCTGATGAGTTAAATAAGCCCTTTTCAACTGAATTTTTATAGTTAGTTGTTATGTAGTGCTGTTACAACTCTGTCCCAGGTGTAGGGTTAATACCCTTACATGCTTAACCCCGCCACATTCTGTATATATGTGCCTTTCCGAAGTCAGGAGCCTGTAATTCAGTGGTTTGTTGGTGTGTTACATATATTCATTGTTCGTTCATTTTTTGTACATAAATAAGAACGTTAGTTTTCTTGTTTGAATTGTTTGACATTTGTCATTTCGGGGCCTTTTATAGCTGACTATGTGAAATGGCTTTGCTCATTATTGATGGCCGTATGGTGACCTATAGTTGTTAATTTCTGGTCATTTGTTCTCTTGTGGAGAGATGTCTCGTTGGCAATAATACAACATGTAGAATTCAACACAGTAACACACTGAGAAAAACATCATACATTGACATAAACGTATTTACACTTTTGGTATTTAGCTGAATCTTGCCTCCGAATGACCTAAGATCTACTCCGGATCACCTTTTGACGTCAAGCAACAATCACTTTTAAATTGTGACGTCAAATATTTTAAATTATGATGTCAAAGTTTACGGGAACCTGTGTGATTTTACGTAATGGCGGACAGATTTGCATACAAGTGTAAATACGTCTATTGTTAATATGCCTGATGCTATCTGTCATGAAGCACGAAGGTCTAGTGAGCCTGTAAAAATTAATACAAAAATTAAATTCCTTGTTCATGGAGGGATAAAAATTTTATCTTTTGAACTTTAGAAGCAATCTCTATGACTCTAATCAGACCTGCATTGTAAACGTTTTTATTGAATGCATTTTATTGTGCCTGATGTTCATATGATGAAATGATAATCTTTCAGTCAGTTTAATTGAAGTCTGGAGCTGGCATGTCAGTTAACTGCTAGTAGTCTGTTGTTATTTATGTATTATTGTCATTTTGTTTATTTTCTTTGGTTACATCTTCTGACATCAGACTCGGACTTCTCTTGAACTGAATTTTAATGTGCGTATTGTTATGCGTTTACTTTGCTACATTGGTTAGAGGTATAGGGGGAGGTTGAGATCTCACAAACATGTTTAACCCCGCCGCATTTTTACGCCTGTCCCAAGTCAGGAGTCTTGTTTTATTTTAATTTTAGTTTCTCGTGTACAATTTGGAAATTAGTATGGCGTTCATTATCACTGGACTAGTATATATTTGTTTAGGGGCCAGCTGAAGGACGCCTCCGGGTGCGGGAATTTCTCGCTACATTGAAGACCTGTTGGTGACCTTCTGCTGTTGTTTTTTATTTGGTCGGGTTGTTGTCTCTTTGACACATTCCCCATTTCTATTTTCAATTTTATTTTTCTTAATAGTTACATTAAGTGTGTATTTGTGTTCAGAAACTAATTATTGATTTAGCACTCAAAAAGTGCATTGAAATAGGCCTATTTTTTTTTTTTAAAACGAAGACAAAATATCCTGGCAAAATTTTCACAAAATTAAATAAAACTTGTGAAGGATGAAAACATACATTTGTAAAACATACATGAACAATAGAAATCCGTAGATGATTCGAAAAGGATCTGCATCCATCTCTGACTTGTCGTAACAATCGTCTGTTTCTGTAACTTTAAGACTTTCTGCAAGTGGCTGCAATATTTTCTCTGCTGTTGTCTCAAAATTTTGCCGTTGATGTTATTGTCGTAATCACAAAAGCGCGTCAATGTGGAACATACAATTGCCTGTTGTAAAACGTTTATGTGATTTGATGTAGACATGACGTCATTCATTGTTTACAAACGTTATTTTTGCACTCGCACTGACATTTCAACAGTTCAACAGTTCAAACGTCTCCTGGATTGAACGTAGATCAAGGTATAGTACATTAAATATTTTAAAACTAAAAAAATTGTAGCATAGCTAATTTCAAACATATGACGTTAGCCAAAGTAGAAGAATACGCGTTACAAAGTGGAGAACCCCTGGGGTTCCGGGGGTTGGAACACCAAATTATTTTGGACGTTCAATGCATTTTGAACATTTAGTTGGAATCCCCTTTTTCCTTTTATCTCGAATGTTTGGAACCCTCTTTAAAAAAAATTGGTGGATCAGCCCCTGACTACAGAACTTTCTGTAAATGTCAAAAGTATTGCCATACAACGTTAGGTCAAATGTGAGCCAAAATTTGTTCCTGTGAAAAAAGTTCCAGTGGAACTAATATCACAGGAATTATGTTCTGGGAGAACTTTTTTCATAGATAATTTCAATATTATTTGTTCCATCTCTATGAAATAAGTTCCACACTTTACCTGGTGAAATAAGTACCGGGTTGGTGAAATTTGTTCCTTACCTAGTGAAATAGGTTCCAGGTTTATGAGATTTGTTCTTTACCTGGTGAAATAAGTTCTGGGTTTTTGAAGTTTGTTCCTCATCTGGTAAAATAAGTTCCTAGTCTGTGAAATATGTTCCACTGGTTAAACAGGTTATCATATATACTGAACATTTGTCATCAATAAGTTTAAAGTTATCATTCAAATGCATTATAAAAATAAGTATATTAATGTATTGATAATATAACAAATGAAAATGTAAATCATCCAATAAGAATCTTGTGGATTATAGCAAATATTAATTATAAACGTAAAAAATATCAAAATGGCAGTCCCACTTTGAACCAGAAAAGAATAGGATAAGAAAAATCTTTCAGAAAAAATTAAAATCAAAGATGAACATAAACATATAAACTAATTTTGAAAAGGACGAAATAACAGATTAATGATTCCAAAAGACATGAAGAAACAAAAGACACACTCTTTTGAAACTGTTCCATGACAAGTACATGTATGACTTGAAACAGGGCCATGACAGTTAACAGGAACCAGTGAGGAATACCACATATAACATAGATACAAATTATGATAAATTACCACCACTTTATCCTGTAGAACTTTACAGTCATGCCTTCAATTGCACATGTATCCCATGCCAGCACACTCAGTACAACATTTAGCTTGCTTTATAATTTAAGTGTAACAAGAAAATGTTTCGCTGTGCAATATGTCATGTATGTTGCAAAGGTACTTAGGCCAAATAAAATAGTATGTGTGGTTCCAGTTACATCTGAAAAAAAGTTAGGTAGGTAGGGATTTTTTTTAATTTTATGTTTTTTTTTTACATTGAGTCTATAGGAGCAACATTCTGACTTTAACAGTGCTTAATGAAAAATGACAATAAAAATCTTTAGGGTAGGCTAATTTCAAGACGAAAAAGTAGGGAAGGTAGGGTAACTGGAACCACACATATATTTTTATTTGGCCTTATTTCAGTGAAAAAAGGTTTGAGAAGAACTTATTCATTGATTTCTTTGAAATATGTACATATATTGGTCTTAAACTAATATCACAGGAACTGATTTAAAACTTTTAATATTAACTGGAACAACGTTCATGGAGCTGTGATATTTGTTCCGGAACTTATTTCATATTTGGTCAAAAAATTAGTTCCGGAACAAATTTTACTGTGCTGGAACATATTTTCTGTGATATAAGTTCCGGCGGAACATATTTCCTATGAAATTTGTTCCAGCGGAACAAATGTCACGCCGGAACATATTTTTTGTTACAAAAATACTAATAGAGACGCTATAAAATCGTGGGTCGTTTAGGATATTCATATTATCACTTGCTTACCAAACCATATTAAATAGATTATAGTATTAACATTTGATATTTGAGAATGATTAACCTGAATATTTCTGAACATATGATTGGATAAAGGGACGTGGGGTACACCCATCGGCGATCAAGGGGAGGGGTCCGAAGGTTGGACCCCCCTTTTTAACGATAAATGCTCAGTGATGCATTTATATATATTATATATAAGAAGATGTGGTATAAGTGCCAATGAGAAAAGTCACCTGTTCATGTAAGTCTCAATTTGTAAAAGTAAACCATTACAGGTCAAAGTACGGTCTTCAACACCGCGCCTTTGCTCACACTACACAGTATGCTATAAAGGGCCCCAAATATGACTAGTGTTAAACCATTCAAACGGGAAAATCAATGGTCTATGGATATAGGAAAATGTGGTATGATTCAGAGTGCCAATGAGACAACTCTCCATCCAAGTAACAATAACACTTATGGTCAAGGTACGGCCTTCAACATGGAGCCTTGGCTCACACCGAACAGCAAGCTTTAAAGGACTTCAAAAATTACTAGTGTAAACTATTCAACGGTCTAATCTATACAAAAAAACGAGAAACACTTATAAACCACATAAACAGACGACAACTACTGAATCCCCAAAACATTACTAGTTTTAAACCATTCAAACAGAAAAACCAAAGGTCTATTTAATCTTTATGAAAACGAGAAACGAGAAACACTTATGAAACACATCAATAAGACAACTACTGACTTAGGACAACAACTTTTTTTTTATTGTTACACATCCCCAAAAAGTGTCCGATAATTTTAGAATGTGTCCAGTTAAAAACGCCAGAATATTTCAAAATTCATATACCCCCAATAATACTCTGTTTAGTAAAAAAACGTTTACCGCAATTCAATATTAATGCTGTGGGATAGTCTGTGCAAACTGTTTTAGGGTTAGTCTGACCGAAAGAGAAGTTTGAACTTTTCTACTACATATTCAACCAAATAATCTTAAATTTCTGTCCGACCGAATGTTTTTGTGTCTGAAATTTTGTCGGTCAGACAGAGTTTGGGATACACTGAGGCGGGGATACGATAGAGCCCGTATTGTTCGGTTGGATAAAAAAAGTCGAAGCAGCTTCCAAAAAAAAATCTGGAGAAAAGGTTTAGTAATCCGTATAGACATACGTCCAAGATATGCTACACTGTGCACACTTACTTCTACTTGTAGACACAGACCCCTGGTTTATAAAAAAAAAATGTACAACAGAAAGTCATTTTTATTTGAAGCGGTTTTATGATTTTTTTATCAATATGATTATTATTATAATAAAGTTCAGACAGAGGTACAGAGTGTGGCCAAAAGTATTCGTCACTTGAGATTTTTTCATATATATTGTATATAAAACTACTTTTTTTCAAAAAAATATTTTGGGGGTCATTTTTGGTCTGATTTTAAGCAACTTGGTACCAATAAAAGCAGAATTGTCACAGTTTTATTTGTTTATTTGGTTATATATTGTTTTGTGGATCATTTTCATTTTTTCTCAAGATAAACACAAAATATTGTTTTCTCTTTAAAAATTCGCTATATATTCAACCAAATTAAATTATAAAAATGTAGTGTATGTGTTTATATCAAGAGAAAACAAAAACACCTGAGGACAAAACTATAACCAAATAAACAAACATACTTTAGACAATTCTACGTCTTTTAAGGCCTTGTTGATCAAAACCCAACCATAAATGCCCTCAAAACAATTTTTTGAAAAAATGTGTTTTTATATAAATAGATAGCAAAAAAAAATGAAGGTGACGAATACTTTTGGCCAGGTACTGTACTTCACAATTAAGAAAACTAATACATTTTATATTGTATTTTTTCCCCGGTGCTTCACTGTATGTCATTTATAAGCATTAGTTTGTTCAACATAGGTTATTCATAACAAGCATAACTGCAGGCTAAGTTTACAACACATAATTAACTATGGATTGCTTAATGTCCAGTGGCAAATATGTTATGCGCATTTAGACTTCTAGTAGTATATAAAGTAGTAAGTACATTTTGATGACCATTCCCTTCTATAATTGTGCATTCTTTTTATTTTTACATAACACAGAAATGAGGAAACATAAGAAAGTTTATGATAGCCTTTATAAAGTCGATTTATTTTCTTTCCTCAGAATTATTAACAGCAATGGAGACAGGAACAGAAATGGAAATGTTCGATGTGAAAATTGAAGACCTTTAAACAAACTGATGTATCAATATGGCACTCATTAGAAAGAAAGAAAAAAACATTTAATCATGAACCATTGAGGCCTGAGTTTCGTACAAGTACCAAAACATTAAAGATGGAGGCTTATAATGAGCTTATATTAGAACTTAAGTGACCTCTTGAATTACCACTGTACATGTGGCAAGACACATGTATCATATGCGGGACTGAATTGAGGAAAAGAGCCAGGAAACTGACATTTTTACGAAGCATTCCAAAGAAAAGATACATGTAGCAAAGGGAGAGAGCAATGCAACATGATACATGCAAAATTAATTGTTTCTTTGATTGTTTTATTTATGAACTTTAAAGGCGCATGAAAATGATAGAGATTTTTGTCACAAACTTCGCATGTTTGTATAACATTGAATGTTTTATTATATATTAAAAAATGAATATGGTAAATTAAAGAAATTCCAGTTATGATTAGAAATAAGGTAAACGAGACATTGTTTTGTGTTAATTATAATACATTGCCTAACATAGTAATGTATGACTGCATTAATTACAACATGTTTTAAGCAATAGAAAAATACCAAAAATGAACAGTATTCTAATCTTGTTTGATATATGTATAAATTGTACGCTATTATACACATTGATATTGTAAAATATCAGCCTCGCACCACAGTGTGAATCTCTCTGATGGTGTGTGCGTATTCTTTTTCTATACACAGAAAGACAGTCACAATCAAAATCAAGAGGTAAACAAAGAATTACAAAAATAAAGGGCATTTAGAACAACACTTTGAAAAATACACAAAAAAACAAAAACAACACGAACTCCATCAAAAACCGGGAATGAATTCAGGTCCTCCTAAAGGGTAAAATGCGATAAACTGCTTATCTTGCTTCTTTTCTGTTGTTTTACCCTTCACCTCAATAGTTTTTTCGATAGACGAAAGAAAGCTTGATAATTTTCCTTGGTCATGTTCACGTCGCGAAAAAAATCTGCTCAGCAGGATGATATAGTCGAAGAGAAAAACGTAACCAGATAAAAAAGGATAATAGTAATATTGCCACAGAATTATCAAAACTATATTTGGATACAAATTGTACTGAGATGCATATTGTAAAAATTTCTCTAATGATAGACCAACACTGAATCAGAGATGTATACACAAGATAAAAATGTGTCACAATTATCATGTACCATACTACACTTACCTAGATATATAAGTTTTTGCAATTCCAAATATTTTTTGAAACAATACACATTCAAATTTAAAAAAATTAACCACACCAAATCGACTGCTGCAAATATACCTGAGGAAACAACTATTTTTCACATGGATATCAAAAGGTGCGCACTAAAAAGTAAGTTTATTACTAAAACAGTGAATGAAAATATCAACTCAATAATAGAATTAAAAAAATCGGTATACTTACATTACAAAATTAGTACTGAAACACTACTGACAAAATCTGTACTGAAACATTACTGACGAAATCAGTACTGTAACAGTACTGACAAAATCAGAACTGAATCAGAACTGACGAAAACAGTTCTGAAACAGTACTGACGAAATCAGTCCTGAAACAGTACTGTCAAAATTAGTACTGAAACAGTACTGACAAAATTAGTACTGAAACAGTACTGTCAAAATCAGTCCTGAAACAGTACTGTCAAAATTAGTACTGAAACAGTACTGACGAAATCAGTACTGAAACAGTACTGTCAAAATTAGTACTGAAACAGTACTGTCAAAATCAGTACTGAAACAGTACTGTCAAAATCAGTACTGAAACAGTACTGTCAAAAACAGTACTGAATAAACAAATAGTATAACATTACAAGTTTTCTGTCTTGCCGAACAGTACTGATATATACGAGAGTAGAAATGTACCAAAAAAACGTGAGTAAATTCTTGGTAGTGTAAATGACTTTTAAAAAAGATAACAGATACAATACCTCTGTTCGTTCATTTATAAACATGACTACAGTAGATGAGTTATGGTCCCTGATCATTGTCCAGAAGTCGATCTTTGTGTCTGGCAGTGGAAGCTGTGTCGTCAGATAACCAACAAACTTTGTGTATGACTGAAATATGGCAACGGTTCATGAATATTAAAATAGGCACAAATGTATGCTGTTGAATCAATACATTCCAGTGGACTTTCCACAAATTATGAACAGTATAATATACTCTTGAAATTTCAATCAATATATGAATATTTTGAGTTGATGCACATAATACAGATACAAAGAGAGGTAGTTGTTTAACAAATTTACAGTTTAACATGTATAAGTATAGTACATATATGAAATCTACTTAATGGTATAAAACTACTCTTGACATTGTAAGTAATATATGAATATTTTGAGTTGATGCACATAATGCAGATACCAAACTGATCGCTACGAAAAATCACGATAACATTGGCATAAAACTTTAAATGTAAGTGTGTCACAAAATAAAAGTTCCTTCATAAGATAAGTTCCGAATGGAATAAATATTCTGTAACATTATTCCAATTGGTAGAATTTTACAGTATTTTTACTTACGGAAAAAAAGGTATATAATATTTGTTCCAAAAGGTAACAGATTTTATGACATTGTTCATAACTAAGTGTCCTGGAGAACCTCTGTACAAATATACGATGACACCAAGTGGACATATTTTTTTCACGTAATTGTTAATGCCTTTTTTGGAAAGAAAACAGGGATTGTATAAGATTTGTTTCCCACTAACGCGTTCAAAATATCGAAGAAAATACTATTACAATTACAAATATCTACAACTCTTTAATTGGAATATATATTGAAACGTAAAAAAAACAACAAAAAAAACAAAAAAAAAAACAACAGGTTAAATGACCCCTTAGTATCCTTCGCCTTTGTTTTGAATGACTTGTTTACAGCATTTTATAAGCTGATTCTTATTGTTTACCTGAGAATATAACGGTAAAAGAAAAATTAATTTTATATCCAATGTAACAGGTGAAGGTGTTATCTAGAAATAGTTTTTCAATCATTTTATTTCATTATGTGTTGTAATGTGTAACGTTTACACCGTGCGAGTGCAAATTGCTTGTCCAGTATTATGGGCGAGCTGAGGTCCACCACTCGGTCTTGGGTTTTCCCGCTGAGTTGCAGACCGATTGGTGACCTTCGGCTGTTAGCTGCCTCTTGGTCGGGTTGTTGTCTCTTCGACATATTCCCCCTTTCCTTCTGAAATGTCATTTTCATTAGAACATTCATTAATTGCTTTACAACTTGAATTTTTTCCTAAGAAAGGCGGTGGATTCAGAAAAGACATTCAAAACTTTTGTCTGGGAAACCAAGAGTACGCTTGCCAGAACAACCTAAACACAAACATAGAACGAAGAAAAAAAAATAATTTGAAACACTGAGGGAAGACTAAAGACAACAAATTAAGGAAACGAAAAAATGTTTGGATTATTCATATTGATCTATACATACAGGAGCTTGAACTGCATTGATATAATCAGTTCTTCCTTTGTCATATGTTGTGAGAAACAGCCTGTTGTTGTCCGCTGTAACGTGTAAGGAAAATATTTAAAAGGTATCATTATGTTTTACAGAATATTTCAAATACTATTCATAGAGAAAGACTATATTTTTATTAGATTTCTTATTGCTGTAGTTTACTTGCATGTGATATTAATCAGTCTATATGAATAAACTCATCAGAAATATTGTTTGTTCAAAATGATTATTTATATTGTACAACTAAAGATCAGAAAGACATTTTTTAAGGGGGATACATGTAATTGGTATTTATTTCATCAAATTGAATTGTCGTACGCGTATACCTTTCCAAAGTTTACCAAATTTTGTTACAAAAATTTAATAAAAAGTATAGTTCATCGTGATAGTTTTCAAGCTGTAAGGAGTTACAAAACACTTTTGTATGAATAAATAACTAAGTGCTCTAAAGAGCCTGTGTCGCTCACCTTGGTCTATGTGAATATTAAACAAAGGACGCAGATGGATTCATGACAAAATTGTGTTTTGGTGATGGTGATGTGTTTGTAAATCTTACTTTACTGAACATTCTTGCTGCTTACAATTATCTCTATCTATAATGAACTTGGCCCAGTAGTTTCAGAGGAGAAGATAACTAAGATTTACGAAAAATGGTTCAAACTTGACTATAAAGGGCAATAACTCCTAAAGGGGTAAACTGACCATTTCAGTCATGTTGACTTATTTGTAAATCTTACTTTGCTGAACATTATTGCTGTTTACAGTTTATTTCTATCAATAATAATATTCAAGATAATAACCAAAAACAGCAAAATTTCCTTAAAATTACCAATTCAGGGGCAGCAACTCAACAACAGGTTGTCCGATTCATCTGAAAATTTCAGGGCAGAAAGATCTTGACCTAATAATCAATTTTACTTCATGTCAGATTTGCTCTAAATGCTTTGGTTTTTGAGTTATAAGCCAAAAACTGCATTTTGCCCCTATGTTCTATTTTTAGCTGTGGCGGCCATCTTGGTTGGTTGACCAGGTCACGCCACACATTATTTAAACTAGATACACCAATGATGATTGTGGCCAAGTTGGGTTTAATTTGGCCTAGTGGTTTCAGAGGAGAAGATTTTTGTAATAGATTACTAAGATTTACGAAAAATGGTTCAAAATTGACTATAAAGGGCAATAACTCCTAAAGGGGTCAACTGACCATTTCAGTCATGTTGACTTATTTGTAAATCTTACTTTGCTGAACATTATTGCTGTTTACAGTTTATCCCTATCTATAATGATATTCAAGATAATAACCAAAAACAGCAAAATTTCCTTAAAATTACCAATTCAGGGGCAACAACCCAACAACGGCTTGTCCGATTCATCTGAAAATTGCAGGGCAGATAGATCTTGACCTGATAAACAATTTTACTCCGTCAGATTTGCTCTTAATGCTTTGGTTTTTGAGTTATAAGCCAAAAACTGCATTTTACCCCTATGTTCTATTTTTAGCTATGGCGGCCATCTTGGTTGGTTGACCGGGTCACGCCACACATTTTTTAAACTAGATACCCAAATGATGATTGTGGCCAAGTTTGGTTTAATTTGGCTCAGTAGTTTCAGAGGAGAAGATTTTTGTAAAAGTTAACGACGACGGACGACGGACGACGGACGCCGGACGCCAAGTGATAAGAAAAGCTCACTTGGCCCTTCGGGCCAGGTGAGCTAAAAATCTATCCGACATAATTTTGAAATTTAATATGAGAAGAAAGGTTTAGTTATATACTGTCAAAAATAAAAATGAAAATTATAACTATTAGAGTTATCTCCTCTTGTGCCTTAGTTGAAAACCCAAATATTTGATATTTGATGAAACTGTAATAATAATGATTTTTTTCTGAAGTCAAACAAACAGTTCTTACATTGATTTCCGGTCTTTTTCAAAATTTGCATATGTTATATAGATTGAATGTATACTACTATTTTTAAATCCAAGATTACAGTATACAGTGTAACACTGGTCAAAGAGAAACGTGTTAAATATGCTTTACGAGGTATTAGTTAAAATATTGTGTAATGACGATTTAGGCATCATTGACGTTCAGTTTTCTTCGGAAGATAAATAAACAAAACTAGAGGCTCTAAAGAGCCCGTGTCGCTCACCTTGGTCTATGTGAATATTAAGGTAGCTTCCGACACTAAGGGAGATAACAACGTTTTACTGATGTAAAACTGGTTCCCTGTTTTAATCTTAGGATATATCGCCTATATATCTGAGTCACAGTAACAGTTATGTTGCCGTCTGGTGATAACGTGTGTAAACAACTTACAGCTGATCGGACGGAAGAGATAAACGTTTATCGAAAAGGATAGACTTATGCGTTTTTTTATAATGAAGAATATGAATAGCTTCAGCCTGAAAGTTTACACAGTCTTAAATTGTTCTAAATTGATAAGATCTTTGTGAGTTGGAGAAATTCAGCGTCCGATCACAGTGACCTTTTGTTTGACGAAATTAACCTGGAAAGAAGGTCGACGGCTAGCTCTGGCTCACCACCTAGCGCAGAATCTGTTCTTTAAGATGTATGACTGTCCCCTGCGGATGCTGTCTGCGAACGGAAATACGACCTTGGACCAGGAGCTGGAGGCTGTGTAGTCCAAATAATTATGACGTCTGGCAAGGCTATTTTAATTTTTTTCTGGGACGCCTTCCTTCGCCTCCCAGAAAAAAAATTAAAATAGCCTTGCCAAACGTCATAATTATTTGGACTAGGAAGGCGTCCCAGAAAAAATTAAAATAGCCTTGCCAGACGTCATAATTATTTGGACTAGAGGCTGTGGAGCATTTTGTCCATACCATATCGTAGTAGCTGCAATGCATGTAACCTGCATATATTTTCTTTTCAGGACTGCATCAGTGGCAGCATTTTCAAGTCCACAGTAAACACACAAATCACTTCTTCCTAACCCTGATGCATAAAATGGGATTTCTATTGGTGTTGCACACTGTAAATTTGTTCTGCATGATATGTTTTCCTTACTGTGTCCGACACAGATGGTGGAAATAAATATGAACCACAACTGTATTCAAATTCACTTAGACTTTCTGCTAAAAGCACGTCCTGTCTTTGATTCAGTCTTAATTTGGAGTAAATTACCCGGGGTGTACAGCATTCAACACATGTTGCAATAGCTCTTGCATTCTGAGCGGAAAAGACAACTTGTGGTGTCAACTCAACACAAATTGGCGTTGTTTGATTTTCATCATTTCCTGTAGCCTCTGAGATCTCCATGACATCATCATTTTCCTTAGGCGCTGCTGCTCTTTCACTCATATCTGAAATATTTTCTTGCTCTCTCTTTTTACTACATGTATCTTGCTTTTTTGGGTTTTATGATTTTAAAAGAAGGTCTGTCACTTTCTGTTGTTTCAGCTTCTTTCAGAACTTCATATGGCATGAAGTGTTCTTTACTTTCATCTAACATTGGATTTGGTAACCAGTTCAAGAATTCATTTTCCAACTTTCTAGGCAAGCAGCAATTTGCATCTAAACATTTTTTTATCTGGAATGTGTACAATGTTTCCATGCAGTGCTTATATTTCCATTCAATATACTCCTTAACCTTCTGTGTATGTACTTTTTGCAACTTAGACAAATCAAGTTTGGGAAATATCTCTCGTACATGTCGTTTTAGGACATCTATTTCCTCATCTGTGGCTGGATCAACACCTGTAATGGGGTCATCTTTCAAAGAGAGTCTTTGAAACCGGTTTCTGACTATTGACTGAACTGGTTCAATAGATTCAGTCCATTTTTCTCTCAATTCAGGATGTTTTCTTCTCTCTGCCATACTGTTGATTCCTTTTAACTTTCTTTCCGTTTTTTCATCTAGCATCTTTCTTTCTGTTGCACAGTTCTGGAGACCATAGTTTAGTACAGACATGACACGCTCTGCTGGATTCCTATAGCTATGCCCAGGTGCACATCTAGCTGTTATAAACAAGTCTAAGTTAAACTCTTTGAATAGACAAATACTAGCTATTTTCACCGATTCCAAAGTGTTGCGCTGGTCAGTGCCACCATCTGTGTACTTAAAAAGAATACTAGGTATTTCCTCTTTGTACTTTATATCTATGATTTTCTTCAGCATTGCTGCATGTCTAAATGGAGATAAAGCTTGAAAAACTGAATCATTCACAGCTATGTACACCTGTCCCCGAACAAATGCTTTTTCTGTGTTGTCAGGAATAGAACAGTGAAGTACAACACTTGGTGTCAAAGATGCAGAAGTCATGTCATGGTCCAAAGCTACAATCTCGGTTGTCACGGGAGCTATGCTCTGTCTCCCTCTTACTCCAGTTGATACAGGACTTCCGGGACTACCAACGGGAACCTTTGCTTTGTCGTCGGGAAAAAAAAGCATTACATCTTTTGCCATTTCAACTGATTTGCATTTCAGATATTTTAAAATTGCAGCACAATAATGATCATCAGGGTGTTGAACTCTTAATTGTCTCCTCCGACTGGTAAAATTCAGTGCTGTTTTGGTATATGGGTTAAAAGATGCAAATTGAAGACGTACTAAACTTTTGGATGGAATCAAGGTGGCAGGTGGACATTTTTCAGTTGCTTGTTTTATCAGATCAGAAAGTGACATCCAATGTGCCATATGAGCAACACCATGTCGTCTATCATCAGCTGCAGTGACTTCTTCAACCATTTTCCCTAAAATATCAAAGAAAGTATCAAATTTGTGAGAAGGACGACCTGGGTTCAAATGTCGCAAGTCTGATATAAGACCTTGTTCTCCTAAGAAAATCAATCTGAGTCTCTGTTGCATATCAGGGTGGTTAGCAGTTGACCCATCAAGTGCCAGTTCACTATATATAAAATCTACAACACTGGGTTGTATTTTGGCAATGTTACTTAATTTCATTTTGAATGCCCTTTTTGTGCTCGTGTGTGGCATTCCTTCAAATGAGGTCTCATTTTTTGTATCATCCTTGCTCCTTGTGTTAAAAGTTCAGGTTCAGTTCGGTTGGGTGCAACCTGTACTATGCAAAATGTTGTAATACTGATCCACCAATGAACTATTTATATTTATTGGAACCGATAATTGGAGTTCATTAAAGAAACGATATCTTTGTGTGTTATTTTCAAACTGATTTTCCAAATGCTTACTTTCATCAAATATAACTGGATTCAGTTCTCCTGCCTCTTTAACATCCTTTTCGATTATTAAATATTTTGATTTTATAAAGTGTGCACTATTTCTGTGTTCAATTGTGGCATGTTTATCCACAGTGCGAACTGGATGTTCACTGTTCCTATTTACCTCAGTTTCCTTAGCCTTCTGATCTAAATATTTTTTTTATATCCAAGAAAACAATCCGCTAACAGCTTTAAATTTTCTGCCATTTCCTTCCATGCATGAGATCTGTTCATGTATGGTTTTGTTAGTAAACTGAACAGTGCCTCAGCATGAGAATTCAGAAGGCCACTTGAAAGGGGATGACTTTTCATCTTTTTTCTTTTTATTTCATTATAACCTGTATACTGATCAAATGGTGGTGGGACTGGTGAAACATAGCTATACTGAAGTGCTGCATCATTTATAGTAATCTGCTTGTCTGTTATATACCACAAGGCATTGCATATGACCTGGAATAAAAGAAAGCATTTTTTAATTTAAATAAATTGTAAAAATCACAAACTTTGATCTCAATGGCCTATATGCAATTTGTGCCAAAATTGAACAAAATCCCTTTTATAATATTAGTTTCATACAACATACTTATAAAGTTAACGGACAAATTCAAAAGACAGACAGATGGTACCAAGTGAGGGCTTGATGCTAAATTTGATGGATTGTTAGATCGATTGTTGTACCAAATATAAAAAAGAAGATGTGGTATGATTGCCAATGAGACAACTCTCCACAAGAGAAGCTATACAGAAGTGCTGCATCATCACAACTTACAGGCTTCTGACCTTGGATAGGCATATACAGAATATTGGGGGTTTAAACAGGTTTACTGGTGCCAAACCCTGCAATTATGTCCATTAATCTTGCACAGTGGTGTGGCAGTGCAACAGCTTAAGGGAGGGGGTTCCAACTACATGTCCCCATTCTAAAGTTTATATGGTTTGCTACTGACCCGTTACGGATCCATAGAGGGCTTAATAAAATCCATTGGGGGTCAGTTGTGAACCGTATAACGAATTTATTGCACGCAGGACTTTTTAATCAATGAAACCCAACAAAAGCAACAGATGTCACCATTAACAGTAGATGCGAGTCATGAACCCCCTACGAATCCATGGGGGTCACCATGTGATGGCATTAAACCTCTCACGTGATAATTTACCTGTGGTGCGATAAAAATGCATAGATCGTTCAAAACAAAAGGAGGGGTGTGTCCAACCACAAATTTGAGAGGTTTACTCAGTTTTCTCAGAATGGCGTTGAGGGAAAAAGGGGCATATAAACAGTGGCTAGAATCCAAATATCATAATGATTTCGACCCCACCCCTACTCTTATCTGTTTCAATGACATTTTTAACTATATAAAAGTGATGTCAGAAGGTATATTATAAATAGGAAGAAAATGGAATTTAAGTTTGATTTCGTTGAGAGAGATGATGGGCAGATTCATTTATACATGCCATGAATCATACACATCCCTGTTTCTTCGGAATACTAACCTTGATGTTTTCTGTGGAACATGAGCCCTTCCCCCGGCCATCATAAGTTGAAAAGCATTAATGGTCTGCTTTGTTGCTTTTTCGGCTGCCTGGACAACCATATCTTCAAATGGGTCTGCCGTTTTCCGGTGACATTCAAACTCAACATGTTTGAAGTTAAAGGTCGACAGTAGATCACCTAATAACTGATTTGATTGGACTTCGAAAGATGTTCCCTTGAACTAGACGGCAAACAAGTGTTGCAAGTAATTAACAGTTCATAAGGTTTAGGCAATGTACCATGTCTGTCCTCAAAACATCCAATAATGTTCGCCTATGCTCTACACAAATAACGGCATTCTTTTCCTCCATATGCTGACATTTCTTGAACCTTGTTGCCAGCAAACTCGTTGCCGACAACATGTGCGCGGCCATATTGTGTTATGTTACGTAAAAGTCGGAACAAACCCGTTATGGGGAAAAAATCCGGAAAAAAACCGGAAGTGAAAGTTGAAAATACGAAAAAAAAGTTTAGGGTCGGGGGGTTTGGACTAGGGTCGGTCGGGTTACTGGAACCACACATATATTTTTATTTGGCCTCATCAAGTCATGCACATGTAACAGCGTAGAAACCAGGAAAAAAAATGGAACTGGTGGATTTGTGATCAATTCAAAAACTGCAAATGGTAAGAGATTTAAATTTTCTCTTTTAGAATCTATTTACACATTTTACTGGGTGGAGAAGTTGTATGGTTTCATGTCTTGTATAAATGAACCTGCCCCACACGTCTCTTTTTCTTTCTTCAATTCCCCTCTATTATGGTCTGGGGTTTATGTGGTTTGAGGGTAAAAAGCATTATTTTGAGGGGAAGTGCTGCCCAAATTTGTTATAAAGCTGGACTTTCTTGAATTTTGCCCCTGAAAGTTATTTATTATTTTTGCAATGAACAGAAAGACATCTATGCATAAGGGCTTATTAGTTTTGCATCCAAAAGGGGAGGATTAATTTGTAAATAATTATTTGGTAGCAATTTATCATAAATGAAATTAGAATTGAAAAAAGAAAACAAATACATTCACAATCATGACAATGATTCATTTAGTACAGAAATAAAGTTTTACAAACTCAAAATATTAGTTGTCTTTATCTTATAATCATAATTTTCATATTAATTCATCTATTGCATGTGACCATAGACCAAACTTGTGGTCTGATGCCTTGCAGATTTAGTCATTTAAAACACACCTAGAATGATTTGCAGAATGCAGGATAATGCATGAAGGCACAAAAAAAAAATGAGGAAGGGGCGGCATCCAACCTCCATTCCCTCACTCCACATTATTAGAAATTTATATGAGTCTGTGATCTATAAGAATAAAGGCAAACATGAATTTACAATCATATTATATATAAATATAAATTAAACAAACAATTGCATATATTCCAAATAGAATTATGAACTCAAGTATAAATAGGTTATAGTTTATCTAATTAACCAATATGCTGACTGACATTTCATATCATATTTTTCAGGAATGATACATGCAGGAATTGGTGCCACACATTTTACCAATTTCCTTTAGTTAATGGTTTTAATGTACTTTCTGTGAATTCATCAACAATATATATTAAATAAATAGGAGAATGAAACTCAGGAAAGGAAATATTTGCAGTTGCAAAAGAATCCTGTAAATTAATTCAGGAGAAGAAACAGTTTTAAACATGGTTAATATATAATGAGTAGTTGGAAGGTAATTAAATCATTAGTTATATATTTTCAAAGTATTTTTTTGATAATTTTATAAAGTAGATATAAAGTATAATGAGGACCATAATTATATTCATATTTGCCCTAGCAGTCATAAAAATGAATTAACAGATCTTGGTAATAACTTTTCAAGTTAAGGGTCAAGTGTTCAAATTAATTTTGTGGTAAAGCAGTGTTATATATATACTTAAAGACCTTCATGTATAGATCATGACAGAATTTGTTTCAACAAAAATATTGAACTAGAATTATTTACATTTGTATTTATTAAATGAAATCTATATTTATGGATAATTTCAACAAATTTAATGAAACCAAATTAGTTTTGAAAGCCTTTTATTATTATTACAAATTTAATTGTTAACAGCCTGAGTTTCCAGTTAATTTTAAATGTAATATGTCTTAGCTATAGTATTTGAACACTGCATGTTCTTTCATTTTACATTTGGAATTGCTACTACTTGTAGTTGAGGCCAGTTTTGATGCAGAATGGCATATTTTTGGTACTGGTTGGACCTATGAAAGTAATACAGGTAAATTTAAAGAATGTAGCTATATATAGGCTTTAACTTTATTAATAGAAAAGATATTCCCAAATATCAAGGTCAAAGTGGACATTGTAGATGCTATACACCCTTGTGAAATCTGTAGAAGCAACAGTCTTCTTTGGTGAGAGGATGCCATACTTTGCAATGCTCTTGTCAGATCATGCAAACTGATGTACACAGATGACTCTAAGAGTCTTAGTTAGTAACTCAGTTTCCAGGCAAAAGAAGGTCACCGTGATCCACATTTTACACTATTGATTGTACTTTATTTTATTATTTGAATATAAAGTATATTATCATGACTGCCACTGGTTCCTATGTGCCACAATGAAGATAACTATGTGATGTAGTACTTATGTTTATCACAAACTTGGTCACTTGGTGTATATGTAACTTTATACCAAAAAGAACAGTTCAACTGTATTGATTTACAGTGTAAGGTAAATGGTCAAGGTCACATCTATAAAACATATACCTTGAATTGGCTTTTGTATTGGACACTATAATGCTCCCTATATTGTCACTTATATTTCATTCCAAATTTTCATTATACATAAAAAAAACCACATCATATGCAGAAGCAATATACAATTGCATACCCATCAGGTGACCTAATTATTTTCAATCACTTCAAAAACCTGGCTATATATCACATTATGAGTGTCTTTGTTAGTCAGGTATATAATCTTTTTAAACTGATGTTTTAATGCATGATTGTATCAATTTTGCACTATACTATTATATTTCACACCTTTTCATTTATGATAAATAAATTAAACTTTCAGGTAAATGCAGCATCAGAACGTTCCCCAGGAAAATTTATGCTGAAAATTTGGGAAAGTGAAGAAGAAATTGGAGAGGCAAGGAGATAACCAGAAAACACAGAATATAAAAGAGAAGAATAGAAATAAAAATAATAGAAAGAGGCCCCACGTACATTGTAGTTCAAATGTTAAAAAAGGAACAACATATGATATAGGAATTGAAGTAAATGCTTGCGTTAGTGCTTGTGACATGCAGCAAATTCCTCCTCATATTCTTTATAATTATAGATAACTTTTTACATTTTGATTTTCAAGTAAGACATCCTTCAAGAAAGAGTAACATCACTCAGGTAGCAGCTGTCAGTGGATCAAGCCTATTCCAGGGATATAATATGTGAAGATGTGACATTTTAAATGAAGCGAGCAAAATAACTGGCATTTATTTTTCACTAATGCTATTAATAGTAATATGATATATCTGACTGGTAGCAACCTGTAGTATTCAATAAGGAAGGATTGACAGTTTTGAATGAGAACAAAGTGAACTCTAATTATGCTATGACTATCAATCAGTATTTGACTGAATCAGAGGAGTAAACTATATACATATTTTAAAATATAACAGTCTCTATGTTTGCTTAATTATTGAGGCATTTAAAATAAAGAAACCTTTAAAAAAGTTATAATTTTATCATTTTTTGGTTATTTAACTATGATAACTGAAAATATATAATGTATTATCATTATGCTTCATCAAACTTTAATCATTAATATAGGACAGGGTGAAAAAGTCTTGACACTTTTTTAATCCATTTACTTGCATAACTGTTGTCTATGAATCGATAATTGAAACAAAAAGTAGGGATATTTTGGCAAACTTCTGACTTATCTATTCTGCTAATTTTTGACCACAGTAATGCTTATATAAGCTACATTACAGTGTAACATAATATAAATTTTTTTACATTTACATAGAAGCCATGTGTTGTAGCTCTGAAATAATGGTATTTGATCTCTTTTTGTCTGTTAGGTAGTAACTCTTGCACATCAGAACAATGCAAAAACTTGAATTTTCCAACTTCTTGTCCTGTTGCCATGGTAACCATTGTTTGTAGAGACACAAAAATGCTTTCATTTCATTGTCTTTTGGAACTTATTATTCTGTGTAACTTTAACAAAGGACATGACAACATGTGTCCCACTTTTTACACTGATTTTGAAAGATATATAAATAACAGTTGTTGATCACTGTGTCGTTAGGGGTCACAAAAACGTTTTTCAGTCAAAAAATAGTCTGGTGACCCATATTTTTTATTATATTTTTTAAAAGCTCATTGTTATGACCACCATCTGTCAAATTTAAAAAAAAAATTCATTGGACCATTTTTTGGGAATTTTCAGAAAAATAAAATTTTTTAACAAAATCTGTGTTTTTTGTGTGCAGCAGTGTTAATGAAATTGGAGCCGAAATTAATGAATATGAATAAAACTGCCATTATTTGTGTTTTATTTACATTTTTAATAATATTTTTGTAATAAATGAAGAACAAACCTTTCAAAATACTTTCAAAAGCTGGAAAAAAAGTCCAGGTTTTTTACATCAGGTATGTATTTATGCATACCCGTAATGTACCAACTTTGGTGGCCGTTACCATGGAAACAAGTCTGGTGACATACTATTTTTAATTCAAATGTTTATAGAGGCCATTGCATAGTATATGTATGCAAATTTTAAGAAAAATTCAATGGGGAAAAAAAAAATTGCTATATCTGTAGTGTGCCACCTTAAACAAAGGACACAGATGGATTCATGACAAAATTATGTTTTGGTGATGGTGATGTGTTTGTAGATCTTACTTTACTAAACATTCTTGCTGCTTACAATTATCTCTATCTATAATGAACTTGGCCCAGTAGTTTCAGCGGAAAATGTTAGTGAAAATCTACAATTTTTTTGAAAATTGTTAAAAAATGACTATGAAGGGCAATAACTCCTTAAGGGGTCAACTGACCATTTTGGTCATGTTGACTTATTTTTATGTCTTACTTCATGTACTTTGGTGTACATTATTGCTGTTTACAGTTTATATCTATCTATAATAATATTCAAGATAATAACAAAAAACAGCAAAATTTCCTTAAAATTACCAATTCAGGGGCAGCAACCTAACAACAGGTTATCCGATTCATCTGAAAATTCCAGGACAAATAGATCTTCACCTGATCAACAATTTCTCCACCTGTCAGATTTGCTCTAAATGCTTTGGTTTTTGAGTTATAAGCCAAGAACTGCATTTTACCCCTATGTTCTATTTTTAGCCATGACGGCCATTTTGGTTAGTTGGCAGAGTTACCGGACGCATTTTTTAAAAAAGATACCCCAATGATGATAGTGGCCAAGTTTGGTTTAATTGGGCCCAGTAGTTTCAGAGGAGAAGATTTTTCTAAAAGATAAGTAAGATTTACGAAAAATGGTTAAAAATGGACTACAAAGGACAATAACTCCTAAAGAAGTCAACTGACCATTTTGGTCATATTGACTTATTTGTGAATCTTACTTTGCTGAACATTATTGCTGTATACAGTTAATCTCTATCTATAATAATATTCAAGATAATAACCAAAAACAGCAAAATTTCCTTAAAATTACCAATCCAGGGGCAGCAACCTACATGTAACAACGGGTTGTCCGATTCATCTGAAAATTTCATGGCAGATAGATCTTGACATGAGTAACAACTTTACCCCTTTCAGATTTGCTCTAAATGCTTTGGTTTTTGAGTTATAAGCCAAAAACTGCATTTTACCCCTATGTTCTATTTTTAGTCATGGCGGCCATCTTGTTTGGTTTGCCGGGTCTCCGGACACATTTTTTTTTAATTAGATACCCTAATGATGATTGTGGCCACGTTTGGTTAAATTTGGCCTAGTAGTTTCAAAGGAGAAGATTTTTGTAAAAGTTAACGCGACGGACGACGACGGACGACGGACACCAAGTGATGAAAAAGCTCACGTGGCCCTTCAGGCCAGGTGAGCTAAAAAGGAGACATTTTATTACAAATAACACTTGCTACTTTTAGCGGTATTTGTAATGCATTTATATATTTACGATAACATTTGCATTGTTTGCATACTTGGAAAGTTTACAAACAAGAATTACAATCAATGAATACACTTGTAGTATCATCCTTAATAAACAAAGCCAATTAAAATATTTGTTTGATAATAATTGAGCCAGCTATTTCAATCTTTCAATAAATAGTATAACTTATCCATCCGCGGTAATGTCAGTACTGTTGAAACATTTTGCTTACAGTCAATTACGATGTGTTAAGGCATTTCAGTGATGTAAATATCATCATGACCTTGTCAGACTTACACTTATTATTTCCCAGTAATAGAACTTGTTTAAGAAATTTACAGTATTTTTTTTTCTAAATTTTATTATTTAGAACGTATTTATTTTCCATTACATCCTGTACGCATACAACAGGTGTTATTCCCATTGATATTGCAAATAAGGCGTTGTTATATTTCGAAAATGGACTTTGATATTACGGAATACTAGTATGCATTGTGCAATAAAAGGACCATCAATTTGAAAAGTACATACAATTTGCTATAAAACGACATATAGTACAATGTAGGTGGCTGTATTATTCACATATTCATTGTGTGTGCTTCAGGTAAACTGGTAGTTTGTCATAGATGTAGCTAACTTACATGGGATGACTGATTTTTTTCTGTTTTTCTCTATGTTTTCTGGACTTATGGCAGCGGTATACTCAGACTTTCCTTGCTCGGACTTCTTGGCTTCTAGCATCTATTAAAAGTAAAGGCATTTAAGCGTGTCAAGATACTTATCACATGGCAATGATAAACGACGTATTCTGTCTATGATCTATTGCAATTTGTGAATCATATTTTAGAACAGAAATTATTATTAGGCATCAAATAAATATCCCATCATGATAAAATGCCTTATAATGAAAAAAAATCGCTTTGCCATATTAGGAACTATTAATAAGTTGTCAAAAGGATTACGATAAAGATTTTACACAATTACATTTATTTAAAGACGTGTTTGATGCTCCTTAATTGAAATCTCCCCGACTTAAAATACAAATACCTTAAATTCTTTGTACAGTTTTTGATGATTGATTGGTTGTTTTTCAGACTGTATTTCCCGCCAAATTGTTCCAAATTCGTCTTTTCCGATCTTTGTATCTGTCATGGTAAAAGCTTCCAACAAGGCATAGTGTAAACACACATACTGGTCCTGGAATTATATTTATCTTGTGACATGACCAACAACTATTCAACTATTTGTCTGTCTGGTTGATAAATTACAGTACTTTTCCGTGGTTATTACGTGAAATACTTGTCGTTTCATTTTTGATCTTTTTTATATTATTTTCGTTTATCATATTGATAAATATTCGGGCAATTGTTTGTTTTTCTTGTTTCAAATACAATCTATTACGGGTCCTATGCAACCCTGTAGTATATGGATCGGGATTTGCTCATTATTGAATGCTGTGCGTTGCAATATAGTCTGTTTTATTTGTGTGCATTGGTCTCCATCGAATTGTCGTCTCGTTGAAAATCACGGCACATCTCCTTTGTTTGTATAATGAATATGTTATTTACATTAAGCTTCAATTTGACAACCAATGCTGATCCGTATGTTATGAAAATAAAAGTTCAATATATATTTAAGATATAGTCTGAAAACTATAAAGTCACCCCTTTGTATGAATAAAATCCCTTAACTCTGAAACGTAAAAATCTGTAATTTGTAAAAATCGTTAGGAAGCATACGTCAATAGATATAACAATTGATCAACATTTCATGAAAATTGGTAAAATCACTTTTGATTTATTGTCTGGACAGATGGACAGACAGACAGAAGGACATACGGGTAATGTTATGCCATTATATGTTAAATAAATTAGCATATACAAGTTATGACTTACTGGAGTCTGCACCATATTCATTCGACTGTATCTCATTTTCTTTACAAACTTGACAATGTCGACACAACCTGTGACACGTCCCTCCTCATAAAGAGCGTCTAGTCCAATATATGTTCCTGTTCTTCCTATGCCAGCACTGAAAAAATCCATTTGTAATTTGTTTGTGTGATTGTCTCACTTTAAATGTTTGGATACATTAAGGACAATCTGTTGTGTTTAATATTATGATATATTAAAGCAAGTGGGGATTAGTCTTTTTCGAGTGGATTTAGAGTCATAGTGTCAATGACTTGAAATTCCTGTACTAAAGGTAGGAGTAATGCAGTTGGTTTCAATTCATTTTGGTGTGTTTGAGCTTTTAATTCTGCCGAGTGGTAAGGGAATTTCCGTTTTGAATTATCCTTTGACTTTGATAATTTTGTTGTTTGATTTCTGTATATTATGTATAAGCAAATAGGACGCTAAGATAAAAATTGAGAATTTTAAAGTCGATATAGAGGAGGATTAAAACATACAACATTGCACAATGTATGACATTCAAAATTATGTTTGCTTTTAATAATAGAAGAATTGAAGTCTACATTGTATGTAGCTTATACATGTAGATTGAAGATAACGTGAGACTAGTAATAATTATACTAAACAACAAAACATGTACACGTAGTGCGGTACTCTGTACATTCATATTTTTGCATCTCCAAATTGAATAAAGTGTTATTACAGTATAACTATTTTTCTTCTGAATTGTCTCTATTAGTAAAATTTAGGAACTAGAAAGTCTAGACTATTAATGTATTCATCATATATATTTCTTAGTTCAGAAATGTATGTGATGACTCAAAGCGACCCTAATTACCTGCAGTGAACGAGAAGTTTCCCACTTTCGACATCAGAGTGATCAGATATCACATGTCTATGAAACAGCACAAGGTACAGAGAATCTGGAGTCCCATGATCAGGCCAGGCTGTGAAATGGTACTGGATAATATTTCGTTTCTCCTTCGTCTAAAACATAATAGACATTATTACACTATGTCTCCCCCTTAGGCAATGATGATAAAAGGAAATAGTTTACATGTTAATGGACATTTCATAAAAAACATTAAGCACCAAAATAACACTGAAGAAAAAAAAAAAAAAAATGAATCGCTCAAACGGAAATAGTGTCCCTTTTGCAATGAAAAAGAATCACTATTTCATCTTTTTATTTATTGTAAACTGGTGGAAGACGTTTTGCGGGAAATATTTGCGAAAATATGGGAATTTTGTTCAATTTTTAATATAAAAAATTACAAAAATCGGAACAAGTATCATTGTAGGGTCATTAATGCTGGTGCATCTTATCCCAAATTCTAGATACGGTGCTTCTAATCACGAAATATGTGATTAAATAATTGACTGCTCATAAAGCTCAACCACTTCAAAATAATAGACAACCGCTGCCGTATTCCAGACTTAAAACAGGCATTTGCTTATGTAGACTTGAGGCCTTTAAGAGCCTGTGTCGCTCACCTTGGTCTATGTGCATATTAAACAAAGGAAACAGATGGATTCATGACAAAATTGTATTTTGGTGATGGTGATGTGTTTGTAGATCTTACTTTACTGAACAGTCTTGCTTCTTACAATTATCTCAATTTATAATGAACTTGGCCCATTAGTAACAGAGGAAAATATTTTGTTAAAATTTACAAAAATTTACAAAATTATTAAAAATTGACTATAAAGGGCAATAACTCCTTAAGGGGTCCATGTTGACTTATTTGTGGATAATACGTTGCTGAACATTATTGCTGTTTACAGGTTATCTCTATCTATAATAATATTCAAGATAATAACCAAAAACAGCAAAATTTCCTTAAAAATTACCAATTCAGGGGCAGCAACCCAACAACCGGTTGTCAGATTCATCTGAAAATTTCAGGGCAGTAAGATCTTGACTTTAAAAATTTAACCCCAATGTCTCAATTGCTCTTAATGCTTTGGTTTCAAAGTTATAAGCCAAAATCTACATTTTACCCCTATGTTCATTTTTTAGCCATGTCGGCCATCTTGTTTGGTTGGCAGGGTCACCGCACACATTTTTTAAACTAGATTCATCAATGATGATTATGGCCAAGTTTGGTTTAATTTACCCCAGTAGTTTTAGAGGAGAAGTTATTTGTAAAAGATTAAAAAAAAATTACGAAAAATTGGTAAAAAATGACTATAAAGGGCAATACCTCCTTAAGGGGTCCATGTTGACTTATTTGTGGATAATACGTTGCTGAACATTATTGCTGTTTACAGTTTATCTCTATCTATAATAATACTCAAGATAATAGCAAAAAAACGGTATAATTTCCTTAAAATTGCCAATTCAGGAGCAGCAACCCAACAGCCGGTTGTCAGATTCATCTGAAAATTTCAGGGCAGATAGATCCTGACCTGATCAACAAATTAATCCCATGTCAAATTTGCTCTAAATGCTTTGGTTTCAGAGTTATAAGCCAAAATCTATATTTTCCCCTATGTTCTATTTTTGGCCATGGCGGCCATCTTGGTTGGTTGGCCGGGTCACGCCTCACATTTTTTAAACTAGATACTCAAATGATGATTGTGACAAAGTTTGGTTTAATTTGGCCCAGTAGTTTCAGAGGAGAAGATTTTTGTAAAAGTTAACGACGACGGACGACGACGAGGACGACGACGGACGACAACGACGACGACGGACGACGACGACGACATCGGACGACGACGACAGACGCCGGACGCAAAGTGATGAGAAAAGCTCACTTGGCCATTCGGGCCAGGTGAGCTAAAAAAGGGAGAAGTGGTGAAAATGCATTGTCCTGGGCCCGTATGCATTAAGCTACTTTGAAAGTTAAGGGTTTCTTTAGTAATTACTTAAATAAAGTAAAATCTGCTTTTTTTACTTAAGTAGTTTGCATAAAAAAACTTAAACTAATTATTTCCTTAGTTAAATCGAAAATTTCGTTCTTTGTGCAGAACATTTATATATCAGCTACCATTATATTGATTTATAATTTTATCAGTAATATTTCGTTCGTTTATGGCTTAATATTGATAATCCATATAGTCTTTTATAACACTTTTAATCATTTTGTAAAGGTCAAGGTAGTAGGTTATTGTCAATAGTATACGACACATTCCGGTGATGCAGGAGAGAGAATAGATACTTATAAAACAAAATGTCTGCCTTCTTCAAAGGGAACATATGATATAAGAGCAATTTCATATTTATCTATCTTTTGGTATGTTCCTGCATACGTCTGAAATAAACTCTCACCTTTTTATCTTCAACTGATATTTCTCTGGTTACATAGGCTGCTCTTTCTTTTTCTGATTGCAAGGTTAGCATAAAGTTTCCCAATACCATTGGCTTCCCTCCCTCAGGCCAATATTTATCACATTTAACCTTCAATGAGCATATAAGGTTGTAATTGCTCTCATTTTATATCATAATCATTGATTTGTATATAACAGTTAAATTCATCGACCTGTTTTGATCTTTTGGTTCACCTTATTTTCCGAAAATGTTCAACGTTCAAAGATTTTTATGCATTGATAGGTAAAACATCACTGTTTAGGATAAAAAAAAGTATTATATTTTGTGCTTATGTAAGGGAAGAAGGAAAAAGGTTTGATCTCTTTTCCAGGTCTTCGGATTACACAGCCATGAAAAATATTTTTTTTAATGATTTTTATGAGCTGGTTTCCAGACAGACACGCATTATTTAAGAATGAAAAATAAAATAAAATGGCGACTAGAATTAAGAATGTTATTCACGGGTAGAGCTATGCATTTTCCTATGAATTATTGCTTAGTAATCTACAGCTTAAAAGTATCAGATGTCGGACTGCATAGCTACGTATACAACAAAATTTAGTACAATCAAAACCAGTAATGTAAAATCCCATACTAACAAAAAGTATATGATATACATGTTTTATTTACAGTTGGAGTTTACAGATTTGTCAGTGCGACTTTGGTTTAATTTTAAGATAGGACCGTATACGTAATCGCAAATGCAGTACTCACAAAAAAAAAAAAAATTTTCAGCGCAACTTATGCTTACAAAAAAATTACAAATAATATCAATATGTATCACCTTTGCTACTTCCATTAGGTTGGTCAGCATAATGATCTTCCTACTGTTGTTCTGCCAGATCATTGTCCAGAAGTCACTGAAAGTATGCTTTAATGGTCCTAAAATATTCAGCATAATTTTTATTAATATTTATTTGTCTCAATATACACGACAAAGTTACATTATATTACCTTACCTGGGGATAAACTATTTATATATTATTTCGTATTCATATAAATGTGCCTTTTTCGTGAAGAGTCGCGTCTATAAGTAGTTACGTGCAGTCATGTTTGGATTGTTTATCAGATATTGGTGGACATTTCTTAATCGAATCTATTTACTTTAAACCACAATACGTTTCTTTTTTTTTTTAATTATTTGGTTATGTCTGTGAAAGTTTATCAAAGAAGACAATATATATTATCTGACGAGCGCAGTGTTGAAAATGATACTTATTTTTCATGGTGAAAAAGTTCAAAGCTCCAGTCAAAAATGTATAACATTTTGTGATTGAACAATTTGACGATTGAATAACGGAGCAATCGTAATATCATGTTTGACAGTTTCGTCAAAGATAACACTGTATAGTGCATTGGATGCAGATCCTTACAAAAAGTTAATTAACATTGTCCATAGACAAATGTTCTGTCAACATGTTATAATTCTATTTTCCAATGTTTCTTTAACTGAGTGATGATTATTTGAAACGGCACAACAATTTCTCTTTTCCTATTGCTACACACAGATAAACAAATATTCATTACCTTGTGAAGCTATATAACAGCTTTCTTTCTCAAATCCCTAAAAGTATTTAAAAAAAAAACGCTTACAGAATTTTGCAAATTTTAAAGTATAACAACTGTTATGATATCTATAAAAGAAATGTCGCAAATAAAATACACGAAGTTTAAAATACAAATTGAATAAAGACTTGATCTATTACTGATGGAAAAACGAAGGTCGTATCGCTGATAAAATGAACCATTTTGTTTCAGGTATAATACAATGAAATTAACCATGACAAGTTTAGTATACTGAACGCTTTTTTTTGCCTAGTAGCTTTAATGATTAAAATTCCCACGTTCGTATTTCATTTATAATAAAAAATAAACAATCAATTTTGTGATATCCTTGGAAACCTTACTGGATTTTTGAATAGATGCAGTTAATTAATGAAATGACGAAATCGTAATCTACACAGGACTTACGTCAACTAAGTTTGCATTGATGTAATCCGTATGCGGAGATCCATGTACAGCTTGCAAGATAACTCGGGTATGGTCATCTTAAACAGAAACAAAAAATTAACATGCGTATTTTTTTCACTTGAGTTTAATTATAGTAGTACAACAAAAAGCCTTGACAAATAATTTCAAAACAAGCCTTTCAATAACGAGGATGCAGTATAAAGAGTATAGTTACATCACGGGTGTCATTCGGTTTAACGAGAGAAATGATCGTGAAAGAATATCTAACGGTGGTCAAGTATTGCAAGACGTTCGTGAAAGTTCTGGTACCGGATCGTGAAAGAAATTTAATCGAGAATACATATGAAAGGTCATTAAATGATTTTATCTAATTAATTACACAGACAAATTTACAACAAAATAAAACTGTCTGTCAAAATGGTTCAGCATTATGATCAGTATGTGAGAAAATCCAGTTTCAAAAGTCAATAGTTTTTACAAAACAACAAAAGGCAGATTGCCACACGCATTTCAATGACATAAAAAATGTAAACAAACATGTTTTTTTCACTAATTCGAATACAATAAACTACTTTTTTTCCGAATAAGGACATTCTATCTGAATGAATCAAATTGTTCTCATAGTTATTTTGTATAAACATAATCTGAAACTTGGTGAAGAGGGAAATATTTACACAAAATAGATTTTTCAGATCGTAAAAGATCACATACCACTTTTTTGAAGATCGTGAAAAGGATCGTGAAAGATCTAATGCTACGAAGACGTCCAAATTATTTTTCAAATATATGATAAATAATATTTCAAGGATGAAGGTTTAGTTCTGTGGTCAAGTCCGTATCGCTGATTTTTAAAGCTATATAGGATAACTGTCTGTTATGATTGTAAGGTGTACAGTTTTTACTTCTGCAAGGTTTCGAATAACATTGACTTTATCATTTGACAATGTTCTTTTTATGTTGTTTGGCCTATCGCTTACAGCTGTATATACCTGTATGCTATAGCTCCACGGTATTTGATGTATGGTGTACTTGTCTGTCTGCATGTTTCATATATGACGTCAATTTAATTTGATATATTGAATGATAGTAAGATGTCTATGTCTGGCTGTCGGTCAGGGTTCATATACTTTCGACCTTATGTTTCGAATATGGCCAACCATAACTTTTACATTTGTTAATCAGTACTGTAAGGATATGAAAACCTACATTTGGTATACGGGATGTTTGTAGCGATCTATATGGCATGGTCCATCTGACGACCTCTTTTTATGAACCATTAACAATCTGAAGAGTATTTGACACTTCTAGTAAAACCTTTGATATTACAGACGTTCAGCAAATATACTATCTGGTATTCTTTAGTCTGTAGTATATAGTTATCTCATTGGAAATCAATCCACATCTGCTACGTTGTATATAAAGATACATAGAACTTTAAGAAAGTATTGGTGCACAAAATTTTGGTAATCGTTCGCTCTCACAAATTGTTCATAAAATATGCTGTTTTGTTATAAGTTTTTGTTTGATGGTTATCAATGTGGTTTAAACGTTGCATACACATATTATTGGCTAAATAGTGGCGGTCTGTCTGCATTGTAAAAGACCGATTCTCATAGCTGAATTTTTCACACTGATTCAGACACGTTTTTAGTTGTGTGTTTTTTTTCTAACTTTCGAGGTAAAGTGTTGAATTTGAAAAAAAAATGATAGCTTTAATGTTCATACTTATCAAAATAAAAACAGGATTCTACCAGTTGCAGCTATATCAAGTGATAAAAGAAATATTGATTTCTGATTACTAGTATTAAGTCTGGTCTCGCATAACCTTTCACTATCAAAACAATGCGTTGCCTTATCTTTCACGATCAAGTTTGATGAAAATTCAACAAAATTTAAGGTTTTCATTAACATATTTAAGGGAAGAACATACTTTAATTTACTGTACTATCAGATACATCAGAGATTAAATTAAAAAAAATATCATGATATATTGAAATACGACCATTATAGGTACAAATAGCGTGTTTTCTTTAATCAATTCCATAGTCATGCATTGCGCTTTTTGTGTTTTTTTTCATAAAGTACTGCATATTTTCTTCATCTTATTGCACAGTAATGTTAAGGAAGATGATTCATTTTGACAGACATATTTATTTGTTCGGATTTATTTCGCGTTTTGAAAAATCCGCGATTTTTTTACAGAATCTGAACTAGAATTTACATTAAATGTCTTTTACGATCCGGTACCAGAGCTTTCACGATCGTCTCGCAATACTTGACCCCCGTAAGATATTCTTTCACGATCAATTCTCTCGTTAAACCGAATGACACCCGTGTCCATATAGCAAAACAAATTCACCATAGGGAGAGATTTTAATTTGAATGAAATTTTTAGTTACAATGTCCATCTAATATGATATATCCTTGTCACTGAAAACGATAAACACAAACATTTGCAGAAATTCATATTTGAAAAATATCTAAAACAATATCCACTCAATAGCATACTAAGGTGTTCAAGACAGCAATCAAAAGTAATCAAAAGTAATCGTTTCATAGAAAAAAATTATTTTAAAACTAGAGGCTCTCAAGAGCCTGTGTCGCTCACCTTGGTGTATGTGCATATTAAACAATGGACACAGATAAATTCATGACAAAATTGAGTTTTGGAGATGATTTGTTTGAAGGTCTTACTTTACTGAACATTCTTTTTGCTACAATTATCTTTATCTATAATGAACCTGGCCAAGTCATTACAGTAGAAAATATTTTCAAAAAATTTATGAAAATTGTTAAAAATTGACTATAAAGGCCGGCTAGGGCAATAACTCCTTAAGGGGTCAATTGACAATTTTGATCATGTTGACTTACTTGTAGATCTTATTTTTCTGAACATTATTACTGCTTGCAGTTTATTTCTATCTATAATAATATTCAAGATAATAACCAAAAACTGCAAAATTTTATTAAAATTACTAATTTGGGGGCAACAACCCAACAAGAGGTTGTCTGATTTGTCGGAAAATTTCAGGGCAGATAGATCTTGATCTAATAAACAATTTAATCCCTATCAGATTTGCTCTAAATGCTTTGGGTTCAGAGTTATAAGACAAAATCTACATTTCACCCCTATGTACTATTTTTAGCTATGGTGGCCATCTTGGTTGGTAGGCGGAGTCATTAGACTCATTTTTTGAACTAGATACCCCAAATGTTGATTGTGGCCAAGTTTGGTTAAATTTGGCCCAGTAGTTTCAGAAAAG
Organism: Mytilus edulis; assembly: GCA_019925275.1. Classification (NCBI taxonomy): domain Eukaryota; kingdom Metazoa; phylum Mollusca; class Bivalvia; order Mytilida; family Mytilidae; genus Mytilus; species Mytilus edulis. Next base: position 101,591,262 of record CM034351.1, on the reverse strand, counting down.
ATTTTTTTAAAAGAATACTAAAATTTTAGAAAAATGGTTAAAAATTGACTATAAAGGGCAATAACTCCTTAAGGGGTTAACTGACAATTTTGGTCATGTTGACTTACTTGTAGATCTTTTTTTTCTGAACATTATTACTGCTTGCAGTTTATTTCTATCTATAATAATATTCAAGATAATAACCAAAAACTGCAAAATTTTATTTAAAATTACTCATTTGGGGGCAACAACCCAACAAGGGGTTGTCTGATTTGTCGGAAAATTTCAGGGCAGATAGATCTTGATCTAATAAACAATTTAATCGCTATCAGATTTGCTCTAAATGCTTTGGGTTCAGAGATATAAGACAAAATCTACATTTCACCCCTATGTACTATTTTTAGCTATGGTGGCCATCTTGGATGGTAGGCGAAATCATTAGACTCATTTTTTGAACTAAATACCCCAAATGTTGATTGTGGCCAAGTTTGGTTAAATTTGGCCCAGAAGTTTTTGAGAAGATTTTTAAAAGAATACTAAAATTTTAGAAAAATGGTTAAAAATTGACTATAAAGGGCAATAACTCCTTAAGGGGTCAATTAACAATTTTGGTTATGTTGACTAACTTGTAGATCTTACTTTGCTGAACATTATTGCAGTTTACAGTTTAAATCTATCTATAATAATATTCAAGATAATAACCAAAAACTGCAAAACTTTCCTTAAAATTACTATTTTGGTGGCAGCAACCCAACAACGGGTTGTCTGATTTGTCTAAAAATTTCAGAGCAGATAGATCTTGACCTAATAGACAATTTTACCTTGTCAGATTTGCTCTAAATGCTTTGGTTTCAGAGTTATAAGCCAAAATCTACATTTTACCCCTATGTTCTATTTTAAGCCATGGCGGCCATCTTGGTTGGTTGGGCGGGTCACACCACACAATTTTAAAACTTAATACTCCAATGATGATTGTGGCCAAGTTTGGTTAAATTTAACACAGTAGTTTCAGAGGAGATGATTTTTTTAAAAGAATACTAAAATTTAAGAAAAATGGTTAAGAATTGACAATAAAGGGCAATAACTCCTTAAGAGGTCAGATGAAAATTTTGGTCATGTTGACTTATTTGTAGATCTTACTTTGCTGAACATTATTGCTGTTTACAGTTTATCTCTATCTATAATAATATTCAAGATAATAACCAAAAACTGCAAAATTTTATTAAAATTACTAATTTTGTGGCAGCAACCCAACAAAGGGTTGTCTGATTTGTCTAAAAATTTCAGGGCAGATAGATCCTGACCTGATATACAATTTTATCCCCATGTCAGATTTGCTCTAAATGCTTTGGTTTCAGAGTTATAAGCCAAAATCTACATTTTACCCCTATGTTCTATTTTTAGCCATGGCGGCCATCTTGGTTGGTTGGCCGGGTCACACCACACATTTTTTAAACTAGATACCCCAATGATGATTGTGGCCAAGTTGGGTTAAATTTGGCCCAGTAGTTGCAGAGAAGATTTTTGCAAAAGTTAACGACGACGGACGACGACGGACGCCAAATGATGGGAAAAGCTCACTTGGCCCTTCGGGCCAGGTGAGCTAAAAAGGAAATCACTTCAAAGGGATTGTAAATGTCAGTTGTTTTAAAGAAGCACAAAATAAAGTTTCTTTTGGATGCGTAACGCATCAATCGTGTAGTTCGACGTCATCTTACCAAATGTGAAAATGTTATGGACATCTTTTTCCAAAAGCTTTATTAGTTGGCTTGATATACATATAAATAACACTAGGATATCAATTTAGTTCAACTGATAACAGTCATCATCGATTATAGTTGTTTGCCATTATTTTTGAACTTTTAAGTGCTAACGAATGGTAATAGACCTTTGGGTGTTTGATTAAATGTCTTACTTCTGTTTTGTGTCCAAAAACATAAAAAAGGACAAAAAAAATGCATCAAGTAAAATTCATCCTTCCTTCAAGGAATATGTAATGTTGAACCTCGATATCAAATGATATTTGAAAGACAAATAAAATCGTTTGCGATCGACACCACTGTATAATTGAAAGCAATTTAAAAACGTAATGTGTTTCTAGACTACATACCTTACACATGTATTAAAACATGATTTTTATGCATTCATGAGTAAACTTATAACACTAGTACTTAACTTACAGGGAAACGTCGTTTTAAATCTGTTCTTTGGCATGTTCTCTTTCCTTTGTGCTATAGTGGTCGAGTGCTGTGGACCGTAAGGGATAGACTAGAAAAAGAAAAACAATATACAACGATCATGTTCGAATTATACCCAGTAATTTAAATTCTTATTAAACGTGAAATGTTCTGAATAGCTACTCACTATCCAATCATTTTTTTAAATGATTGCTGTTCTTTTATTTCGTCGCAAGGGGATACAAAGTCACACATAATGTGATTTGGTTTTAAATGAATAGGATTTTAATTAAGTGTTTACCTTTCACTCACGATCTGTATTAAATATTGGATAAACAATATATCATGATTTAAAAGTAATACATTGAAACACTGAAGCTTTTTTGTTATTTTCGTTCACCAAAAGTTATCTTGTTAAAATCACCTTGTACTCGGAGTGAAGACCTTCATTAACTTGTTTCCGTTTAATGCAGTCCTTTAATTCCTCAATTTTTACTGTAGTCAATATTTCGAAACTGTTACAATATGTGTTGCTTTCATCTGTACTTGTGTCTTTTGTTGATAATCGCGAAGGAATAACATCATCTGTGTCCGAGGAAGACTGACGACTCGCTCTAGCAATATTAATATACATCCCCTCTTGGCGGTCTCCAGCTTAAAACAAATTGTCTATCGTACATTTAATTTAAAGATAGTAACGGGTTAAAGTAGTATCACTGGTATTAAAGAGATAATAGTAACTGCAATTACGATTATCCCAATATGGCGACGGTAGATATAGGTAAAATCTTTACACTCGTTTTTCTTAAATGTAGCATGTTTTTGTCAATAGTTACTCAGCTGCAAGGTTTATCTATACCATTACTTCATATTTGAATCGTAACGGTGCACTGGAATTGTCTAAGAGCTGTGAAAATAGCCGTTGAAAAATTCGGGATGATAATCTTAACTCTATGGTATTTTTCTTCTTTGATAATCGTAATTTTCTTTATATGATAATAGTAACTGAAACATAATAAATGTGTCTTTCAGCATTTCAATGGTATTTTGTGTGTTAAAAATGTAAATGCCCAGTTAAACGATGACATTAACGCATATAAAAATAAATGAAGAAACTTACAGGTTAATATCTAGGATAAATTTACCTATATATCTCTAATTGATGAGAAAAAGGATGGATTAGCTATATCCCATATTCCAAAAGTGCAATCCTTTCAATTCATTGCTCAAAATGAAAGTCACGTATACCACATTTTCATATGTCAAAAAAGATATATGCCTGTTTCATTGATTTCAGGAAGGCATTTGATACTATTAATAGAGATGCCCTCTTTTACAAATTGTCTTATTACAACATAGATGGTCCCTTTTTTTAGTATAATGAAAGATATGTATAAAGAGGTTTTGTACTTGGTAAAGATCTCGGAAGGTATCACTGATTTTTTTAATTCCTCAGTTGGGGTAAAACAAGGGTGTATTTTAAGCCCTACATTATTTTCTTTATATATTAATGATTTACCATCTATTTTTGACTCAACATGTGAACCACCCAAGTTAAATGATAATGATATATCATATATGTTATACGCTGATGATTTAGTTCTTATCAATAAATTCAGCCGTCCATATTTTTCCTTTGGATTCACTTTTTTCTATTTTATACTGATATATGTTTTTAAAAATTAAATTCAAATGTTTTGATCAAATTCCCATGTATTTTAGGACGTTTCTTTAAACAGTGTGGATGGTAAAGGATCTAGAATAGTTACCAGTTTATTGTTACTATTGTTTATTGTCACTTTTGTTTTTTGTTACTTTTGTTTATTGTTACTTTTGTTTATTGTTACTTTTATTTTTTGTTTTTATTAGCCTTACCTATAGTCTTACGAAGCATTTGACAGACGAAAAAAAACACAAATATGTATATTGATAAATTACATCAAAGGGCCAAACATGTAGATTATCACAGTCGGAACTGGTTTAATTACAAAGATTTTTATAGATTTTAAAACAAATATTTTGTGCTTCAGAAAAATGCATGAAAATTAGGAAAGGCTAATTTATGTTTTCATTTAATAGAAAAGTACAATTTATATGGCAAGTATGCAAATACAAAAATGTTCCTTGTTTAGTACCTTCAATATTTTTTTCTACAATATCTTCCATGCATATGTATGCAGCATACTTTTCATATACCGAGTATTTTAGAATTTTTGATAAGTTTGTTTCTAATTTTGCGGAATATGCGTTATTTTATTCTCATCTTTGCAGTCATTCTTTGAATAAGTATTTCTTGTAAGAAAATTTAAAGCTACATCAATTTTATTTTTTGATTTTCGGGCTTTTGGCCAAACTATAAAAGAACACAAATCCATGTTTGTCAGTGAACTCCACGTTACTTAATTTCATAATACACAAAGAATCCCATTTAGGGCCAAACATTCTCTAGTCTTATATAGCATTAAATGTTTTAAGGATGTCATATTATCATAATTCAAAATTGAATTTGTGTTGTTTATAGTTTATATCTGAGATACTGAAATTTCAGTGACAGTCATGAAGTAGCTAATATGAATAAAAAGATGTGGTATGTTTGCCAATGAGAAAACTTTCCACAAGAGACCAACATGACTCAGAAATTAACAAATATAGGTCACCGTACGGTCTTCAACAATGAACAAAGCCCATACCGCATAGTCAGCTATAAAAGAAATGACACTGTAAAACACTTTTCAAAGTTATCCCTTGTTCATCATAACTTTTAAGTTGTGATATCATCCATGAAAAATGATCGAAGTGACATGAAAACTGTAGCCACTAATTTCTCGTCAAACGGTTTTTGACGAATACTGAATGTCTTTCCTACTTCGTTATGGCATAATAGGGAATGTTCTAGAATTAAATCAGCAGTGGCTTCCCGGGGCAGAAATAGCACATATAACCACCTACAATAAAATAATTTAAACAATATTAACTATATTTACTATTTACTTCAGGATAAATTATTTTTTGTTTACTGTCTTAATCAGAAATCTGATGTAAGGTGACACATGCGTGTCGCCTGACAATTATTGTCATGTATCATAATTTCCATCGCTCATTCACATATTTTGTGGCATACCTAGTTTAATAAATTTCTGTATATTAACAAAGTTCGTGTTTTCCCATTTCCAAATTTCTTGAAGCTTGTTCACCCTTCCAATTTTATAATATACTAGTATGTAGCTGTTTTCATAAGAACAATTAATTATATATGCATAAAAAGAAATGTCATAAGATGTTGGGACGTTTCGTAAATAATTCATCGCCATAATTTCATAATATGCTATCAGATATACGTTTTAGTGTCAATATCAATAAAACAGTTTCCAGTTACGATTATCTTTTTTATTTTTAAATACCATAATTACGATTATCTTTTTTCCGAGTTACGATTATCATCCCGAATTTTTCAACGGCTATTTTCAAAGCGCTTAGACAATTCCAGTGCACCGTTACGATTCAAATATGATGAAATGGTATAGATAAACCTTGCAGCTGAGTAACTATTGACAAAAACATGCTACAATTAAGAAAATGAGTGTAAAGATTTTACCTATATCTACCGTCGCCATATTGGGATAATCGTAATTGCAGTTACGATTATCTCTTTAATACCAGTGAGTATGTGTAAGTTTCCAGTCGTTCTATTATCATCATGTTAAGAAGCATATCAAAGTAAACACATAAATATTAACATTCACAAAAGTACTCGACAACGTTTATAAATTTTCCAAAGACAAAGAATTTAAGTATTAGATACATAGAGAATATCATATGGCTTTTTCAATATCGCATCCGTATCAACCCGAGACACCAATATAATCCCAAGAGCTCTGCTCGAGGGATTATATTGGTTGAGCTTTGATACAGTGTGTGATATTGAAAAAGCCATATCATATACACTTTATAATATACATATACCTCAAGTAGATGTTTTTTATGTGACATGACGTCATACAGATAAGGAGGTTTGAAATGACGTCAAACAGATTATAGGTTTGACATGACGTCATACAGATAAGGAGGTTTGAAATGACGTCAAACAGATTATAGGTTTGACATGACGTCATACAGATTAGGGATTTCAAAACCTTTGCAACAGTGACCGCAATCGATGACGTGACGTCATACAAATTAAAGGTGTGATAAAGCTTTTGTAACCGTGCTGATATCGATATCATTACGGGTGGCTGATACAGCAAGCTTGCCAATGGTTGTATTACACATACAATTTATCTGTATTTACTTCTCAGTATATAATAAACAGTTTTATAAAATAGATATAAGCAGTTACTGTTAAATAGCAGAAAGCGAATTTGTGTACTTTCACAAGCAACATCAGGAGGCCATATGAGAAAAGGGAATTATATATTCCATCGGTGTAACTGAGTTCATCTCCTATTTGTAAAGATAGTGCTGCTCAGTATTTAGTTGTCGAGTTTGAGTTTGGGACTTTTTGTTTGTTCTTTATTAGTTAATACTTCTTCTTTATTTTTGTCTATTTTCATTATATGTTTTACGAATTGTACTTTTGTACTGTAACTCAAATTTTTACTGAAAATATCCGTTTGAAATCAGAACACTGAGAATCTAATCATGAACCCATCTGTACAAAATTGATTACATTTTTTTTAACCCGAACTATATTTATGGCATGCCAATCTGTCTTACATATGCCTATATTCAATAAAAAAATATTATAGTTAATTAGTATAATTTAATAAAATTGAGAATGGAAATGGGAAATATGTCAAAGATACAACAATTCGACAAAATAACAGACAACAGCTGAAAGCCACCAATGTGTCATCAACGCAGAGAGAAAATCTCGCACCCGGAGCTGGTCCTCAGCTAGCCCCTATATAAAATGGTGTACGTGTTCAGTGAAAATGAACGTACCTCTAAAGTCAAAAACCTATAAAAAATGGAATACAACACGTTTAATAATTTATTGCGTCTGAAGCGCTTTTCCTGATTTACCAGTAACGCTCAAAGCCAAACATTTGAAATCCGAAGATGTATAAGTACAAACTGATTTAAAAAAAACCCCATACAAGACTAAAAAAGACAAGAAGGTCCTGACTTTGGACAGGCGCAAAAATGCAGCAGAGTTAAATAAGTTTTGTGAGATCTCAACCCTCCCCCTATACCTGTAGGCAATGTAGAACAAGGAAACACAAATCATTACGCATAGTTAAACTAAGTATAAAAGGAGTCCGAGTCCGATGTCAGAATAGGTAACAAAAGAAACTTATCAGAATGATAATAATACATACATTGACAAAGGACTACTAGCAGTTACTGACATGCCAGCTCCAGACTTCAATTAAGCTAATTGAAAGATTATGTCTTAATCATATGAAAATCAAGTACTATCACATCCGTTAGGGGTTTAATATCATACCATCACGTTAAGGTCGAACCAGATTACAGTGAATGTGTTTGTATTGCATCTACAAGTCAAATATCAAAGGTCAATATGAAAAGGTAATCCGAAAAACACCTAAACAAAATTGATTTTTGTCCAGTACGGAGTTAAATATATGATTCATGAAATAAGTATAAACGTCTTCTTTGGTATCACCAGCCCAGTAGTCAACACTTCGGTGTTGACATGAATATCAATAATGTGGTCATTTTTATAAATATCCTGTTAACAAAACTTTCATAAAACAAAGGATTTTTTATCCCAGACATAGATTACCTTAGCCGTATTTGGCAAAACTTTTTGGAATTTTGGATCCTCAATGCTCTTCAACTTTGTATTTGTTTGGCTTTATAAATATTTTGTTATGAGCGTCACTGATGAGTCTTATGTAGACGAAACACGCGTCTGGCGTACTAAATTATAAACCTGGTACCTTTGATAACTATTGGACATGTTTTTGATACGATCATATTTTTCGAGTTTCTTATGTTTGATATTGCAAGCATGCTGATACTATGATGATTATTAAAAGGAATATGCAAATCTAGTTAAGGTAGTACCCAACACCTTCACTTAAATTAATTTGGCTCGTTTAATTTTCATAAAATTTTGACAAAGTATTTACTTTGACCCCTTTGACAAAAATATAAAAAATTTTAAAAATTTGAAGCAATTTAAAAAAAATAAAAAAAATATACTGGTTATATAGCAGTTTGACAAACACTAATTTTGATCATTGTGAGGTCTAATTTTGCCTTCACAACGCAACGAAATTAAAACTTTCAGCTGATTTTACACAGCTATCTCCCTGTAGTGTTAGGACCCACCTTAAGAACATAAACTATATGAGAATTTCAGCAACTCAAAAATGAGCATGTTCGGGTGGTTCGACAGGATAAAAAAGTACACACCAACAGCCATGTGAATTCACAAGTTGTCAAAATTCATAATTAAAAATTTACCATTCAGTACATTTACATTTCCTGTATCTAAAGACATAAAACTGAGAACTCATGTCAAGGTCAACTTATTTCTGATCATGTCCGTAAAACATGTGAAGTGTCGATTTTCCTCATAACTGTTTTAGCAAAATATTTTCCGTATCATATGAACATACACGAGCTTACGTAATAATTACTTTGCATGTATACGCAAAAGATATGAAAAGGGTTTGCTACAGTTACAAAATGGTGAGTTGACAATTGAAAGTTTAGATAATAACGTTTGTTAATATCGTGGAATGAATCAAGATACGCAACAGACCTGCTAGTTTTCGTAGGATCCTTACTGTAAATTTCACCGAGATATATGAAATAAAGCACTGACTGAAATGTTAATAAAATTTGTTGATATGACATTATTAAAAATCTCTGGAAATGAAATGGAAGAACTTAGTTAGTAAGCATCAAATAACTTGACGTTCTGTAAAAGTCCGTCATGATAATATACAATTATTATACATTACCACCAACCGTTGAATCGAACTTAATAACAAACTTTTTTCCAAAACATCTTAACAGCAATGGCTAGGTGTCGGTACGATAGTATTTTACATAATAAAATTAAGGTTACATGTTACGTATGATCATGCACCATCATTCAAACTCTCATCCTTTTGTTTAGTAAACGAAAAACAGTGTTGTTGGGAATTAGTTATCAAAGGTACAAGGATTATAATTTAGTACGCCAGACGCGCGTTTCGTCTACATAAGACTCATCAGTGACGCTCATGTCAAAATAGTTATGAACAAAAAACGTGAATACAATAAAGAAAGTACTTTAATTTGATCTTGAACAAATGATAGAAATAAGATATCCACTATTAAAAAGGTGATTATTACCAACACGAAATAGATGCAAAAAAAATCTTCTGAACACTGAACACGATTATAAACTTCGTGTGCGAGACGAAGTGTGCTGAATATGTAGAACAACATTTTATTTTACATATGTGTAATTATGTTAACAACAAATACTAAATACATACCTTGTCGTAATGATACATTTCTATCCACAATCTGAAGTGCTTGGTTTTCTCCTGACTTTCTATCGTCTAGAGGCTTACGTCTTCTTCTATTTTGGTACAAAGAATAACAGAGTGAAGCAAAAATGACTTCATTTTAAATGAATAATAAATATTGTCTAATTTATGATTTTGACAAAAATGATAAGCATGGAATAAGCTTGAATATCGCTTTAGCATATATATCTGAAATCATTAAAAGAATATTTCATTTGAAGTTTAGATAACAAAGTTTTCTCAAAACTGTTAATAATTAAAAACCGAAGAACATATTACCTTTTCATATATATTAAACCGATCACAATTAAAACTAATAGAATGATGCCTCCACCAACTCCACCAGCTATTTGGGCTACTTGTCCATTTGCTGTACTGGATTCTAATGTAATATAAACAAACAATCAAAATATAAGTAGATGTAGTATGATTGCCTATGAGTCAAACACCCGTAAACTATAAACGTACAACGTAAATCAGCTATGAGAGGTAACTTAACGATATTAAAAGAAAATGAAATAAACGTATATGATATTACATTAAAGGACCCAAGCTGAAACTTTTGTAACTATTCCAAAGAACAATAAATAATTCTTATTTAGAATACACGAAAATTTAATATAACAAACAGCAACCAACAACAGTCACCATGTGACTTGTTCATGTCGTTGGTGTCGCAGGATAGAAAAAAATCCATCAGGTGAATCAGGGTAAAATCAAATGTTTGATTCAAGATATTATCTTTTGTTTTGTAGATTGGTCACTGGCTCAGATATATTATATACGTCTGAGTCAGTGACAACTCTACAACAGATTTATCCATCGGATCACCAGCAATGATGGTGATACATGGCTGTGTACATTATGTATATACAACTCGGCTCAACATCAACACAACAATGTTAGATCTGTAAATTTGCGAAAAAATTTGCTTTCGCAATTTTTGTTCTTCCCTCGCCGGGATTCGAACCCATGCTACTGAGATATTGTGACACCTAATCGCCTGCACTGCAGCCGTCCCGCTAGACCACACCACCACCTGGTTTTCATAATAATAAAGCTTTCGGTGGCCATGTGTTACCTCGTCAGTTTTAATCTAGCGTCGTACTACAGTACATAATATATAAGGCATGGAGATGTTATTGTTACAGATCAGCTCAATGATTTATAGTAAAGGATCCTACACATTAATGCAAGATACAGTCACAGAAATTAATTATATTTATAAGTACGTCTGCGTCAGTGACAAATCAAAAACAGATGTATCCATCGGATCACCAGCAATGATGGTGATACATGGATGTGTACATTATGTATATACAACTCGTCTAAACATCAACCAAACAACCAAACAATGTTAGATATATAAATATATAAAATCGATAGAATGGAACTGTTAATTTTTTACTTATTTTATTATTTTATTTAATGAATATATATATATATATTCATTAAATAAAATAATAAAATAAGTAAAAAATTATATTCATTAAATAAAATAATAAAATAAGTAAAAAATTAACAGTTCTTTTATTATTTTTAATTTTTTTACGAATTTTATTATTTTATTTAATGAATACATATATATATTCATTAAATAAAATAATAAAATAAGTAAAAAATTAACAGTTCCATTCTATCGATTTCATCCTTCCATTGGGACTCTTCAGGATAACTGATGTAGTGTCGCTATAGGCGACGTCGTTAAGGAGGTTTATGACTTTCCGCCATTGTTCGTTATTAAAAGTTCTCTGGATTTAATTTCGATCGGAACGTTATTATGAAATAACGTTCCATCTCTTTTCTATATGCTTCATCCCGTCTACATTTAAAAAAGGCATTATTTGAAAATGCTTTTTACCACAAGTGTCAAGATGGGCACTAATTGGCGAATTTCTGTATTGTTGGTGTTTTATTTGTTCTTTGTGAACATATTAAATGTAACATTGAAGCAGCACGGCAAAGAGATCTCATCAATGATATGTGGAAAAAATCTTTGAATGAGAGAAAAATTGCGTACTACATTGCGTTGAGGTGTGATAAAAACGCAGAAATATACTTAAAGTGGCAAGCATTGGAAAACCCCATTCTACCGGAAAAAAATCTTATACGAGAAATTAAAGGAGAACACTGTGAAGAAACGGAAATCCGTGGACAACTAGCCCTTCAACGTCTAGTTACGGAGATATCACTGCTTCAAACCAGAAAACACCGACAGGACACAAAATGTGAAGAAGAGAAATCCAATCTGTGTGGCAGAAACATCAAGAACATTTCGATGATTACGAAAAGAATTATGGCGATGAGTCTATAATAAAACTAAAACCGCAACGACCAGCTAGAACAAAGGGAAACAACGATATACACATGAGTAATGTTAATATCAATACAACCCCTAATCAACCAAATGTTTCACAGAATACAAATACTGGAACATATGCCGCCGTTGCTTCTCAATCAACTCTTAAGAAAATTGGCAATACCGCATTAAGGTATAAATCGTCGAAGAGACCAAATACTCAAAGCCGCAATCCTTCCCCAGAAAATTTTCAACAAAAATATGATGAATTGAAAGTTGTAAATAATAGAGGCAGAGGACGCTGAGGAAGACGTGGACGAGGTCGTGGAAGAATAGATAACTCTAATCGCGGTGGTAGAGGTGGGGGCACCACCAAACATGGTGGAAACAGCAGAGGTCGAGGAAGAGGTGCGCGACAGCCTTTTTTAGAGAGCGGTCAAAACTTGCAACCACCCGACCCGATTCCCACTGCAACCCAACATCCGAACCGACGATAGACCCCAAAATTATAAACCTCTCACAAAGAAAATTAAACGAAAATGAATTTATTTGTTATCAAAAGGTTTTAAATTTGCTCCCGTTCCATACTCAAATGTTCCGGAATTAAAAGCTGATATCAACAATTTCTCTATACGCCTCCGATTAAAAGAAGAATTCGGAAATAAAAAGGACCATGATATATCTCTAGTAAGAAACAAATCAACTTACACACCAAGATCGGGAAAGATGATTATTTAGATACTTACATTGAGACAATAACAAAATTTACGTCCGTACACGTAAATGTATAAACAAAATTTAACCCGAAATGAACAGGATGCGTTAAAAAGTCTTAAAGATGACGACTCCATAATCATTAAAGAAGCAGATAAAGGAGGAGCCATCATCATTATGGATACCGATTTTTATAAAGAAAAAGTTTTGGAACAGCTTAATGATAAGGAATATTACAAACAAATAACAAATAACCCAGATAAAGCAACTAAAAAGAGATTAAAGAAACTGATAAAAGACTACGACCAATGTCTAACCGAGAAGGAAATAGCGTACTTGTGTGACATTGATACGAAAGAGAGTCATTTTTATGGACTTCCAAAAGTACATAAAAGTGTACAAATACAAAATACTGTTCGCGATCACAACAATTTTTATGTTGAAACATTCCGTCCCGCCGATTTGAAATTAAGACCAATTATAGCCGGACCGGAATCATTTACTCAAAGACTAAGTCATTTTATCGACCTTGTTATCAAACATCTATGTCCGTCAATTCCAAGTTATATCAAAGATGATATGGAATTTTTAAATCACATTCCTGCCATAGTTCCGGAAAAAACACTATTAACAAGCTTTGATGTTACAAGTCTATACACAAATATTCCCCATGATCTAGGTCTTACAGCCGTAAAATACTGGATCGAAGAAAAACGGGATGAAATTGACAGTAGATTTGAAACAATCTTCATACTAGACAATGCTAGAGGCTTCCAAAATAGTTCTGGAAGAAAATACATTATATTTCGACGGAAACAAATACAGACAAATTAAAGGTACAGCCATGGGAACTAAAGTTCCCCCACATACGCAAATTTAGTGATGGGATATAAGAGCAACAGATGTATCGACAAATATCTGTCCAATTCGATCAACATTTCTGTGATTATGTCATTCAACTTTGGAAAAGATATTTAGATGACTGCATAATATTTTGGAGCAGATCAGAAAAAGATTTATATAAATTTAAAGATATAATCAACTCCTTACATCCATCGATTAAATTCACCATGGAAACAAGTGACACACAACTACCATTTTTGGATATCCTCATCTTAACATTAGGCAGACATGTAACAACGGATATTTATTATAAATCCACAGACACCCATCAATACTTAAATTTTCATTCGTGTCATCCGTCCCATACAAAACGAAATATACCTTACTGTATGGCCAGGCGGATTTGTGCTTTAGCATCTGACCATAACATTCGAGAAGTACGTTTGAAGGAATTAAAAGGCTATTTGACACAACAGTTATACCCAAAGGGTCTAATCGAAAGAGGAATTCGAAAATCTAAACTATTGACACTTCAAGAATTACGAACCCCGAAAGTGAAAGACACGGATGAAAACTTAAAGAAAATACCGTTTGTTAGTACACATGACCCGTATTTACCAAACGTTGTTAATACAATTAAATCAAACCTTCCGATTATACACGAAAGTGAAACTATGAAAAAATTGATACCGGAAGGAGACTTAATCTCTTCATCCGAAGACAACCTAAAAACTTAAAGAAACACTTATCTCGGTTCGAACCTAAGGCTAGTGACTTTGAAATAAAGTCTTGCGGAGATTCAAGATGCGGTGTTTGCGGTTAAGATAAAAAATATTTAAAAACGGGTAAAATGAAATCATTTAAAGATGGCAACAAATTTCATGTGAACGCCAATATGACTTGTAAGACAACAAATCTTATTTACTGTGTCACATGTCCTGGTTGTCACGAAAATTATATTGGAAAGACCGGGAATAGCCTCTGTGAACGAATAAACGAACAAATAAAACACCCACAATACAGAAATTCGCCAATTAGTGCCCATCTTGACACTTGTGGTAAAAAGCATTTTCAAATAATGCCTTTTTTAAAATATAGACGGGATGAAGCATATAGAAAAGAGATGGAACGTTATTCAATAACAACGTTCCGATCGAAATTAAATCCAGAGAACTTTTTATAACGAACAATGGCGGAACGTCATAAGCCTCCTTAACGACATCAGTTATCCTGAAGAGTCCCAATGGAAGGATGAAATCGATAGAATGGAACTGTTAACTTTTTACTTATTTTATTATTTTATTTAATGAATATATATATCTGCACATGTGAAAATTATTTTTACGCCTATATATTTATATATATATATATATATATATATACCTGGATGGCCCGATGAAACTTATTTGTTTAGCGAAGTATTGCGTGAATAATAAATAAAATATAACAACTAATTTTATATCACTCATTAGTGTGTTAAAGGTACATTCTTAGACACTTATATAATTTAATTTAGAAACTGCATCAGTTTATTTACAAATTGATCCACGCCTAGATAGATTGAAAGTTGATTGTTGCTATTTTTCGACATTATATATAATATATGTCTAAATTGAAAAAATCGTTCAAACATATAATTGCGTTGCACAAACAGCTTTTTCCAAAAAGACAAAAAGAGTGAAAAAATGTATATTAACAAAACGCTTTGACAAACAGGTCGAACAAAAGATGTTCTGAAACCCTACTGGCTGCCATTAACGATTGCCAAATAAATCACAAAGATGTAACAAAATAATTTTTTATATTAATTTAATACCAAACGGTAAACAATAAACATGCAACAACGATGGTCAACCACAAACACAAGGTGCGTATTTTTTTAATTAATATCCGGATTTCGATAATTAATGTCTCTTCAGTGATGTTAGGAATTGAAAAGGTATTTTGAAGACGATATAAATTACCCAATTTAGGATAGACTCTTATTTTAAGGGTAAAACAGATGTACATATATTGATTGATTGATTGTAGGTGTTTAAACGCCACTTGTAAGCACAACTTTTGGATATTTGGTGGCAGTATTTTTTTTATGGGTTGAGAAAACCGTACGGTAGTGCTTCGATAGGAAAACTGACAATCCTAGTCAACTGCTTACACATACAAAGCTATGTCTAGAGATTATTGATTCCGTCAACAATAAATAAATTTCTGATAGGCATTTAGAAGAAAATAATCATTTTCATTTGGATATATTTTTCTTCTTTAGTCAAAAGAGTTAGTAATAACCTTCCATACACTTAAAACAAACTCATACACAACTGTAATGTATACCTCATTTAATTTTTAAATTGGCGCTCAATATAAATTCAATATCTTTTCAACCTTTTTTCATAGCTGATCAACAAATTATCCAATTTGTCAATTTCTTCGTTTATTTCGGAAAAATATGTTTTTTTTTATATGTCTAATGAATACATATAATACCTTACTAATGAATATTATTTGCAATCACCTGAACATTTAGAAAATCCACATACAATGATGTCATCTTTCTTTCCTTGACAATCAGCGCCACCGTTTTCTTGTAAAGGATTATTACAATATCGTCTTCTACCTTGTTGCCCAGTTCCACATGTTGCGTTACAAGCTTCCCAAGAAGTCCAGGAAGACCATCCACCATTGACTATTAAAAAAATACAACATTTCTTTTAATCCTACATTCTGTTTGCTTACAATTGCAGTGTTATCTTCTTTTGTTTGAATGTTCAAGGTCAATTAAAGTAGTACAATATCTATTTGATTTTTTTGACTTTTTTACCGAACACTTAAATATAAATTTAGTTTTAATTACTATACTTTTAATGAATAAATCAGTTTACGTTTAAAAGAAGAACTCAAATATAAAAAATGAAATTGTATGGAAATAACGTCACCTGGACATGAAGGTAGTGTACACAAGTTGTAATCATATTTTTCTCCTGGACAATTATCTCCGCCATTTGTTGGTGTAGGACTATTACAGCTATGTCTTCTCCTTTGTTGTCCATTTCCACACGTAACGTTACATGATCCCCAAGAATCCCATGACGACCATCCACCATTAACTATTAAAAACATTTCTGTATAATCTAATATGTGCTTGATTCCAATAATTTTGTTTGCTAAATTTTGAAGTGTTTCTTTATTTCTAAATATTATCTAAAAGTTTGAAAATAACATATTAAAAAAGATATATTTATTTTTACACCTAAGACTAATTGTAAATTTTATACTTCTCGTGAACATAACTGTTTGTAATGGATTTTAGAACACAAATATCAAATATGAAATGATAGGAAAATTTAGTCACCTGGACATCCAGAAAGTGAACATGAGTTATACTCAACTCCTTGTCCTTGACAATGTGCTCCGTTATTTTGTGGTGCAGGATTGTCACAGCTACGTCTCCTACTTTGTTGTCCAGTTCCACACGTCATGTTACAAGCTCCCCAAGAATCCCATGACGACCATCCTCCATTAACTTGAAACATGTGAAACATTTCAATGAGTCAGTCTGTACTTTTCAAAACAATGATTTGGTATTATTTTTATAGTATTATCATTTGAATTGTTTTTAAATAGTAAGTTTTAAAATATGTTCTTGACTAATAGAATAACGAGATTAAAGAGAAACACACAAGCACCATTACTATCTACATTATTAAAAATTAAGCTGTTAACTATTCTTTAATGTAACATATAAATCCTAGTGCTAATTAATGCAATTATTAATTCACTTTTGAAAAGATGATACAGTTTTATCATAATATGAAATAAATAAAGGAAGATCTAGTTACCAGGGCATGCAGACAGTGAACAGGGGATGTTATCGTTATCTTTTCCATTGCAATATAATCCACAATTTGATTGTGGAGGATTGTTACAAAGACGAAACCTTTGCTGTGAACCACCTCCACATGATCGTGTACAAGTTCCTGAAGTAGACCAGTCTGACCACATTCCATCAACTTAAAGTATATAAATATAAATTCAAAATGCTCAATGGAAATTTCCTAATTATATAATATGATTGATTTGATCTTTACAAAAAAATTGGAAAAACTAAAATTATTACGTTAAGTTAAAACCGAGACGGAAGATACCATATGGGTTATTACAATTCATTAAATGACGAGAAGTAGTGACAATGTTATAGTAATAATTAAAAAAAACGAAAAAAAAACAAACACCAAATTTAACAAAAACAAATTTAAAAAAAACAAAACCTAAAGACCTACAAACACTGTGTACTATCTAATTCGTTCCAGAAGATTAAACAGAACATGCGCAATACCTGTTAAGTTTTGTTTTCAACCCACTATTATTAACAATAAAATATGTTAGTCAAGAATTTTAAGCATACTTAAATGAAGCTATATATCATTTATTTTTCAGTTGAATATAATTGTTCCACAAATGCAGCAATAAATAAGAACAACCAAAGTGCCTGTTGTATACTTTACAGAGTCAAGTGTTCAGGTAGCAAGGTTAAACTTTCATATTCAAAAATAAATGTGTACAATAACCGACTGGCTGCGTTCTATTTATCATTGCATTATATTTATATAATGTACAATTTATCATATGCATATCACTCTCTCTCTGTCTGTCTCTATAATCTTATCTATACTATTAAACGAGAAGACCACATTTTGTGTGTCGCTTCTCTTCCTCCCACAATAAATTGATCATCATGCATATGTACCATGCATAGTCGCATTTTGTCATCCATTCTTATGACTATTCAGTTTGGGTTATTTTGGGAGAAAAACGAAATAAAAGGTGTCCGGTTATTCATTCCGACATAAGACTGACTTTTATGTCAGACATGACTACCGGTTTAAACATTGAGAACCAATCGTATGATAGATAACAAAAATAAAAAATAAATAGGCCAATCAGAGTGTTGTCCATATCGTGGTTTTTAGGTCGTAAGAACCACTACTGTTATACATGTACCTCAGTTTTAACTTACACATGATTTTCATAAGTACTTGGACGGAGACAGGACAATTATTTTTGCGTTTATCTGCATGTACTGTATACTATGATTAACATACTACTATAATATATATATATATATATATAGACACTCTATGTTTATCAGAACAATCAAGAAATACTTTAGTTACAGCTTTAATTCAAAGTCATTGCCTGTTCTGCATGGTATGCTGGTGTCAGCAAAAATATAAAGATAAGTTTTAAGCATTACAAAAAAAAAATGTGTTAGACTTATAAAAAAAACCACTGGATATAGATCAAAAGTTGATCATAATGTATTGAATAGTATTGGTTATGTTAATATTGAAAATCGTGTTAAACAATTGAGATTAAACCATGTACATAATATTTATTACCACCATTGTCCTAAGTATATGTATTCAAATTTTACAAAGGTGAGACATTTACATCATCATTTCACACGACATAGTGAATATAAGTTCTGGGACCCTCCAGTTAAGAGTCAACAAAAAGATACATTTTATTTTAATGGCATACAAGATTGGAATATGATGCCAATTAATTTAAAAAAAATAAAAAAATACAAAATTAGTGCGGCTTCATCAGACTCATTTTTATATTATTAATCATATTTTTATATAAGTTATTTTTATATGAATCTTTTACTGAAATTCTCCAGACACAAATCTTTTACAAAATTTCTCCCTACAACAGTATACATACTTTCAACCAAGCTCTAAATTCCCGCGATTTCGCGAATAGTATTCTAGTTTCACTGAATTAAGCACTTTTTATTAAAAAAAAAAACCCATTCTCATACTTGAGGTTAAATGAAAGAATTTGCAATTCAATAAGAAATGTCGATAAAATACTGTTTTCCAAATACTGTCTAACCAGTGACATGTTATGTAAACTAAGGTGGCATTAGGTTAAGGATTTCAAATATTTTAATTGATAAAAGAGAGAAAAATGATGATAGATTACAGAAATTGAAGTTACCGCACACAATACTTAAGGAACAACACTGGGTGCGTTGACGAGGTAAATAAAGGCAACAGTAGTATACCGATGTTCAAACTCATAAATCCATGGACAAAAAACAACATGGGGTAACAAACTAAAACTGAGGGAAACGCATTAAATATAAGAGGAGAACAACGACACAACACTACAATGTAACACACACAGAAACGGACCAAGCAACAGACAAAATCCCCCGAGAATAACAAATAAATAAGCTTCTCCTGCAATGCATGCATTATTTCAGAATCTACACTGGGCTAAAATGGAAATAGTACACAATTAGTAAAATTACAAACATGAATGTCTATAAACGCCAAAATTAGCGATAGTGAGTTGAGGCATATCTCATTGTATCTATCATCAACCAATTCTTGATGTTGACCGTAAAACGTATGGAATATCAATTTCAGACGGTATTCAACATAATTGTGTTAAAGATGTTTTTGTAAACGGAGAACGTCCCTGTAAATGATATCCTTATAAAGTGAACATATACAAGCGTGACACATTAACTGATTTTTATCAACCCTAAACGATGCGTAAATAGTATTGTATTGCTGAGAATGGGCAAAAATAAAATATCAAATATTTCCAAGGAAAGTTGTTTCAACATTTGATTTGTGTTGCCATTTAATGAAGATTTTTACGTCTTGAATTTCTCTTTGAGTTCATTTTTTTCTATTATACTCTTTTAAGCAAAGTAATTTAATATTGAGATACTTTTCCTTACTATGTGAAGTGACTGTTTTACTTTGTCCAAATTGAATTTCCTATTATAAGGAAATATCAGGTGTCTGATTTGTTTATAGAGTGCATAGAAAATCAACCTCACAATTTGAAAGGATATCTGAGTCTTTATTTCATCCCCAACCGAGGCTGTAATCTGTTCATTTTCATTAACTTTAAAGACAACACCGCATAGCAATCCGCAGCCACCTTATATCCTCCTCTAACTGTACCTACACACCGTTAAGCGTTTTTTTCAAGGAAAGAGTTACCTATATTTTGACAAACGACGAATGTTCACACAAGACGATGTATTATTAAATGTTAATGGTCCGGAATAATCATCTGACTCGTTTGTATAACAGCAGAATGTTATTTTGAGTAT
Source organism: Mytilus edulis (assembly GCA_019925275.1). Classification (NCBI taxonomy): domain Eukaryota; kingdom Metazoa; phylum Mollusca; class Bivalvia; order Mytilida; family Mytilidae; genus Mytilus; species Mytilus edulis. Next base: position 101,570,625 of record CM034351.1, on the reverse strand, counting down.
ACAATCATTCTAACGTTTTGTTGATCAACTTTACTACCAGGTGAACTGGTATTCCGATAAGATTTTTCTGTGACAAATTACGACAGATTTGTTTATTTTTAGTCTACTAATTTTTATTGAAAATAATCGTTTCAACCACGAAAACTTTGCGTCAGAGTTTTGTTTACCAATCATTTGCTTCGAAATGACATTGCACTAGTGGGGAGAGATGTTTTTTTTTTCTCGGACCGATACGTAAATATGGACATAGCACAACAAATTAAAGAAAATCGTCTTGTAAACTCTCTACCACAACTAGTTATAACTTAATAAACATCAGTAGTGGCCAACGTCCGATTCTACAATTTCACATAGAAATCTTCATACAAAACAAAACACTGAGTTTTCCTTTCTTTCGTAAATTTGTCCTTCTTAGTTTTAAGATTTCGGTGTCTGCGTTGAGATTACTATTATTAGTTTTATTATAAGATCACTGCGTCTGGTATTGTTTGCATTAAACACTTAGCTGCAAATATTTTTTTTATATATTATCTGTAGCAGAGTAATTAAAGTGTTAAAGACAAAAAAGTCGGGTATGGTTGCCAATACAACAACTCTGAACAAAAGACCAAATAAAACAGAAATTAACAACTATATAAGTCATCGTACGGCCTTCAACCATGAGAAAAACCCATATTGCATAGTCAGCTGTTAAAGGCCCCAATATATGTTTGACGTCATTTTCGCATTTTAGAATACTGTGGCTCTCTGTATAGAACTTATAATGACGTTGAATAAAATCGTATATATCATTCTATAGTATGGTGAGTGAGGTACGATTAGATGTTAAATTTATATCAATTGTTTAATTTTTATTCAGTTACTGCAAGCATTCTTTGATATTGTTGAGATTTTCAGTTGTTTGTATATGAATTGGTTTTATCCATCTGCTGTACTGTTAGTAGATAAATTAATCTCCAGCTTTAGGGATGAATCAATCATATATTGATAATAAAATCACACTTATCAAACAAAATTATCTGAAATTAGCGTTGTGTCGGTTAGTGAATAGAAGGATATATACTATGAAACTTAGAGCGAGGGGCTTGACCCGAACTCTTACGTTCATAGTATATACCTTTCTATACACTATCCTATTTAGCACATATTTACAATATAGTAATCCCGTAATTAGCCTATTGATATGTTTTTACTGCCTAGGTGTAGCTCATTAACGTAGTTTTGTAAATCTACTCACTATTTATATCATTGTAAAATATGTGATTTCAAAAGGCTATTGACTCCAGAATGAAAAGATTATAGCTGCTGATGTAAGTTTATTTATTGATATAAAGCTATCCATGTACTTCTTTACGTGGTAAGATGACAAACAAAAAAAAACTGACCCAAAATAGGCAATTATTAAATTGCAGTGGAAGCTTTACATTCTTATAAAAAAAATTCAATTTTATATAAAAACTAAAACTATGATAAATTTTAAAACATATAGATAGTTTGCAGTGGTAGATCAAAAAGTTGCTGGTGGAAAAAAACCCTTTTGGAATGATCAATGCTTTTAGCTTTTTAAGCTAATGAGGACATACAGCTTGACCCCCTCCCCCTTTATCTTGCGTTGGAACCTCTTTTAAAAATGGATGGATCTGCCCTTGGTATGTACCCATAGGTATTCTAGTTGAAAGTTTACATGCATGAAATATCTGTCACTGGACATTTAGCAGCCAATAGTCAATCAATTTATGACAAAATAGATCAAATAACTTAAATTTCCTTTCACAAGCTTCCATGGTTCACTCTATTTTTGGGTACAAAGTAATTGCATGGAAGATAAATGATTACAATTTTAGATGCATTGCATTGTTCTCTTATCAAGGTATAAAGAACCCTATTTGTTATTCTTTGTTTAAATGAAAGAAACTTTTAATCGTCAACAACATTTTTAGATCCAAAACCTAAATAGTAGGATGTTTAAAAATTAATTTGAAAACTAATTACACACTATTTATTTTAATTTGGAACACAACATATTTTTCCAAATAGCTAGTAGCAATTTTTATTTCAATATCTTGAAATCTTATCCTTGTGGTCATTCATGCGTAGTTCAAGCAATTTGATTGGACGAGAAGTTGTTAGTATGTGCTAAATTTTGATAATCTATTGTCTGAATAAACAACAAAGTTGTAACGTGTACACGTCCAACAATTTGCCTAACGTATACATGTACATTAAATGCCGCTATATAAATAATCCTTTAGGAAACATCACTAATCAGTTCATTAAATGCAGTTATATAAACAGTACTTTTAGGAAACACCACTAATCAGTACATTAAATGCCGATATATAAACAGTACTTTTAAGAAACATCACTAATCAGTACATTTATTTATCTATCAATTTTAGTAATGTTGAGAAAAATTGTTTTCAGTACAGAAAATCTCGGTCATTTTTCAGTACTTTAAATTTCAGTCACATCTCAGTACTAAAAATTTCTGCCACTTTTCAGTACTGAAAATTTTAGTCACATCTCAGTACTAGAAATTTCTGCCACTTTTCAGAGCTGAAAATTTCAGTCATTTTCAGTACTGAAAATTTTAGTCATTTAGTAGGTCAATGTCAGAAAAATATAAAATGTTTTCATACTGCAACTAGTTGTGTTTTTTTCATATAAAATGTAGTAACAAATTAAGCTATATTGTGTACTATGTCAATTTCATCATGGAACTCTTTCTCCACAATCAGGGGTTCATTAAGGTATGAAAATAAGTTTGACATTTGTGTTACGATTTGAATAGCTATCAATTTATTAAATTTAGTTGCAGTTTAAAAACAATATTAGGTCAATGTCAAAAAAATATAAACTTGTTTGTACTCGTGTGGGAATGGGGCAGGAGGATCTTTTGCGGACTTTTTTTAAATTCATTTTAAGGTATTAACTTGTCGATAAGCAGGCTTATAGTTTCCAGCTCTTACCAGATCACCATATTCATATTCAAAATCCTCCTGCCACCTCACCCCTCGGTACTGGCATGAAAATACGGTTTTTTTGTGTTATTAAAATTTGATGTTACAAAATGTTAGAAATTATTATAAATTATTGACCATTGAGGTCTAAAGGGTCCAAAATCGAACTTTATTTGATTTCATAAAAAATTGAATTCTTCGGGTTCTTTGATATGCTGAATCTAATAGCCATGTATTTAGATTTTGGATATTGGACCATAATAGATAAATGTCCAATTTAATTTTTTAAAGTTTTTAAGTTTAAGTTCTTAGACCACACTCATTCTATGTCAGAAACCTATGTTGTGTCAACTATTTAATCACAATCCAAATTCAGAGCTGTATCAAGCTTGAATGTTGTGTCCATACTTGCCCCAACTGTTCAGTGTTCGAACTCTGCGGTCGTATAAAGCTGCAAACTGTGAAAACAAGATAAGTGTCCAGTTTGCCAAAAAACGCATAATGTACTAAGTTTTTACAATTAGACAATTTGACAAGACACAAGCGTGACAAGAATGTCACACATTGTCTTAGATTTTTTACTAGTTGTTATGGGCTTTTATACTGCACTCGTTCTATTTGAGCAGTCAAAATGCGTGGACTGTATACTTTATGTCATATACAGTCACTGACCCGATGTCACTCTTCCTTATGACTATTTAGATAGAAGTTGCCGAAATGTTCATGTCCGTCATATTTGTTTTTCCTTATAAGTTGTTGTAAATCATCAGTCCTGCATCTCCACCAACGATTATAAAAGAGACATATTTTTCTTGATTTTAAAAGAAGCTCGGGATATAAAATCGGTAACCCTCCAAATATATTGAATGAGTGTCATCTCTTAGACTATGTTTGATCGATCGCTATTGGAAGGGCTGTGTACTGTCTCCATATTTCGTGGATTCGCACTCCCGAACATATTACCGTATTCATAATTGGAATTGATCATCTTTTCTGAGCACATATTTCGTCCAATTTATCATCTTATTTTTAAGCATCTGAGTATGAATTTTTCTCTTTGTTTTTCTCATTTTGACTGACGCTACATAAGTCCCTTATTTCTGCGACAAAATTAATAAAAAAAACCTCGATACAAGCTAGGGGTAGAAAGTGTTGCGACCGATGAGTACGGGTGGTGTTATTCAACTCCAATATATTTATTAAGTTGATGGTGTGCATGAAACCTCACTCCCCTGATACGCGAAAGGGGAAAACCGAAGATCTAATGAAAGGAGGCAGATCAAGACACACAAAAAACAGCGAACTAGAACAGCACAGACTGATAGTGGACACACAAACGCCGAAATATAAAGACAAATAAAATACCCAGACACGTAATCGAAAGAGGGATGAGGGTAGGGACTGAGCAGTTGCAATAACCATGTTTGTCAACTCCAATATACTGAGACAACTATCCCGCATGGAAAGAATAATTGGAAACAAACGGACAACCACAAATATTATAGAGAACGGAGTTGGTCTTTTTAGAGAAAATTTACCCAGACACATAAGAAAAATGCATTGTTGGAATAATGAGCTGTCGGAATAATGGGCTGTCGGAGTAATAGGTTGTCGGAATATTGCGCTGTCGGAGTAATGGGCTTTCGGAATAATGGTTGTCGGACTAATGGGATGTCACCCACTAGGATCCCGTTGACGCCGTACATGTCAGTATTTATATATATGTTTTTTAATATTATGCTTAAATTGTGCATTTTTATTTCCTCTTAAACTATTATGTGAAAAATGAAGAAAGCACTGTATATTTCTGACCGTACGTATTTCCTGTTTTATAGAACTTTTGCATCGCTTGTTTAGGTCGTAAAGGGTACTTTCATACACGACCGCGTTCCAAGTTCGTCAATTTTTGAGAAGACCCTTAAAAGCGAACGTTTACAAGGGTCTCGTTGTAAGAAACATTCGTTAAAATATGTGCACTGTTAAAGGGCCGAACCACCTTCAGGTTCCATACTAACATGACTAAAAAGAAAAGGATGGGATTGAGATTAAGGGTTATTGCTTAAAGTCGGAGTTTTAATAAGTTGGAGGATTTATGTTTACATTTTTTTTAAGGGATTCTTTTTTTTTTCAAAATTTTTCAAATTTTGAAAAGTTTCAAGAAGAACTCTTCAATTGCACAGTATTGTGCAGTAGATTTGTTAGATCTTTGACCACGTTTATTTTGTGACAAAAACCTTTACTATGTCAAAAATTCGATCACAATCCAAATTCAGATAGTATCAAGCTTGAATATTGTGACCAAATTTGCCCCAACCGTTCAGGGTTGGACCACTGAGGTCGTATAAAAATGCGCCCTGCGTAGCACCTGGATGATGTTGTAGTTATATTTTGTTTATATACATCTATTGTTTACATTTGTATATTAGTAGATTAATTATGTTTTATTCATGTAATTGATATTGTATGTAGAGAGCCTTATTGAAAATTGGTTTAATCCAAATGAGTTACTCTCTTTAAATAAAGATATTATTATTATTATCATTATAACTCGCAACTCGACTTTTGTAACTCGCAGCTCGACTCTTGTAACTCGCAACTCGACGTTTGTAGCTCGGAACTCGACTTTCGTAACTCGCTACTCGACTTTCATAACTCGTAACTCTACTTTCTGAACTCGCAACTCGAAACTCGAAACTCGAAACTCTTCAACAAGTGAATCTCTTGCGAATTCAGTATTATGCCGAAATGATGTCAGAGGCGGATTAAGGGGGGTAGGGGGGTTCCAGGGGCCTGGGCCCCCCTTTTTGGAAAAACATAGTTGCTTAAGTAGGGAATCACTGAAGCTTGACTGGAACGGGCCCCCTCTTAGGCAGTCAGTGGGCCCCCACTTATGAAAATTTCTGGATCCACCACTAAAAGTTGCCATCAAAACTATGTCACTTCATAATTTGTATAGTTCAAATCCTCTTGGAATACAAATATGTGTGTTGTATTTATAGATGGTCCGAGTTGTCTTTATAGACTTTCCAATTGGACTCGGTCCGACTTGTCTTCGGGTCAATTGTCATACATTCTGTAACTTTACTACAAGGGTTCTTTTATAGTTGCCATAGTCAGGGTTGTTTAGTTTTAAGGGGACAATTATTTAACGTTTTTTCTTTGTTTGAGGGAGGGGGGGGGGGGGATGACGAAAAAATCTATTCGACGATACGCATGTTTATATGTTACTGCAGCAAAGCTTCATTTTTACTATTTTCACTTTGTACACAATTTAGTTCCTGCATTTTAAGTTGCAGAGAATTAGTTTTCCTCATGCTCTGGACATGTTGGGCATAAATCTTGTCAAGTGTTATCAGCCCACAGAAAAGGTGCAGGGGCATCATTCTTAGTGACACATCTCCTTTGAAGAAGATATTACATTTATAAAAATCCATTTAAAATGCCCAAAGGGCTAAAAGAGATATTCATAAGTTTTTATCCGTTAACATTGTCCGTTAACTTATCTAAAATTGTATTCAACTGTTCTCCTCTGATATACTAATGAGCTTAATTATTTTACCAAACTAGGGAACAAGAAATATTCATAGGGATATCTAGATTGGACATTTTCCAAGGGGATCCACAGAACTCTGTGTCTCAGCTGCAGTTGCTGCTGTTAGTATAAAAGTGTGATGTTGACTTAAATAGTGAGTATATTTATCAGTAAAAAACAGAATTAACAAATATATATAAATGTATAATACTCCTATATAAACTATGGTTTTAATGTACTGATAATAAAATCAATGTTATACCAATAACAAAAAAATATTCATAGATCTAATTTAAGGGGTAAATTGGTATAAACTTATTAGAACATTTTTCTTGTTCTAGTTTATCATGGAGACTGCAATGATAAATTATAAATCACCAAAACTCCTAAACCTTACCATTGCACATGTCAGAAATGCGAAATATGTGGACTTAGTAATAACCCTGATTGGTAAGGTTGTCGTAGTATTTGATGGTTATTTTACGAAAATTGTAACTGGAATTTTATTTTTAGATTGCAGCAACAGAATGAAGAATTTCAAGAGTCTAATACGGTTTATTTAACAAGATTTTATCATTGATTCATCATCCTACAAAAATATAACATACAAATAAATGAAAGAACCCATGGGTACTAAGAGTAATCATGTGCAGGGAAGAACATTTAAACAATACTTAAAAAAGAAAATTTAGTTTTAAAAGAAACATTAAAGTACAAAACATTGAGATAAAAATAATTTTTACAAACTGTTAGTCCTTTCCATGTTGTGGGAAATGTAGAAAGTTTATGCTTTAACCATTTATGTAGCTCCATCTAGGGGACTGGGTCCCTGCCCCCCCCCCCAAAAAAAAACAGCTTTCGTTCTGTCTTTTGCAAGTAAGACTCTTTTCCCTAAGTTATCTGTTTCAAAGTTGATCAACAAATACAACTATAATCCAGGATGCGAGTCATCGATGTACATGAAATTGCTTGTCTGCTTGCTTTATTGTCGCGCCTGCGACATGCGAAAGATACAGATAACAATCCTACGGCGTTAGCTATTTGTATTGAGCTTGATATTTTAGAAGGTAATTAACTTACACTGGAGGCTTCATACCTTGTGTACAGATGGCTTATACATGTATAACGTAGGTATGTATTATGTCTGTTGGCCTTGACCTCATTTTCATTGTCAAGCTACACAAGTACCATGCTCTCCATTGTGAAATGAAAGTTAAATCAACAAAGATTTTTTATGTTTTTTTGACACGAGACAAACAATGAGAAGGTTCCTACCTTGGTACAGGTGTTTGCATAAATTATTTTTAGAATATTAAGTTGAGAAATGGAATAAAAAAAAAAATCATAAAATAATGAACATCTTTCGTTATGTCTTTGCAAGTAAGACTCTTTTCCCTAAATAATTTGTTTCAAAGTTGATCAACAAATACAACTATAATCCAGGATGCGAGTCATCGATGTACATGAAATTGCTTGTCTTCTTACTTTATTGTCGCGGCTGCGACATGCGAAAGATACAGATAACAATCCTACGGCGTTAGCTATTGGAATTGAGCATGATATTTTAGACGGTAATTGATTTGAACTGGAGGCTTCATACCTTGTGTACAGATGGCTTATACATGCACAACGAAGGTCTGTATTATGTCTGTTGGCCTTGACCTCATTTTCATTGTCAAGCTACTGCTTGAAAACAAATTTCCATTTTTGTAATGTTAATTTCTCATTTACCTATTATGTATTATGTGCCCTACCGAATTGGACTATTTATCGGATATGTAATAACATTAGCAACATGATGGGTGTTATGTGTGGAGCAGGATCTGCATACCCTTTCGGAGCACCCGAGATTAAACCCATTAGTTTTCTATGTGTCTTGTGTACTATTAGTTGTCTAATTTGCACAGGTCATTGGTCAATGTTAAATTTTATTTTGTCTATTACTTTAAGCAATAGATAAAACTATATCTAGTGTATGAAATGATTTTATGGTGTAAATGTCTTGTCTAGCAGGGTTCATCTGACAAGTCACCTTGACTTTATTTTTTCATGGTTCATTGGTCAGTATGTAATTTTCATGGTTTTGTCTGTTTCTTGTATAAGATAAGCACTAGCAAAACTATATTACGTGTGTGCAATGATTGTCAGCTATACACGTCTTTCTGGCTTAAATTGGTTTTTCTCACATTGACTTCATTTTCATTAAACTTTGCCAATCGGTGGTGTATGTGACACTTGTACTAAAACTCTATCCTTGGACTATCAGCATTAAATAATTCGTGAATAGAAAAGCAGGCGAGACGTTTCAGCTTGACCATTCTTGTTGCATCTGATAAGTTGTATTTGAGACATTATTGGTTAGAGCTTACAGGACTGACTTTTATTGTTGACGACCAAGAATTTTGAACAACAAGAAAGAAATAAAGAAAGGTAGTATGAAACATGCTCACTACCAAAAAGAAGACATATGTATTTTCTATAATATTATCTAAAATATGTTTAGTTACTGTTAAATGTATGGGAAAGCTCGATTCGTGTTCATTTCCCATAAAAAAAAATAATGTGATAGCTAGATTCACTTTAATTTCATAGGTAGAACATTTGTCTGTAATTTGGATAATTCTTTTACACTAACCGTGATTTTGAAAGTGCTTTAGGTCAAGGACAAAAAAAATGCAGTTTTTTGCAACTGAACACTCTTTTACTTGTAACGTAAAAGATGGAGAAAATCGAATTAGACTTCATATAGTAAATGACTGAAATATCTTTGGTAGAAGGGTTACTGTTTCATGGGGATTTAACTAATATTTCTTTTTATATTTAGAATATGTATTTTAATTGGATTCTGCCTTACTACCCCAAAAGTTAGTCCATTTTTTCATACAAAATCTACTGCTGTCAAAATTCTTATGCTATATTAAAACCACACAAAGAACAACCAGAAGCACAGATCTATTTTCTTGTCGTTGAATAGAAAATAGGTAAAACTAAGGAATGTGGTTATAATTGCCAATGACAAAACTATAATTCACCTAAGTTTTAGGTAGATATACGCAATTGTAGTCAGCTGTACGCCTTGATAGAGTGAGTAAAAGTCGATAAAAATGGTTTAAACATGTGAAATATGAATATGAAACAATTTATCTGAGAATATAAACTGCCTAATTTATAACAAAACAATTTACAAACAACAAATATGACCGACAAGAACCAACCAGGGTCCACACCCACTGGAATACAGGTCCCTGACTTGCTCCAAGGTTCATGTTATAAAAATATCTTGAAACGGGTGCTTACTTTTTTCATGGTATCAGAAGAATGTTTTCTATCTATAGGAGAAACGTGAACTATATTAAAGACTTCATTGCAATTCGAGTGCTCCAAGAAAGTATGAAAGAGCAACAGTTATAATATGGACGACTGCATATATAATCTACATATTTAGTTCTATTAATAAAACAAGCAGATGTGGTATCCCTCCCAACTAACAACAACAGAACAAGGATACTATATATATATGTCGTGTACATTTTATTATTTTGTACAGGTTATTACTTGTACAAAAACTTTGTATGAGTAATTACTTGTATGATGCCATCATACAAGTAATTACCTGTACAGATATAATTGTACCAGTAATTACTTGTACAATTTTTTATGAGAAAAAGATAATAACTTGTACAACACAATATCTTTGAGTTGTATGTGCTTCTACTTTGATTTATTAGGTTAAATCTATAATTCCAATATGTGATATTGCATTTGCAAGTTTTTTCATGGTTTATGTTGGAAATGAATTGTGGAAGGGTTTTATTTTATTTTTGCTTTTAACGACTTTGTCACTTTGCACTAGTAGTCAATATTGAAGTGGCAACAAGCTGTTAAGCTAAATTTGCTCAATGTCTCATGCTAGGTTATGTTTATACTCTGCGTTTGTCGTGTGTCTGAATAATAATACTAATATAAAAAAGAAGATGTGATCTAATTGCCAATGAGACAACTCTCCTCAAGAGCCAAAATGACTGTGACAGAAATTAAGAACTATTGGTCACCACACGGTCTTTAACAATAAACAAAGCCCATTCCGCAAAGTCAGCTTAAAAAGGCCCTGAAATGGCAAATGTAAAACAATAGACCACTTTCGAGTTCATCCGTCACCGGCAAAAACTCGTCAATTATGCACGCCTTTATGACGTCATTTACCAGATAGAGGGGGTCACCTGTATCCCTGCACTATTTACGTTCATCAAGCGTCTTAATGATCGTCTTTGTGCAGGATAAACTAGAAATAATGGTTGCTCTGTAGGTACTTACTGACAATTCCCTAATGACAGCAGTGTTGATTGTCAATTTTGAGAATTATATTTGCCGAATAATTCGTATAATATAGAATTATAGTTTTCCAACCACTCGCTCAACATTGGAAGGGAAGTGACGACGCCCCAAAACGCACAAATGACGGTGATAAAAGCGCGTATAATTGACGAGTTTTTTCCGGTGACGGATGAACTCGAAAGTGGTCTATTCAAACGAGAAAACTAACGGCCTTATTCATGTACAAAAATGAAGGAAAAAAATATGTAACACATCGACAACCATTGAATGACAAGCTTGGTACAGGCACATACATAATTTGGCCCGGGTTAAACATGTTAGCAGGATCCCAACCCTCTTCTAACCTGGGACAGTGGTGTAACATTACAACATATGGAAAAAACTATGAAAATCAGTTAAAAGAGGCTTAACTCATCCGATGGATACAATCAGAACTACAACACAGAGTGGACATGGCTTGGTACCTGTATATCCCATACAACATCAAAAATAAATACCCACTAAGTACAGAATACACGTTTGAAAAAAAAAGAAAAGAAAAAGTCTCTTTGGCACATTCCCCATTTCCATTCTCAATTTTATTAATATAGATTTCAAAAATACATACTCTCTATGATAAGAAAAAAATTGTAAGGGTTCTACGGAACCCAGTGTCTCGCCCACTTTTTATGTCAATGGCAGGCTCAACAAAAATGAGTAAAAAAATCAATAAAAATATTCCTCTCGATACTATCTTTTGATTGCAAGAAGCTTCTGTCCAAGTTGGGTAAAAATCTAGAATAGTTTAAGAAAGTTATTAGAATTTTACAAAATTTAACCACAGAGTGAATGTAAGTCCATTTATAAGTAAAATACGGAAAAAATGTAACAAATTTACTTATGGATACTATCTTAATATCATAAACAAGCTTCTGTCCATGTTTGGTAGAAATCCACGACAGTTTAAGAAAGTAATTAAAAATTTTAAAACTTTAACCACAGAGCAATGTACTGTGTCCCGGCAGAAAAACTAAGTCCATTTACAAGTAAAATACGGAAAAACAGGAATTAAATTATTACAAGATTTACTTCTGGATACTATCTCATGATCATAAACAAACAAATAAATTAATACGAGAAAACAGTAAAAGAAAAATAATACCAACAATCCCAGACTTAATATCTCAAAGAAAGGTGTTTTTCAATGAAACATTTTGTTTAAAGCAAAAGTAGAAGCACATACAACTCAAAGATATTGTGTTGTACAAGTTATTATCTTTTTCTCAACAAAAATTGTAAAAGTAATTACTGGTACACTTATATTTGTACAGGTAATAACTTGTATGATGGCATCATACATGTAATTACTCATACAAAGTTTTTGTACAAGTAATAACCTGTACAAAATAATAAAATGTACACGACATATACATAACCATTATGTTCAACGTCAGACGTCGACAAAATTGGTTTAACCCGCCACATTTGTATGCATCTCTGTCCCAAGTCGGACAAAGTTATGTTATTGATATGTCTTTGTGTAGTTATACATTTAGTTTAATGAACGATATTCTGACATAGTGCTATACAGCTAGATAACATCTATTTTTTTTGTCGGAGCTATTCAGAATTTGTACGGTGTTGACTGATAAATATTGAAGAACTGTATTGGTGACCTTTGTCTAATGGTTTTGTATCTGTTGCTTATGTGATTGAATTTAACTGTCTTTATGACAGCTCCTTTTCCGTCTTTCACACAAATCAACAATGAAAACATCATTGCGCATGGAAAGCTGTAAAAGTCTACTGGAAACCGTGTATATTTAATATAAGTTAGTTGGGAGGCGGGGCGTATTTCATACACGGTTAGTAGTGGAGTTACGTATAAGGTAATAAGGAGACGGGTGTGATGATAAAGTGAAATAAATTCATAAAACACATTTAAATCTAACAAGTTGTCATTGTTGGCATCTGTTTTTGTAGGATCAAAGGAAGCAGTTTCTTAATCATGTTAATGCTAATAGTTATCAAAGGTACCAGGATTATAACTTACTGTATTGAAGACTTGCTCATTTTGCACCGATAGGTCACTAGTCTAAATTTAACACGTTAAAATAATCGGTAAGATAAATTCGTTACATAGTGTGCTAGTGACGTAATATGGTATATATGGGTCAGTAAGTTCCCTATGGGGATTCGAGCTTCGCTCTTACACCATATGGAATTTACTGACCCCATATATACCGTATTAGGTCACTAGCACACTATGTAACTAATATTACACGAGGCATTGGATTTAACCTTGCCATATGTATTCTGACAGGACGTTGCTGCAAACTTGATACATCTTGCACAGCAAAACGGACGCCGTACTTTGGCAAGCTTTTACTGACGGTCGGAACAGGACCAAGTGACAATATTTCTATCCCCAACTCACCATTGGGGCTTATGATATTTGTGTTAGCATAACCGAGTTTTTTTTATTAGGTCTTGAATTTGACTACAACTTTCTGTATTTAAAAATGATTGAATTTTCAGTTTTGTAAAATGACTGAAATTTACAGTACTTAAAAATGCCTGAAATTTACAGTACAATAAAATGACTAAAATTTTCAGTACTGAAAATGACTGAAATATACAGTACTGAAAAATAAAAAAACTTGACTTACAATGTATTGAAAATAAATAACTCTCCAGGTCTATTTGAAAGTATTAGATGGCACCAGATACTTCATAATTTCCCCCCCAAAAAAAAATCGGAAAACACTTCCGTAAACTTCATATAATAAAATTATAAATATTATTTAAATATACTTAAAATATCTGTGGGTACGAGTTTGCGAAGGTACGAGTTGACATGGCTCCACAGCGGCCTCGTGTGGAATATTTGGTTGGCAGCGGAAACAATTACAGACGCGATCTCACAAAACGTGACTAAAACAAAGTAACTACATTTCAAAAATTAAGAAATGCAGACATTCATGTAACGGATGGAAAACATAAATATGTGCCTGTCCCAAATCAGGAGCCTGTACTTATATTTCAGTGGTTGTCGTTTGTTTATGTGTTACATAATTGTTTGTTTTACATTGTCTTATCTGGACCTTTTATAGCTGACTATGCGGTATGGGCGTTGCTCATTTTTGAAGGCCATACGGTGACCTATATAGATGTTAATGTCTGTGTCATTTTGGTCTCTTCTGGACAGTTGTCTCATTGCCAATCATATCACATCTTCTTTTTTATATGTTACAAATTAAGAAATTACATTTTACAAATTAAGAAATTGCATGTTACGAATTAAGAAATTGCATGTTACGAATTAAGAAATTGCATTTCACAAATTCAGAATGTTATAATGTTGGCGGATATTCCCTAGCTTCCATAGTTTTGCACCTAACTAAAATGCCCCAAGTTTGAACACCTTATATTTGATGTCATGACCACCATACTAATCAAATGACATGTGAACTACTTTGATATATTTCGTAACTTTTTTACCTTAAAGAATCCTGGTCCTGAGTAGATTTGGAAGTTGTCGTCAGCAAAAGATTAAAACACCATTCATTGCGGGCTTCCGTTGTCGTTGATTTCTATGTTTTGTGCAACGTCAATTTCATCATGGAACATATTCTCTACAATCAGGGGTTCATTAAGGGATACAAATAGGTTTGATATTTATGTTATTAATACATAATAGTAACGATTTCAAAATCAATGTTTTAATTTAGGTTGCAGATATAAACTTTTTTGGTATTCTGAAGAAAACTGGGGAATATGTATGAGACTGAGAAACTGGGGAAGGGCGAGATTTTACTCCGCCCTTCCCCAGTTTCTCAGTCTCATACATATTTTTTGTAAGAGGCTGAGAAACTGGAGAAGGACAAGGTTCTGGCGAGTCCTTCCCCAGTTTTGCGCCGGGTACAAAAAAGGTTATATTTGTTTGACATTGACCTAATATTGTTTTTAAACTGCAACTTAAATTAATAAATTGATAGCTATTCAAATCGTAACACAAATGTCAAACTTATTTTCATACCTTAATGGACCCCTGATTATAGAGAAAGTGTTCTATGATGAAATTGACATAGTACACAATATAGCTTAATTTGTTACTACATTTTATATGAAATAAACACAACTAGTTGCAGTATGAAAACATTTTATATTTTTTTGACATTGACCTAATATTGTTTTTAAACTGCAACTTAAATCAATAAATTGATAGCTATTCAAATTGTAACACAAATGTCAAACTTATTGTCATACCTTAATGAACCCCTGATTGCGGAGAAAGTGTTCCATGATAAAATTGACATCGTACACAATAAAGCTTAATTTGTTACTACATTTTATATGAAATAAACACAACTAGTTGCAGTATGAAAACATTTTATATTTTTCTGACATTGACCTTATATTGTAATGGTTAGAATAACTTAAATATGACAAAAAGTTGAGTACTGAAAATGAATAAAATTTTCAGTACTGAAAAATGACTGAAAATTTCAGTACTGAAAAATGACTAAAATTTTCAGTACTGAAAAGTGGCAGAAATTTTCAGTACTGAAATGTGACTGAAATTTTAAGTACTGAAAAATAACTGAAATTTTCTGAACTGAAAACATTTTTTCTCAACATTACTAAAATTGATATATAAATAAATGTACTGATTAGTGATGTTTCTTAAAAGTACTGTTTATATATCGGCATTTAATGTACTGATTAGTGGTGTTTCCTAAAAGGACTATTTATATAACTGCATTTAATGTACATGTAAACGTTAGACAAATTGTTGGTAGTGTAACATTAAGAAACACGAACCCCGCCAAAAACTGGGAGTGATCGAACGTGCTCCAGAAGGGTTAGAGATCCTGCTCCACATGTTGCAACCGTCGTTTTGATCATATTATTACAAACCTGGTAAATAGTCTAACTGCGGATATATAAACATGTTCCGTACCATATGAGTATTTGGACCATACGCGTATGATCATGACCATATGCGTATACTCATATGGTCCGACCATACGTGAATGGTCCGACCGTACGCGTATGGTCGGACCATATGAGTATAATACTCGTTTGGTTATTAACGGGCCGGACCATATGAGTATTTGGACCATGTAGGTATATATTTTTTTTAAATTACATTATAAAAGTTTCAATAATACAAAAACTTTAACTAAAAAACAATGATGGTTACATGACAATGTATTATTTTATAATTCAAATACCACGTACAATTTAAATATTGATGCCATAGTTAGTTTTCATCGCTAATTACATTCTTGCACGAAGGCTTGGGGTGACATTTACTTCTACAGGGTACAATAGCTTTTTTGCATTTGCAAGTCTTGGTTGTGCACGATTCTTTTCATTTACATCTTTAGTTTGCGAGTGAAAAGCTAGCCTTTATGTAGCTGTGTACAGTGATACCGAGGTCTTTGGTCATTCCGATATGTCTACGGTGTTTTTAAGAAGCTCTAGGTCTCAAATATCGTAACATGACTGCAATACAACATATTCACAAGACAACTTAAATAAACTATGTTACTTTCCAGTGACTTTGTCACTTGCGTAACAGTTCATTAAGAAATTTTTGGAATTTATTTTGTTTAAGTCGACATATTGCTATTCACGCGTAATAACAAATCGGTAATAACCAGCGGTAATGACCATCGGAATAAAATGTGTTTATTATAGTTTTGACAAGTAAGTAAAATTAACTATGTAAAATTTCTAATTTTTATTTAGCTTATCTTTTTATTATAATATAATAATAAAATCACCTATATATGATAGCGTCTTTTTAAGCAACGGTCATACCATATGAAGAGTTTAGAAGTATTAAAAGTAAACTGTAACAGAGTGTTAATTACCCAGACCATACGCGTACGGTCGGACCATATGAGTATATACCCATATGGTCATGACCATACGCGTATGGTCCAAATACTCATATGGTCCGGAACATACACAAACTACATCAAAAATCGATAAAAATTTTGAAACAAAATTTAAAACATAAAATCTAATAGTCAATTTGATGAAACCTTATTAAGACAGTCAACAGCATTTGAGTTAACAAATTTGTTTTTATATTACATGGATTTTTTTAAACATTTATTTTTTTATCAGTAAAACTGCATTCTTAAATATTTTTTTTTATCGATCTTGGTGTCTATAAATATATCCCCTTAATATCATTTTATTTTAAAGAACGAAAGTATTGTATAATTGGTTATATAAGCTTTTAGTGAAATATTTTGTAATTTTTCACTCAAATTTTGCATTGATTGGATTTTATTTTCCATTCTGATAATCTGTATACTATCAAAAAATAAATAGCTAGAGTTTATAAAATATATGCTCTATTCCTCCATATGAGAGAGCTAATAATTTTGAATAGGGCATACGATGAAATTGAGAAGGAAATCGGGAATGTCAAAGAGTCAACAACAACCCGACCAAAGAGCAGATAAAAGGCGAATGCAACAAATGGGTTTCGATACAGCGTTAATATCCGTCAACTGGAATTTGGCCTCAGTTAGTCCCTAGTAAAATATGTGAACTAGTTCAGTGAAATGTACGTCATACTAAACTCCAAAACATGAAAAAAAAGAACTAAAATTTAAAACAAACATACAAGTGCAAATATGCAGCAGGGTTATACATGTTTTGTGACATCTCAACCATCACCTTTACCTCTAGCCAATGTCGAATAAATAAACAAACAATGATTGCACACAGTAAAACTCAGTTTAAAGAAGTACAAGTCCGATGTAAGAATAGATAACAAAAGAAACCAAGAGAAATTACTTTTTTCTTCTTTTTTTTTAATAAAATAGATCCTTTATTGCACAATTTTCTGCTGTTTACAACTTATTCGACTCACAGCATTCAGTCGGGTATCCCTATAAATTAGTTACTGTTTAACCAGGGAAATTATACAGTAAAATTATTATATATCAAATATGATTAGTTATACAGTAATAATATATAAATACATTGATTTTGACAATTTGTTTTTTTTACAGTTTCCTCATATTACGTAATTACGGAATTTGTACTATCTATTGTCTGATATTGTTTATAAGTTTGCATTTCTCCTGTAAATACTCCTGATTACCTAGTAGGGGTGTTCCTTAGATAGGAAGCTCATACAAGAAAGAAAGAAGTTAATCGTTGACCTTAACCTTGCGCCAGTAAGCAGAGAAAACATAACACATGTGATCGTTAATGAGGCACATTTAATAATGATCGTGAGGCGGTAAACAGTAAAGGGAAATAACCCATCAATCATACATGTATAATCATGACACATGGAGTAAGGGAGATAATACAGATTAATACATGTGACAATCAATACAATACATTGGCGCAACTTCTTTTCTCCTTTAAAATCTCTCTCTCTCTCTCTTTACAATTGTCAACTAATAATCTCTGTTATTATAAGAACATGAATAAAAATAAATGTTATCAATATGCATAAACTAAACACATAGCTATCAATAAGAAACAAAATAATTCTGACATTTTTTTTTCTTCATCTCCTTTAAAGTCTCTATATCTTCATCAAATTCATATTACTATATAAGTAGTTAAGCAAAAAATACTGTGCATATACATTGTAGTAAACATAAAATAAGCAGTAAATGAAATACGACGTACATTTTGTTGTATCTGATTCTCTAAGTAAACAATTAACCCAAGGTGACGAGTGAGCATCAAGTTTAAAAGGAAATGAAATCTTTAAACCGCGCTGGCGTTTTCAATTCGGAGCGCTTACGGAGAACGCGCTTATTATCTTGTTCAGTGCTCGAGTTACTAAGTGTCAAGTCATGTTGGAGACTATTATCATGTTGCGCAGTCGGCTCGTCCAGATTTTCAACATCGTCGATATTTTCGCAAATAAGAATAGGCGGGGGCTCCGCGCGTTCTGGTGGTAGGTCACGGATAGGCCCAGGAAGGCTATCTTCGTCATGGCCATCTGAATCAGACTCCTCATTGTACACATTCTGAGAATATCTTGGATTTTGCTGGGCACTTATAGTGTTTAAAACTTTATAACATTCCGAAAGTTTTACTTTGTAGGACGAGGCGCGGAGTTGATTGCCTGAGAATTTTTGATGAAACACCATTCGCCATCACGGGCTACAACAAGGTACCGATCTCGCGATTGGGTCTTTGATCTGTCGGTATAAAGGTAAACCAAATCCCCTATATTAATATCAGGGGTCGGACGACCGGGTCGACTGCATTTAGAATTTTCGCTAAATCCGTGATTTTTATTTCGAGCCTCGTGCTGTGCGCGAATAAGGTTCATGTCAGAAATTGGCAACTGTTCATGAGTAAATTGACTTCTTTGAGTCCATAGTTCGCGGGAGGACAATCCACGCTGGCGAAGCCTAGAATTAAGTCTCGTAGTAGCTATAACTAGTGTATTTTCAGATAGAGGAGAATGATCGTGTTCCTCACGAAGTAACTCGTCTTCGAGCTCAGCGATGGCTTTATCGGCAACTGGATTTTTGTTCCGATTTTTAACACGGCCAATTTCAATTGATATGTTGAGTTGCTTTAAGTATGAATCGTCACATAAAGGGCGAAAACCCGGGGCCGGGTCAACTCGAACGACAACACTTGGACCGTTTAAAGGCTTTAACGGTATCAATAAGTGTATGAGCCCATCTCGCAAGCTACCTAGTTTTTCGTCTTTGATAAAGCATGTACTAGTGTACGACGTTACAGTTTCTCTGACGACCAGTATGAGTTGACGGTTGCGCTTAAGAACGTCGGCCACGTAAGATATGCCAACCAAGTCCGGTGGGTCTTCTGAAGACTGCTCGACGAGGCTCTTAGGGAATCGTTTTAAAGACGCGCATGTGTGACAGGAGTCACTAGCCTGTTCGGCCGCCTTTGGCATGTCTAAAGCGTAAAAGTGGCGCTTTAAGACGAGGTTTAATTGGTGTTTTGACGGATGGTCCAACTTAATATGTAGAGCGGTGACGAGTCCGTCAAGAACGTTACGTGGAACAATGATCAATTCGTTGGGTGGAGCAAGAGGATCACAACGCCGAACAACTAACAAACCGTCTTTGGCGATTGATGCAACATTCAGGTAACGTTTGACGTCTTTAATGTTTGTCAGTTTTTTGGAGGGCCGGGTGCCTTGTTTTAAATGAGCGTGAGTGCGTCAAAGATCAGGGCATTCTGATTGAATATTAATCCAGGCCGACCTGGTGGTGAAAGGTAAGCGAAATTCGTCATTGAGAACGTCTTGAATGCTTACGGCTCGAACGACAGAATCTTCGGTACGCGATATAAAGCAACAAACCTGACAATTAGGCTCTGTACAAACGGGTGCGTTTCTGCTTGCAAAGTCGGATGGAATATTTGCACGACCGGATAAATGGTTGACGCTGACCTGGTATCGGCTTACAACAGAAAGAAACGATGTGACACGCGGACTGGCCGAAAATTCACCGCGACATAGTTTTTCAAATCCCTGTACGCATGGTTTACTATCTGTCAACACATTCGCTTGCAGTTTTGACTGAATAATAAAGGGACTGAAATGTTTGACACTAGCGGCAATGGAAAGCGCTTCGATTTCACACGGTAGCCACAACACTTGATGTTTACGCAACTTAGCACTGAAAAATCCTGCTAAGGACACTTTACCGTCACGATTTATGTATAGGGTCGCTCCGATACCGCGTTTAGTGACGGAACCGTCTGTGACTATCCACAGTTGATCACTGCATTTAGGTAGCGTGATGGCTTTACGGGAGCTCAGAGACTTTTGGGCAAACTCGAAATGTTCTCTTAGTATGTCGGACCAAATAATTTTGTCAGCTGATTTCATACCACTTATTTTCTCTTCTAATGGGGCAATTAAATTGGAACAATTCGGAATGACGCGGCTTAGCATCTTGTACGCACCGATAAATGATCGAAGACCCCGCACAGTGTCTGGTACAGGACACGAGGCTAGTGTTGCTACTCTGTGTGTGCTAGCGGAAATCGAACCCTGTGACCAAATCCAACCTAGGATTGTTATCGATTTTGGGCAAATAACAGTTTTGCTAGGTGATAGGCAAATTCCTGATTTTTGTAGCGACTGAAGAACGCACTCCCAATTGTATAAAAGCTCCTCCGGGGTATTACCGCCACAAAATAAGTCATCTGCCAACTTAGCTACGCAACCTTTTTGTAAGAAATCCCCCACTATACGACACATTAGTTCTTCAAGAGCCGTTTCGGAACCAGGCATTCCCATCGCACAACGTGTATATACGCGAACTCCACGGTAAGGGGTCGCGACTCCGCAATACTTCATCGAATCTTTTGCAAGGGGGATTTGGTAAAATGCGCTCGTAAGATCAGACTTGATTATATATTTCCACTGTGCGATCGTACGGAGTGTGGAATCCACGTCAGGCATAAGAGAGGGTTGCGGCTTACTATATCTGCCAACATCGGCAAATGCTGTCACAAGTCGGAAACCACCGGAAGCTTTTTTGACAAGAAATGAAGGGTTAATATACTCGACTGAAATTCCGACGTCTTCGGGTTTACGGAACACTCCTTTACATTCCAATTCGTCAAATTTGTTTTGGAGTTCTACCAAATTATTTTTTGAATACTGTGGCATTCTACCTTTCCGTTGGGGAGGCTGGACAGGACCCATATTAACAGATGCTTCAAAAGGACATATTTCCCCATTATAACCTTCAAAGTTAGGACTAAAAACTTCACTGAACTTTCGAAGAAGTTCATTAAACTGGGTTTGGAGATCTGGACTAAGTAAATTATCTGGGTCTACAGAGACTTGTTTGAAAAATTGGGAAGTATGTGTGGAGTCTATGTAGTTTGTTGTTTTTATGTCACGGATATTGTCCGGTGCCTCTGGTGCGTTGTCTATGGTAGTCGTAAGTCGTACTCGACAGAAATGTTCATTTCGTTGTATGAACTGCGGTACCGACGTGTTATTCACGATGCGTATTTTTCCTGCGACCGACTGAGCAATTTGGGGACTTGGCCAATCTTTCGTACGAGAAGCGTCAGTGTGAGGCTCGACCGCGAGAATGCAATCCGATTCTATTTCCGATGGGATGTCGTATTCGCCGTAACATCCTGGCCAAACTACTGAACTTGCTGATGGAGCCCGGATAAGAAAGGCCTGTGTTCTACGTACGCGAGTATTACTAGAGTTAAGTTCCTCGTTTGGGCTACCATACATAACAGTTACCTTATCGCGTATTACGATTTTATGTTTGCTAGGGAAAATCGCGATGTCGTTCGATGACATGAAAGGAATACCGGCGAGTATATCAACGTCCAAGTCGTTCACTACTAGGGCCTCTAACTGTAACTCGATTCCGTCTCTCGAAAGTGTGAAATGACATTCACCAACTATATTTAACGGGGTAACACCGTCAGCTTGTAAAGCGGAATGGTTGCTTTTCTTGATTGTTACGCCGATGTAATCCGCGGAAGAAGCTTTTATCATACTCACCTCAGCACCCGTATCTAGTGTTAGCTCAAGTGGGAAATGTTTATAAAATGCCTTAAAGTAAGGGGACTGTTTAGTGCTCACCCGTCTTAAAGCAGATACAACTCTAAGCTTACTAGGACCTACATTATCATTTAAAAATGAGACTTGTTCATTATCAGCATTGTCCTCAGACTCACTATCACCTACTTCTGTACAATAAGATTGCCTTACTCTGGACATATATTGTTTGTCTTCATCAGGTAAATATTTACAAGTACTTAAAAAATGTTGGGACGGACGACCTGCTTGCTTACATAAAATACAACACTTTATTTGACGACCAGTTCTTATACTACCTGTCTTTTTTTGCACTTCTGTCAAAATGTTTGTCTTTTATTGACGCCCGTAAAACTTTGGCATCAGTGGCTGAATGAATTTCGTCAAGTAAACTATCAAGTGCCTGTGAAATTTCAGGTTTCAAAGAAGCTAATGTTTTTGACCGTAACTCAGTTCCATATCGCTGCTTCACTAGGTTGGGCAAGTCACGATTAATAAGTCTTAACCAAGTTAGTACAATCAGGTTTTCCAAAGAAGGCGATAGTTCTTCGTCGGCTTCAGGTACTTCTCCGTGGTGATGAATATTGCCACCGGCACGAAGCATATTGTCTTCAATAAAACTAGCCAATCGCTGAAATAAGTCCTCAGGACGCTCATCTGGTTCCAAAAAGATGCTATTAAAATCAAGAAAGTGTCCACCAGTAGACTGAAATCCGTAGTGTAGACGAATTGACTGCCAAATAGAATTAATGGATGTCGAATTTTTAATTATAGTGTTTCTTGAAATAATCGGACAGTAATTTGCTATTTGCCCAAGCATAAGGTCCAAATGTGTGCACTTTTGGGCTGCTGTTCGTCGGTTAGCTTCGGCAACCGCCTCGCCATCGTCAACAATGCCACGTAAAGGATTGGCGTTGGTTTTCTTCAGCCATGTAAATCCATCTACAAGGAACGCTGCGAAGTTTTGATCAAGGGACAAGGTATATTGTAAGTTTTGTCTCCATGCTTCAAACGATGTTATTGTTTCAACTTTTGAGAGTGTCCATTGTTTTGGAGCACGTGTGCCTGCCATTTTGTAAAGATCAGTTAAGTCCAACAATAGAAAAGGTTGTCGTGTTAGTCAGAATAAATGACAAATTTTCCTGCTCACCTTTAAAATTGCTTCTAGAGTGGAATAATGTTCAAATTGTTGAGTTATTTGAGATGTGGGTTTCTTAAACCGCTGCCGCCACGCCAGTAAGCAGAGAAAACATAACACATGTGATCGTTAATGAGGCACATTTAATAATGATCGTGAGGCGGTAAACAGTAAAGGGAAATAACCCATCAATCATACATGTATAATCATGACACATGGAGTAAGGGAGATAATACAGATTAATACATGTGACAATCAATACAATACATTGGCGTTGATCTAAACAAGTTCACGTGAAAGTTGAGATGATCGGATGATTAAAGAATGCCACGTGTATAAATTTGATGATGAGCAGGAGGTTCTCATCTAATTTAAGTGTCTCTAATGGTGAGTTTTTGAAATATTTCCAATTGTTTTATTTATCATAATTTTATAGAAAGCATCATGATTTATTCTAAAATGTCAAGGAATTTCTTGTCTGACATTAGATAGTACAGTGTTAATGTTCACTAAGCATACTGACTTTTTGTACAGGTAAACATTGATCATTTGTCATATGTAAACATACACATGAAACTTGTTTACATTTCCTATGAGTCATCCATGATATGTATAATGATATTAAATATAAATACATTTATGATATAAACATGGTTATTATATATTTTTATAAACATCACTCAAAAACCTACTTGATTTTTTATCAAGAACTTTCATACTATCAAAGTATTGTTGAAATTCTAACTTAAAAATTCTGTAGACATCAACATTTTTTTGTTTATATTCTGATGCATATATAGATTTATGAATAGAGAACATTAATACAGTCAGAAACAGATTGATGTCATAGTAGTTTTTATCATATATTTTATACCCAAGTATTAGATTTTTGAAAGTGATTATATGTGTCCCAATTTTTATTTTATCAAGTAGTAATTTGACCTTTTTCCAAAAAATTTGAAAGTATTGGCATGTGATGAAAAAGTGTTCATAGTTTTCTAATTGGTTGCAAATATGGCACTGGTCATCGCTTTTCAGTTGCCAGATGTACAATAGCTGTTTACAAGGAAGGATATAGTGAAGTAGCTTCTACCGGAATATTTTTAATTTGTTAACTTGTAAACTGTAGAATATGAAGTTAAGCATTTTATACAGATAGCTTGACGATTCTAATTTAAATTGTGTTTTCCATTTTAGAAAGCCAATTGGTGTTTCTTCCTCTACATTACTTGAATTAATGCTTTTATATATTTCTTTTGATGGAAGGTTTTCAATGCAGATCAATTTTGTGTTGTTTTGTGTTTTTAAGTACAGTTTTTTATCTGTTTTAACTTGAGTATGGCACGATTTATCTGATTTCATTTCTATTTGCCATTTTTTTGGTATTGCATTTTTGATTCTTGATAGTTCTGATATCCAAATTGATTTAATTGTCAGTTTATCTAGTACAATTTTTTGTGAGATATTTCCTTCTTTGTCGATTATATCATTAATAAATAGTATTCCATTTGTTATCCAATTTGAAAATATTAAGCATTTGTTTTGAAATTTTATATGCTTATTGCCCCAGATATATTGTTGTCTTATATTAATAAAAATCGTTGGTTTTGTTTGAGATATTTTTTTATTTTAAACCAACTTTTAATTATTTCTAAGTAAAAAAGGGGGAGTGTTTCACTAAGGTTGGGATTGCTTTTATGTTACCTGGATTCATGTTGAATAAGGAAAAGTTTTCTCCAAATATATTAAAAAAGAAGAGGGGAATAACTTTCCAGTTTGCAAAGTGTGTGGATGTTAATCGTTTGACCCAGGATAATTGTATAGCTGATAGGAAATTGTCAATATTAATCATTTTTAAGCCTCCTTCCAAATAATCTTTACATAAATATATCCGTTTAACTTTTTCTTTTTTATTGCCCCAAATGAAGTTGTAAATCAGTTTTTTGAATTCATTCAATTTTTTTTGGATATAGTTGTAACAGATGCCAAGAAAGTTAAATTTGGTAGGATAAGAGATTTAATTACTGTTATTCTACCTATCATTGTAAGATTTCTTCTGTTCCAGCTATTGATTGCATCTTGAGACTTTTTAAAATCTTTTCTGTATTTAATCTGTCACATTCATCTTTGTTAAGTCCAAAATATACCCCTAGACTTTTAATAGGTTCTGTATTCCAGTTTATATTTTCATATTTATCTTTACAGCTTTTCAATTTGCCTAACCATATGCCCTCTGTTTTAGATCGGTTAAGTTTAAGACCTGATAGTGTTCCAAATATTTCAATCAAGGTTACAGAATAGCTTATTTCCTGCTTACATTTAAAAAAAAAGAGTAGTATCATCTGCTAGTTGTGAAATTTTCAGACTATGTGTTTTAGAGTCTAGTTTAATTTGAAATCCCTTAATACCAGTATCTTGTCTTATTCTACATGCGAGAATTTCTACTGCTTTTGTGAAAATTAGAGAACTGCATGGATACCCTTGTCGTATCCCGCGAGATACATTATAGGTTTCTGAAATCCAACCATTATTTAGCATACAGCCTTTAATATTTTTATATAATGTTTTAACCCATTTAATAAATGAGTTTGGGAGACCAAATTTTATAAGGGCTTCATACATAAAGTCCCATTCTAATGAATCAAAATCTTTTGAAAAATCAATAAAAAGTAATGCACCATCAATATGAAAGGTTTCAGCATAATCTATAATGTCTTGGATTTGGCGTATATTAAAACCAATGTATCTATTTTTGATATAACCATTTTGATCGCCATGAATTATTTTTAACAGTATTGGCTTTAAACGTTGAGCTATTGCATATGCAATGAGTTTAGTATCTACATTTAATAGTGTAATTGGTCTATAGTTATCCAGTGACAAAGGATCTTTTTTTTGTAAATTAAGGATATTATACCTATTTTTTGTATGGTTGTTAGTTCTCCTTCTTCATAGCATTTGTTAAAAACTTCAACAGTAAATTCTTTTAAATTACTCCAGAAAGTGCGATAAAATTCTACACTTAGCCCATCTATTCCTGGAGATTTATTTAATTTCATTTTAAATATTGCCTCAGTGCATTCTTCTACTGTTAAGGGGCCCCCCAAGGATTCACTCTCTATTTCAGATAGCAGTAACTGACATGCTAGCTCCAGACCTCAGTTAAACTGATTGAAAGATTTCGTCTGCAATACCAGTATATGAAAATCAAGCAAAATATATCATACCATCATAAAATATGAATGTTTTTGCTTACATAAATAAATGTGATAGAATTAAAGAAATTTTCAAATAGTCTAGAAATTGAAAATGGTCACTTTTCCTTAAACTTGGGCTACACAAATGATATATATGTGTAGACAAATGAGTTCATAATATATGTCATCTACCTACTTTCTGCAAACTTGTGGTAGATAATACCTCAGTTGTTGTATGTAAGTTGTTCATTTGTGAATATATAAAAAGTGTCTAGTTGAAAATTGTGAGAGATATGGTAATCTTTTTTGTATATAAATATAACGGAACTATAAACAACAAGTCATACAAAATACAAGTGGGGAATAAGTCATCTTTGAAACAATGTTCAAACCACCAAAGGGTTTCATCTTACCTCCTATACTTTTCTAGGAATATGATTGGTTAAAAACGTCTGCGTGGAGACCGTGTATATTCAATATTAGGTAAGTAAGGAGGCGGGGCTTATTTCAATACACGGTTAGTAAGTTACGACTTTGGCACTGTTTGATTATTTAAAAGTACCGAAAGTTCTATTAAAATATTATTATATCAAGGTAGTTGATAATAAATAGTTATCGTTTATATTAGTTTTTATTTAGTGCAGACCAAATGAAGAAGGTTCTTAAAATTGAACACTTGGACACTTTAATATAGAAATAAGTAGATTTTAGATGTAGTTCTGGTGTCTGTAAACTATGAAATTCTAATCAGTAGTTTGCATTTTTAGACAACTGTTCTCGTTTAATTAGAAAAAAAAACAGCAAACGTAAATGCGCCTTTCTATGACTGTGGTTTAGTTTAGTCGTACAATATGGAGTGAAATTGAACTTTTCTATAGCTAATATTAAATTTCGTCACTGCTCGGACATAAAAAGACATGTTCTAAGTTTTTATAGCCATAAGAAAGATTGTGACTTTATTTAAAAAAGACTACACATATCAACTTACTTCATTATTATCTCTTCAAACGATGAATTATGGATCATTTACAAAGACGGCAAAGGATTGAACAATGTATAACCATATAGTATTAACTGAACCTCACCGATCGACAATAAACCTTTGTTAAAATTACATGTCCGTTTGTATGTTATGTTAGCAATTTTATTTATACACTTTCAGGTCCCGTGTGCATGTGGACAAAAATCCGATGTCGAGTTCCATTCAAGTAATAAAACAGTATCAATAAACAATTAAAAAGTTAGTTGGTGGACTTTTGCAAAGTAAATTTCTGTTTTTGTCCAACATACCAAAGTTTGAGACCTCCGATCTGTCCTTGGAGAAAGCCTATCTATATATATGGTAAAAGTTGATTACTGTTATTTAAACTCGCAATTTGAATTTTTTTATACAAATTAAGTAGGATTTTTCTCTATATCGCCATAATTAAATTTGCATTTTAGTCTAAAATTACAAAATGATAAATGCACGCAATAACAGAATCTGAAATAGTGAATGGAAACAGGGAATGTGTTCATGAGACTCTAATTCAATAACCAATGAGAAGAAAACAGCGCAAGGCTACCAATGGGTCTTCAATACAGCAATATTAGAACGTGATGAAAGCAGTAATTTACAATTAAAACAAAGAACAGTTGCAATGTTGGCTATTTTGACAGTCGCATTTACTAGTAAAAACATTTGCTTTTAGAATTCTCATTTAAATCATAGAACAGAAACAGACAAGAAAACTTACCTCTGAGGTCTATTGTACATGATTCGATTTCATCGGCACTGCCTTCACATACTCCATCAAAGCACGTGCGTGATCTTCGACGCTGACCAGGACCACATGGAACATTGCATGCACTCCATGCACTCCAAAATGACCAACCTGTCATTTAAAGAAGCATTAAAAAATGTATTGAACAGGATCATTAGTTAATAAGAACCTTTTTTTCTTCAAATTCGACGTAAGGCTTTTAAAATCTGGAGACTTTTCCATATGACCTATTTCGTCATTTCAAGAACTCGAATAAGAATGTATTTGTATAAATAAAAACAAACTATCAGTTACAATTTTTCAAAAAAGGTCGACTATGTTAAAGGCACTGTTAATTTCATATCTAGAATGTTATATTTGACCTGGGTGTTCACCACAGTAGTAATCAAATGTACCAGGGTTACAATTTAATACGCCAGACGCACGTTTAGTCTACCAAGGACTCATCAGTGACACTCAGATCAAAATAGATATAACGCCAAACAAGTACAAAGTGAAAGAGATATGAGGACCAAAAATCCAAAAAGTTGGGCTAAATCCGGCTAAGGTTATACCTCATTGGAAAATCGATGTAGTTGGCAAGATGCAAGTCCAAAATATATAGTTCTGTGATATCATATTCATTGCTATTGTACGTCTTTTTTAGGCTGTCCCGCGTAACATATTTCATTTATTGTAACCACTAAACTATGATTTTCGTCTAAACTATTGAATATTTTGAAATTTTTTTTTTTTTCCATTATTTAACAGAAAGGTTCCTTCAGTCTGTTATGCATTTTTTATAACATTATGATGACATCATAGAAAAAAAAGCGTTCCATACTACAAGGGCAAATCTTTCCCACGGGAAAAAAAATTGGGATTCCAGATTTGATAATTAAAAAACATTTATCTAAAATGGAAAAAGTTAAGTATTTGTATTTACTACATTATTCAATGTTAATTTGCTTAATTTTATGAATTTCAAGACAAATATTCTGATAATTGATATATGGTAATTAATGAGCAATTTTTCAAAGGCTTACAAGGTTGTCGCACTGCCATTTTTTGACGTAAAAACGAACTCAACTCAAATTTACGTCAAATGTTTACTTATCAGTGCTCTTATAATAGTAGAATTTTAAGATTTTTAAAATGTTATTTTTCTTAATTTTTCAAAAATCTAAAATACATCAATTTTCAATAAGTAGTTAAAAAGCACCGTCGATTTTACAGAGTCTTAAAAGAAAGTCGCACACGCTTAAAAACAACGTTTCAGACGAAGTTTTGGTTTGAACGTTGCGAAATATTCACCACGTTGTGTTACGCTTACATGTACGAACATCGCGGGTAACGTCTATCTATTCCTAGCACAAGAAAATTCTTAGTTTTTTCGAAAAATTTATAAAAATAATCATATAATTAATATTCATGTCAACACCAAAGTGCTGACTACTGGGTTGGTGATACATGTACCATCAGGAACGAATCGTCCAACAGCAATGACATCGACCCGGTGGTGTAACGTTATCAAAGGAACCAGGATTTTAATTTGAAACGCCAGACGTGCGTTTCGTCTACATAAGACTCATCAGTAGCGCTCAGATCAAAATAGTTATAAAGCCAAACAAGAACAAAGTTGAAGAGCAATGAGAACCCACACTTCCTAAAAGTTGTGCCAAATACTGCTCAGGTAAACTATTCCTGGGATAAGAAAAGCTTTAATTTTTCGAAAAATTCAAATTTTTGTTACAGAAAATTTATAAAAATGACCATATAATTGATATTCATGCCAACACGGATGTGCTAAACTACTGGGCTGGTGATACCCTCGGAGACGAAACGTCCAACAGCAGTGGCATCGACACAGTGGTGTAAATAGTTATCAAAGTTTAATACGCCAGACCGTCGTTTCGTCCACATAAGACTCATCCGTGACGCTCAAATCAAAATAGTTATAAAGCCAAAAAAGTACATAGTTGAAGAGCAATGATGACCTAAAATTCCAAAAAGTTAAGGTTAAGGTAATCTATTCCTGGGATAAGAAAATCCTTAGTTTTTCGAAAAATTCAAAGTTTTGTAACAAGAAATTAAAACATATTGACAATATAAATAAAGGGAACAGTTGTATACCGCTGTTCGAAATTCAAAAATCGATTAAGAAAAAAACGAATCCGGAATACAAACTAAAACTGAGGGAAACTCATCATGTATAAGAGGAGAACTACGACACAACAGAAACACTTAAATGTAACACACACAGAAACGAACTATAATATAACAATGGCCATTATCCGGACTAGGTACAGGACATTTAAATAAAAAAAAATATGGTGGGTTGAACCTGGTTTTGTGCCATGCCAAACCTCCCGCTTTTATGGCAATGTTAAATATAACATTAAAATGACAACATTACATGACAGGACTACAATAAACATAAACGGGAGAACATATAAGACAGAGAAACACACGAGTAATAGCTAATAAAATGTGCCAGGTTTAAAATTTAATACGCTAGACGCGCGTTTCGTCCACACAAGACTAACCAGTGATGCTCTGATGAAAAAAGTTTGGTTTTTGAAGACTTCCTGACTGAACATACAAATATTATATATAAATATAAAAAAAAGGTCTCATTTTTTTCAAGTCGTATATATGTAAATAAATCACATACCTGAGATAGATACTGTAATGTCCGGTCCTTTTATTCCATCTGTCACTTGACAGTAGTGAATAACAGCAGTATTTGCTGTCAAATATTTTATTGTCAAAGAATTAGTTCTACTGCCTTGGTATTCGGCGTTGTCTAATAACGTTCGCAGACCGCTGTTTCCAATTCCATACCAATGTAGTGATGTTCCTGATACAGTACATGTTAGTATAACTGATGAACCAATGAATGCTTGAACTGTAAAATAATACATAGATATTATTTAAATTACGCGTGATTATTGACTTTTTATTTCAAAACATTTTTTCTTACGTTCATTCCTTTACAAACTGAAAAGAATACTTACTTGATTCCACTTAAAAGTGGGCGTTTTACATTTATAAACAAATATAAAAGTTCAGTATTTCTGAAATATAATTATTTATTTAATTTCGATGTATAGAAGTCAGTAAAGATAAAAAGGAGATTATTTGTATCTATAATTGTTTTCTCCGATAAGATAGATGAGTTAACTTAAAACCAGTCAACAAACATTGTATTTTTAAGTGAGAGGACTTAATTTTTATAGCGGAACTTTAATTGAAGGGATAATGCTAACTTATATTTGTTCTTTCTAAGAATCCCTAGTATAAAATCAGCTTCAAATGAATACAGGATATTCTAGTAATCGTCAAAAAGAGAAGCACATTTGGTACAAATAAGAATAGAAAAAAAATCATTATAAAATTTCACTATGCTTTTCAAAATGAGGATGCCTCCTGGGTCAGGTCGGATGATTTATAATTTTGGTAGGGAAATAAATTTATAATGTATAATATTATTAAGAACTGTTGGAAAGGGAACAAACAAAACAAACTCAACAGATAAAAAAATACCAAAGACCGGTATAACCACTTGTTTTATCATTCAATTTTTCAATGCAGCTGAAAAGGGAAGTACATGGATATGTGCTCATGTCACTCCGGATTTTAAGGGATGATATTCATTGTTCTGTTAATTTTGTACCGATTTACTAGTATTGTATAATAAAAATATGAAAAAAACATTACAAAAATGTACATGAAAGATCATTTTCTATTATCAAAGTTTTATCAAACGCACCCCTTCCTAATTTCCTCTGTCATATGAAATTTAAGTTTTATGAATAAGAATTAAAATGTGTATCAATAGTTGTGTCTGTGTGCTTGAATAAGTACAGATGCTAAGGTTTAATAACTTTTGAGGTGCTTCGTTCTTTTTAAGTTTTTTGAAAACACAAAAAGACTAGTTTTAGACCACATTGAAACGCATTCGAAAAATTCCAGAAAATTATTGGCAGTGCTAACTCCATTAAATAAGAACGAGTGAAATTGCTTAGGTCGTTTTATTAAACCTTTAAATGTGCAAGAAGCAAACATTTTGAATAATGAAAAAAAACAATGCGTGTGATGATGATCCAACTTTCGTTAAAAGACGCTCCATGACGTTACAATGACTGGTAAAAATGTCTATTCTGGAGACAAAAGTCATTTAACAAGCTAAACAATTAAGGCATGTCGATTCATTTGAGCGAGCCGATAATGTTTTAAATGATGCAAATTATCAGGCATGCCATCCAGTGTTGAGTTAACTCTTCATCAATCAATTCAAGGACAACTTGAGCCGCTTCAGCATTCAGCATGCATTGTTAACTTCTTGATGAAATTACAAATAATTTGCTTCTTCTGCTTCAAATTAGTCGGGTCATGATGATGTTTTTCGAAAGCTAAAAGAAAGTCTACATGATGATCTGTTTGCGAAAGGATTAAAAAAAAACATTTCCGTTGTCGTATAGTTTGCCAGTAACATTCGTTTACAGATCTTTCATTTTGCGAAACAAATGTGAAAAGCTAGCTGTTTACGAGCGTTCGGAATTTCAAATTATTTCTATCTTTACAATATATTCCAACGCACGAGACAGATTGCCACGCTATGCCAACCTCTCTGATAAATATTTGCCTGGTTAATACTAGATGACACTTACTTTCAAATGGACAATGCTTAAAATGAACTTTCATGTGATACTGAACGGAAATGTATACTTAAGCTGGGTGTGTGATATCCCTTTATCAAAAACAGTA
The DNA here is from genome assembly GCA_019925275.1 of Mytilus edulis. Taxonomy (NCBI): domain Eukaryota; kingdom Metazoa; phylum Mollusca; class Bivalvia; order Mytilida; family Mytilidae; genus Mytilus; species Mytilus edulis. The sequence goes on along the minus strand of CM034351.1, from coordinate 101,537,415 downwards.
CACCCCTTATCAGATATATGGTATTGGTATTGTCCAAAGGCTTTATGTAAAAAGGTACATCATTTATTGAGATTTGTCAAAAGAGGGCTTGGCTTTAAAACCATTATCTAAAACACATGTGGTATGATAGCAATATTCAGACAAATCTCTACAAGTACATGTAGAATAATCAAACAGCTGAAAGCTCTGAGGAAAAATGACGCCACTGCCTCTAGATCTAATATTGGGATATTTTTATGCAAGTCTTGATTTTCACATACCGTAATAAGTTTAACATTGCAACATGTCTCGTAAGCATATAATTGACATTCGTGTATATGTGTGTGTGTGAAGTAAAGATGACAACTGACTGTTTTTTTTTAGTGCAAATGAATAGGTCAAGAGTCAAGACTACTTGAATGATCTACAGTATCCAATTACTACTGGCTGTTTTTTTTGGTACAAATAAATAGGTCAAGACTACCTGAATGATCTACAGTATCCAATGACTACTGGCTGTTTTTTTTTGTACAAATAAATAGGTCAAGAATACTGGAATGATCTACAATATCCAATGACTACTAGCTGTTCTTTTGTACTAATAAATAGGTCAAGATTATTTAAATGATCTACAATATTCAATGACTACTGGCTGTTCTTTTGTACATACTAAATAAAGACTACCTGACTGATCTAAAGTATTCTAAGTAATGTGTAATTTTTTTCTTGCAATTACATTTTTCTAAATCAAGAATCATTGACAGACTACTAGTATCCTTTTCAAACCAAATGATTACGAAGAGCATGTTGTAACAAGCTCTTATACCCCACTAGTCTTATAACATATGACTTCGCATTGTTATTCATTTTTTAACGTTTTTATACTGATATGTTTTTTGTTTTTTTTTAATGCCATGTGGCATGTTAAATAAGTTACTAGTGACATAGTTAAGTTATTTCTGTTACTTGAAGCAAATTCTATTTCTGTAGATTTACAAAATAGCATATTACTGTTATACTAGTTTAATTTCACCTTGAAGATTAGACAAATAGGGATACTCTTTTGATTTTATTATTTCATGTTAGTCAGGTCGCTTTATATGAAACTAAAAACCACTTCCCTGCCATATTGATATTTTATAACATCTCTGCCCATGACCCATATAACTGATATTCATTCCTTAACCATATGTCATAGTAAGCTATTTTTTTTTATTTTGCACTAACCCCCCATCTTTCATGTCAAATTTCTCTGTCTCCATTTAAGTTTATGCTATTGAACCATCATGGTATTAAACACAATTCCAAGTAACTATGCTGTTATAGTGGGTCACCATATATTCAATTTGGATGGCATTCCAGTTATTAAAATTTGTGTCAGATTAGAACAATGAACTCGACCTTTAGGAATGGATTCATGTGAAAAAAAAAACCCACTCGTAGTGAAAAAAAATCCTCCTACTGAGTGCCTTGTTACACTTCTGAAACTAGTACTGGAGAATAACAACTTCTCTTTCAATGAAAAACACTATTCCAGATAGACGGTACTAGTATGGGCACAAAAATGGCCCCGTCATATGCCAACATATTAATGGGCCAACTTGAAAAACGCCTCTTGGATAGTGCTCCATATTAGCCCTTATCATGGTTCCGATTCATTGACGATATTGATTTCAAATGGACAGATTCACAAGAACATCTTAATGAATTTCTAGAACACTGTAACTCTTTCCACCATTCAATAAAATTTACATATGAATCATCTATGGAGAAAATAAACTTCCTCGATACTACTAGTTACATCAAGAACGGAACCATTATAACGGACCTCCATACCAAACAAACGGACAAACATCAATTCCTTTCTCCTAAAAGTTGCCATCATAAACACTGCTCCCGTGGTATCCCATTCAGCCAGGCATTGCGAATCAAGAGAATATGCTCTACTGAAAATACGAAAAATGCTAGACTTGGACAACTTCGTAAACATCTAGTTGTTCGAGGATACAATAACAACATCATTGATAGGGCTTTCGAAAGCGCAAACAAAACTAGTCGCCAAAAACTTCTTGAGTACAAAGATAAGAATAAAGCAGCTAACAGAACACCCCTTGTACTCACTTACCATCCTGATTTTAAAAATGTGTCATCCATTGTTCAGAAGCATTGAAAATTATAGAAAATGATTTAAATTTAAAAAAAGTATTTTCATCACCACCAGTCATGGCCTTCAAAAGACCTAAAAACATCCGTGACAAATTAGTGACATTTGTATTAGCAAAGCAGCCTAATCAATCGCCCGGTTGCTACAAATAATGTGGTCGAAGGAATTGTTTGTGTTGTAAAGCTGCCAATACAAGCAGTTCTTTCATCAGCTCCGTTACTAAACAAAATTATACCATCTACTCTAATTCCAACTGTAAAACGGAGAACTCAATTTATATATTAACATGTGACACTTGTGGCATTCAATATGTGGGAGAAACAATGGACAAATTTAATATTCGGCTCAATAACCATCGTTCATCGTACAAAACCAACAAAAACTGTCCTCTCACAAGACATCTTCGTTCAACGAAACATCCTTTTGATAATGTTACTTTCCAAATTATAGAAGTCAACACCGAGTGGGACACCACGGCGAGAAGGAGAAGAGAAAACTTTTGGATCCACCAACTCCACACTTTAGAACCTGGTGGTCTTAACGAAAAAGACGAAAAAAGATACAGGAAAGATAAAGAATAATTTAAAACAAAGCATCGTCCTTTTTATCCCGTAATATTGGCCAATGGACGTTGATAACTTCAACTACCAATTATGTATTTTTAAGGTAGCTAAATCCAAGTGCAACATATACATTGAGCTGCAAAATTTTCTTATTTTCAAAGCAGCTAAATTCTAGTGCTCATAGACATTGAGCTGCAAAATTTTCTTATTTTCAAAGCAGCTAAATTCAAGTGCTCATAGACATTGAGCTGCAAAATTTTCTTATTTTAAAGGCAGTTAAGTGTAACAAATACATTGAGCTGCAAAAGTTTCTTATCATCTACATCCGATTTCACCTGGATAGATGCACGCTTGATAAAGCTAGTTGGTCTAGCGAAATATTGCGTTTATTTTCATCATTTTGTAAATATTTTAAACATTCTTATATTTACATACTAAATAGTGTGTTAAAATTACATTGTTAGGCAATCTATAATTTTATTTGTGTAATTGAATTAATCTCTGTACTGATTAATCCACACTCCCATAGATTTGTATGTCATGTGCTGCTATCTATAGGCACTTATACATGTATATATATATGTTTAAACAAGTCTTAATTGAAAACTACGTTCAAACCTATGATTGCGTTGGATAAAAACCGCAATTTTTATACGTGTGCATGTAAAACAAATTTCGTTGCAGAAGGGTCTAAATACAGCACAAACAACATTTTCCAAAAGACCAAAAAAGTGAAAAAGTATATTTAAACAAAACGCATTTGACTAACAGGCCGAACAACTGATGTTCTTAAAACCTGCTGACTGCCATTGGCGATTGCAAAATAAAATTGATCACAAGATGTAACAAAATGGATCTTAATATAAATTTAATACTAAACAGAAAACCGAATAAACTTGTGGCCAATATGTTATGCCACAAACACAAGGTGTCAATATTTTTTTTGTACACCAGATCTAGATTTCGACAATATATGTCTCTTCAGTGATGTTAGGGATCGAAACGGTAATTGGAAGTCCATATAATTTACCCTCAATTTCAGATAAACTCTTAAATTTTAAGAGTCAATATAGGATGAACGGATCATATAAACCGGAGGGAAAATATGATACAAGCCCAAACGAAAAAATATAAACAAAACTAAATTGAAAACTACGTTCAAACCTATGATTGCGTTGGATAAAAACCGCAATTTTTATACGTGTGCATGTAAAACAAATTTCGTTATAGAAGGGTCTAAATTCAGCACTAACAACATTTTCCAAAAGACCAAATATATATATATATATATATCAGTCTAAAAATTTGCACAACGGTACTGATATAAGATGTTATATATACCTCCAAAGCGAGACAAAAATCAAAACTAAAAACTTTCACCAACTCAATCAATTGTATATGTAATATTTTTAGAGCAAGTAACACTGGGGGAAAGCGGCCGTCCGTAATTTCCGTTACGGACGGTCCAATATGGCAGATGACCGTACCGATTAGATTTTGTATTTTCTAAATACTTTTGAATAAAAACATTATTGGTAGAGAAAATTGGTATTTGTATGTATAATATGTAGGACAACAAGAATACCAAACCAAGCCTTCGGAAGATAGAATACCGAAAAATGGTTTAATACGACGTTAAAAAAATCAAGTAGCCGTTCGTAACTTTAAGAATGAAAATTAAAAAAGTTGTACGTAACGGATTTTATAGCCGTGCGTAACTTACTTATAATTTCATTGATTTTTCAACTGTATACTGAAAACTGATTTAAATTAAAATAAAACATTTTTAATGCTCATACCGTGCTGTTTCCAAGATACGGACAAAATATTAATATATGATTACGATTCTTTTTGAATATATTCATACCATCATGAATTGATTTAATTTAATCCAGTGGTTGTCTTTTGTTGCTGTGTTAACTTACATATTTGCTTTTAGTTCATTTTTCTGTACATGAATAAGACCGTTTGTTTTCTCGTTTGTATTGTTTTACCTTTGTCGTATTGGGGCCTTTTATAGTTGAATATACGGTATCAGCTTTGGTCATTTTGGCTTTTTGTGAAGAGTTGTCTCATTGGCAACTATATCACATCTTCTTTTTTAAACAAACATGAATGATACCATTATGGAAGCCAAATATGTTGTGGTAAGTATAACTTTGTCTTGTAATAAGTAGAACTTTGATTCATATAATGTATATATTTAATAAAATTATGATTTTTTTTTAAATAAGAGTTTTAAAATTGAGAAAGGAAATGGGGAATGTGCCAAAGGGACAACAACCCGACCATAGAAAAAACAACAGCAGAAGGTCACTAACTGGTCTTCAATGTAGCGAGAAATTCCCGCACCCGGAGGCGTCCTTCAACTGGCCCCTAAACAAATATATACTAGTTCAGTTCAGTTCAATTAAACTAATTGAAAGATTATGATTTCATCATATGAATATCAGGCACAATCCTTCCCGTTAGGGGTTTAGTATCATACCATCATAACATATATGACAAGAACATAAACCGTGTCATGCCAACAACTGTTTTTTGAATAAATGTGTTTAGTTCCGATGCTAAGACCCTACAAGTGAATCAATATTAACGCCAAAAAAAGCAATCTTTAATGACCTGACAACAGTATCGTAACTATATCCCTTCTTGATAAAGTCTATTTTAAGGTTTTGTTAGTTTCTTAGGTGAATACTGACATTTTTGTGCTTTATAAAGAATATTTCCATAAAAAATGGATGTGAAATACCTGAACGTATAAGAAGTCTGCATGTTGAGCTATATTTACGAATGATGTCCTTATACCGATGATAAAATTTAGTAAATGTTTTGACTAGTTTGTGATATCGAAAACCCTGGTGTAATAATTTTTCAGTAATACATAAAATTTCTCTCGTTAAAATCTAAAACATTGTTACATACACGAGCAAATCGTACAAGTTGAGATATATAAACACCGTAAGATGATGACAATGGAACGTCACCATCTAAAAATGGATAATTAACGATAGGAAATGAAAAATCACTCTTTTATCATAAATTTTAGTATTAAGCTTTCCGTTAGTGATATAGATATCAAGATCGAGGAAAGGGCAGTGGTCATTGTTAGTATTAGTTTTATTTAAAGTAAGTTCAACAGGATAAATTTCTTTAGTATACATACTGAAGTCGTCATTATTGAGAGCCAAAATGTCATCCAAATATCTAAAAGTATTATTAAATTTGTTGATGAGATGTTGTTTCGATGGGTCTTTGCTGATTTTTGTCATAAGTTGTAACTCATAGCAATACAAAAATAGGTCCGCAATAAGTGGTGCACAGTTAGTCCCCATTGGAATTCCGATAACCTGACGATATACGGAATCTCCAAAGCGAACAAAAATGTTATCTAGTAAAAATTCAAGGGCATATATAGTATCAAAGCATGTCCAATTGACATAGTTTTTTTTATTTATTGCTACTAAAAAATGACCTAAAAGAGTTTGAACATATATATATTCACATTCTGACTTTTAAAATGCCCATTTATTTAGGTGGGTAAATTTTTTCTTAATGAGAATGTGAGGCAATGTGGTATACAGGGTAGAAAAATCAAAACATTGAACAAATTCAAAATCACCAATATAGGCATGCAATTTATCAAGTACTTCCAACAAGTTCTTGACACTCCAAAAGTAATTAATTCCACTATTTTCGAAGGCCTTATTTGAACAATTTATTATCAGGTTTTTGATTGTACCAAGTGTACTGGTAAGAAGAATAGACAATTTAGTAGTGGAACAATGGCTTGAAGACGAAATAAATCTATATTTGTAAGGTGTTTTGTGTAGCTTCGGAAGCCAATACATAGTAGGGACTTTCATTGTATTCGGTTCTGCTTGTAAAGCGGTAGCTAAAAGTTTATGTTTGTTACAGATGTCGACTTCTGAAAATGGATTCAGTTGGAATGTTGGTGAATTGGTAATTTCTTTTTTCAGAAACTCAATGTAAAATTTACGTCAAACAATAATAATATTATTAGCAGCTTTATCGGCCGAGACAAAAACAAATTCCTTGGCTAGTTCTTTTAGTTTATGTTTGATACGAGAAATAGGTTTATTGTGGTTATTGTAAATAATAAAATGTTCTTTAAAATGTTGAATACGTATATCAACTATGTTCATTACTGAATTAAAGAAAGAGTCCAAAGATTTTTTGTCAGCTTTTTCCCGTTTTATCCATTTCAAACAGTAAGTACGGAGTGAGTCGTGGATGATATTACGACACTCATTCCAATTAATAACTGACGGGGGACGATATTTAGGTCCTTTACTGAGGAATGATTTTAACTCTCGGTTTGAACGATGTTAAGATCTCCTGTTATAACATGGGAAATGGGTCCATAAATGTATGCGGAATTACTACAATTACATGAAGTAGGTGTATTTTCACTGATATTAGCATCTTTACACAATTGGTTATAATTAAACACAAATTTCCGGGTAGATTTCTTGTAAATATAACAAATAAGAGGGAGCTCAGTATTGTCAAAATATCCAGGAATTTGTTCTTTAACAGAATGGTCGTTAAATATACCGGCAATATTTACAAAATCAAAACCTTTATTATTTTTATGATCTTCAGGGCGAACAATTTTTGAAATAGTTTAGAATAACAATATGCCATAATAATTTGAACTATTTCATACTTTAGACTGTTATATGAAATTGTGTTGCAATCCTCCAAAATTTTATTTAACCTATTAACCGGTAATGAACAGAGCTTTGTTAAGAGATAATGTCTGCCGTTGTTTTTTAAATAGAAATTAAGTCCGAAATATTGGTATGATTGGTCCGAAATTTTCTTTGATTGCGATTTTTTCTTAGACCGTGAGAACGGTTTTTACGAACAGGTTTAGAAACTATATCAAAAATGTTAACGGAATCGGTTCTTGATATATTACAAATTCCCATGATATTAAATTAATCTATCTGTTAATATTTAAAATTGAAATGGGATCAGTTTCAGTTCTATATTTTCATATTTTTGTTGTTTTGATGATGATAATAATAATTATAATATGTTTATATAAATAGTTAACGCTGTTTATAGAAATTTGATCGTCTTTATATCCTTTTTCAATAAGAACGTCTCACTGAACAGCATACAGGGTAAATACCTGATGCTGAAATACGGCATTTGTAACGCACTATTTTTACTGAATGTTAAATGCTGAAAATTGAACTGTAGACTTGTCATTCACGGATTTTATTCATGCTATATAAAAAATAGAGTCTCTAAAGAGCCTGTGTCGCTCACTTTGGTCTATGTGCATATTAAACAAAGGACACAGACGGATTCATGACAAAATTTATGAAAATTGTTAAAAATTGACTATAAAGGGAAATAAATCCTTAAGGGGTCAATTGACCATTTTGGTCATTTGACTTATTTGTAGATCTTACTTTGCTGTACATAATTGCTGTTTACAGTTTATCTCTATCTATTATAATATTCACGATAATAACCAAAAGCTGCAAAATTTTCTTAAAATTACCAATTCAGGGGCAGCAACCCAACAACGGGTTGCCTGATTGGTCTGAAAATTTCAGGGCAAAGAAATGTTGACCTAAAGAACAACTTTATCACCGTCAGATTTGCTCTAAATGCTTTGGTTTCAGAGATATGAGCCAAAAACTGCATTTTATTCTATGTACTAATTTTAGCCATGTCGGCCATCTTGGTTTGCGGGCGGGGTCATCAAATACATTTTATAAACTAGATACCCCAATGATGATTGTGGACAAGTTTGGTTAAATTAGTTTCGGTAGTTTCAGATGAGAAGATTTTTGTAAAAGATTACAAAAATTTACGAAAAATTGTTCAAAATTGACTATAATGGGCAATAACTCCTTAAGGGGGTCAACTGAACATTTTGATCATGCAGACTTATTTGTGGATCTTACTTTGCTGAACATTATTGTTGTTAAAAGTTAATCTCTATCTATAATAATATTCAAGATAATAACCAAAAACGGAAAAATTTCCTTAAAATCACTAATTCAGAGGCAGCAACCCAACAACGGGTTGTCCGATTCATCTGAAAATTTCAGTGCAGACAAATCTTGACCTGATAAACAATTTTATCTCCTCAGATTTGCTCTAAATGCTTTGGTTACAGAGATATAATCCAAAATCTACATCTTACACCAAGGTTCTTTTTTTAGCCATGGCGGCCATCTTGGTTTTAAACTTAATACTCCAATGATGATTCTTGCAAAGCTTGGTTAAATTTGGCCCAGTTGTTTCAGAGGAGAAGATTTTTGTAAAAGTTAACGACGACGACGACGGACGCCAAGTGATAAGAAAAGATAACTTGGCCCTTTGGGCCAGGTGAGCTAAAAAGAAGATGTGGTATGATTGCCAATGAGACAACTTTCCACAAGAGACCAAGTGACACAGAAATTAACAATTATAGGTCACCGTACGTCCTTAAACACTGAGCAAAGCTCATACCGCATAGTCAGCTATATATAAAAGGCCCCGAAAAGACAAATGTAAAACTATTCAAACGAGAAAACTAACGGCCTAATTTATATACAAAAAATGATCGAAAAAAATATGTAACACATCAACAAGCGACAACCACTAAATAACAGGCTTCTGACTTGGGACATTCACACACATACGGGGTTAAACACATAAGCGGAATACTAACCCTTCCCCTAACCTGGGACAGTGGTGCAAGGTACAACATAAGAACGAACTAAAAAAAATAAGTTGAAAAAGGACTTAACTAATCAGATGGATACCCATAAAAATACTACACAGAGTGGACGTGGCTGGGTACTTGTAAATCCCAATAGCAAAAAGACACTAAGTACAGATTTGAAATTACTAGCAGTTACTGACATCTAGTTCAACTATTAAAAAAAAATGTTATTAAAAGAATAAATGGCGATTCTGTATCTTTTGCATTTTATTTTTTATGTAACTTTATTTAAAATCCAACTACATACTATTTGAAAACAAAAAATGTTTTACATAGATATAGGAAGAAGTGGTGTGAGTGCCAATGAGACAACTCTCCATCCAAATAACAATTTAAAAAAGTAAACCATTATAGGTCAATGTACGGCTTCAACACGGAGCCTTGGCTCACACCGAACAACAAGCTATTAAGGGCCCCAAAATTACTAGTGTAAAACCATTCAAACGGGAAAACCAACGGTCTAATCTATATAAAAAAAAACGAGAAACGATAAACACGCATAAATTACTTAAACACAACGACAACTACTGTACATCAGATTCCTGACTTAGGACAGGTGCAAACATTTGCAGCAGGATTAAACGTTTTAATGGTACCAAACCTTCTCCCTTTTTCTGAAACAATAGCATAACATAGAAAAACACACGATAAAATATTAATTGGCAGGCTTAACTCAATAAAAAAACGTAAATTATTACACTATGAACGATTAAATTTAATCTGAGATATCTGAATGCAAATGCATATTTAATAAAATATCAGGGACAAACATTCAAGGCCAAAAAGCAAACAAACAAGTCCAAACAAAGCCAATGCAAGACACCACGGCGAAATATTTAAACCTTCGAAAATAATCAATTTTGAAAAATAGACCGGTTTTAATAATACAGGTAAAGTTTATACAAATGTAGTAACAAGAAGTGAAAATTAGAAGACATTCTAAATAATCAAAGCTGGTATATAGACAAGATCCATATTAATATAAAATAACAAAAAAACATTATAAACAGTATCAACAGGTCGAATTAACAAGAAAATACGATTTGAGAGTACTCGCAGTTACTGACAGCTAGTTAAAAGCCAAAAACAATTAATGAGAAAAAAATCATGCATCAGAGACTAAAATCAACTAAAACACATCCCAGGGATTTAGTTTTTAACGTCATGAACAGTCAGAGAAGACATGACTTGTGCAATGCCAAAAATAAATGTATCGACAGGTAGTAGGATAGTGAGGAGCGACTTCCATAGAGATAAAAATTAACGTGTCTGTGTCTCTATACAAAATACAAAATCGATATTAGTGCTAATGTAAACTATATTCAGAGATCTAATTACAATATTGGTACGATAACCCTTACTTTTAAGTTTGTTTAAGCATAGGGGATTTTTTTCATATGTTCACTGCAAGGAAGTAGCTCATGTGGACTTTTGTGTGCCCAGAATGATAAAACATCATGATTTAAGAACTTTTTAAGAGAAAAAAATCATGGGGTATCAAGTTACACTGAAAAAACTGAAATTATGTAATAAGTATGCATTTTCATACTAGAAACCATTCAAAAGTATTAATAGATATAAAGCACAACAGTTTGAGGCAAATTGAGATTTTGATGGTATTACATACATGATTTTCAATTAAAAAGAACATAGAAAGATTTTTTTCTCAATGAAATCTTCTTCGCATGATGCAAATTTTAGTTGCACAGTTTTATTGAAAATTAGAGCAAAGTTGAAGAGACAGCTACATAGAAAAGTAATGTTTTTCTTTAGGGTTATTATTTTCATGGCTCAATTGTTGACATCTAGGTAGAATATGTATGAAATGAACTTTTGGTGAAAAGATTTTCTCAAAATGTTCATTTTTCATGAGTCTATACTTCTTTTCCTGTCTGCCGCACTGCATGGTTAATTGAAATTTCCATATTTAGGTTAAAAAAAAATTTATAAAGTAGAATTTTTCTAAAACTATCCATCATGACAAGGATTTTTGTGATTAGGTGTGACAAGTAATCAATATTCTTACCAAAAACACCAACTTGAGTATTCATTTTGTTTTTTCTTGAATTTTATTTCAAATTTTATATGCATTGGTGGGTCAAGTACAGTATAAAAACCATGATATAGTAGGCATGTGTAAAGACCAGTATAGTCAAACAAGAGAAAGGTATGGTCTTTCTTGTGTCCAGATAGTTGTATTGTAGCAAATTCTTCAAAATGAAAAAGTTTTGGGTAGTTTTTCAATTTTGACTTAAACAAGAGGCCCACTTGGGTAGATTTCATTGAAAAAAGGGGGAGGGGTAAACTATTGAATGTGGTTCATTTAAACAGGAGTAAAAAAATAAAAATAATAGATAAGAATACTCTTCTAGCTCCACAGTATCCAAATAACAGGAAAACATTCATAAAGATAGACTACAATGAGATTTACAGATCATTTAGTAGACATGACTGATTTCCAAATTTTGCCTGTTTTCAGAAAGGGGTACTGCTTTAATAGTGTTTTTTTTTATTAATACAGCCAAACAGTTCTTATAATGGCATTTTTTATGTTCAAATATGGCTACTTAATGAAACTAAGTAAATGAATTATTTTTTTAAGACATGTCATTATTGTTATAGGTACCAGTCTTGTATTACAACTCCAATATTTCCGGTGCATGTCAAAACATGGAGGGAAACAAAATAGTGCATTTTTTTCTGAATTTTTTTCTGAACTCAATTTTTTCTGTTTGATTATAGGTTTATGCTGAATTGAAACATATATATAGACTTTAAAAAAAATCTTGCATCTTTTGGGGATATCAATCCAGGAAAGTGGAAGGATATCATGTTTACTGAAAGTGGTGCGGCCTAGTAAAAATAGCAAACAGAAAGTAGAAAAAAAATGTTTTGACTTCAGGATTGCGTAACTTTTTATTCTTCGTGGCAAGAACCCCTTTTTTTCGATTAAATCACAATTTCACATTAGTACATACATGATATGAACATGATTTTTTTTTCTATGTAGCATTTTTTATTTTTTTATTTTCAAAGATCAACTGTTTTGCATGTAAGCCTATGGAGCAGTCAATTACAAGACTGCAACCTTAAAGGTTCGATGAGTTTACACGGATCACATAGTAATTTCCTAGCTTTAAGTACAATATTACCATAAAATTTAGGATGTGAAATACCATTTGTAATAAGTTTTCTACAAGTACAGCCAAATTTACTAACAAAATCTTTGTATCTATGAAAGAATTTAGTAAAAAGTTTTAAGTAATTTATGGTATCAAAATTCCTGACACAACAATTTCCCAGTGATGCATTGATTACGTTCGTTAAATATATGACATCAGAACACACACGGGCAAACCGAACGAGTTGGGATATATAAACACTGTATGATGGAGCCAAAGGCACATCGCCGTCTAAAAAAGGAAAATTAACAATAGGAAATGAAAAATCGTCTCTTTTGTGGTATTCGTGTTGTTCTACATATTATACAGACAATAACCAATTTTCTCTACCAATAATGCTTTTATTCAAAAGTATTTTGTAAATACAAAATCTAAACGGTACGGTCATCTTCCATATTGGGCCGTTCGTAACGGAAATTACGGACGGCCGTTTTCCCCAAGTGAACACTGTGTCTAAACCACACCGGCAGAATTTGATCGGACTCGATGGTATCTAACATCCGGCACAATGACGGAACATCAATAGACAGAAGAAAGATAGGTTTCTCCTTATTTTCTTATTTTTTTAATGATATCGAAGAATATATATACATATACAACTATTTTCTATTGTGAGATGCAATATTTTCTACAACCGTTCTATATTAACGGAGAAATAAGTCAAAATGCATGTCAAAATGACGAATTGAGTGAACCTTGCCTCGAAATTGTTTAATTTTTCGTTAAATTGTTCACATTGTACGGAAAGAAAGGTACGGGAAGATAGATACTGACACAGAGATTGCAAAACTAGTCATTATGAGCATCTCAATAATTGTAACTCTGTGTATGGAACGAAATAAATGGGTCATGTCAAATTAAAATACACCGGTTTCGTCATTGTTGTTTACTACACAACACCCGGTTTCGTCTATATATATCACCCGGTTTTTTATATTTTTTTAAAACCAACAATTTATGAAAAGCAACGTTAACACGGATCTGAACATTGTCTTTCGAAAGAATTTAAATATATATATGTATTATAAAGTAAACTTGGCGTGTTTACATTTATTTACATAGGTAATTATAGTACTACACATTTTCCTAATGAAAGTCGTATCCGTTATTTCACTGATCTCCAAACTAATTTTAATAGATGGAATATAAATACGCAATAGCAAACACTGATATCTAATTATCTTTTTAACATTAACATTATGATATTTTTTTTATATAGGTTTTGAGATACATCGCAGTATGTGACCCCCCCCCCCCCCCCCCTTTTTTTTTTACAAAGAAAACCTAATTAACGCTTAAAAAACAAAATTTAAAACATCACCTTAAAGTATGCAGAAGTTAAGATTTATATAACTAAGAAGTGTGTAAAGTTTGATGCAATAATGATAAATCATTTTGAGATATGGCGCGACATGTTAAACAAAAACACACTCCTGTTTTACTTACAAAGTTCTGTAACTCAAAAAGATTTAATTTTCACCAAAAGGTTTACAAATCGTTTGACCATTTCAAGAAATAACTTTGTTAAGTTTCATGAAAACTAGATAAGCTGTTCTCAAGTTATGGTGCGACATGTTTACGCTGGACAGAAAGATAGACGGATAGCTAGACAGACAGACGGACGGACGGACCGAAGGACTGATAGATGGAGGAAGTGACGGATGGAAGGACGGACGGACAGACGGGTGTATACAATAATACGTCCTGTCAAAATTGGGACGGGCGTGTAAAAACGCAAAGAAATGAAAAAAAAATCGTAATTAAAGGTCAATAAGTTTTATTAGGATATCGGCCAAGTCGATTTATTTGTATATTTGTCTGCATTATCATTTTCCTATATAACTTTTATATATATTTGAGAAAAATGTATAGAAAAGATAAAAAGAACTTGATATTCGGCATTTATTATAATAAACATAATCCAACTCACATAATCCGATTTCCCGGGTGTCCCTGTTTTCTCATGTCTTACAATATTTTAATTCGGTATACACTTTATAAGATAAGTGGCGAATCTAGATGACGTATACGTATAGGTTGCACGCCCCGACCCCACCTTTGGTTGCCAAAACTATATTGATTCCTGTATTTAACGATTTTGTAAAGCAAAAAATAATCAAAATATTGTTCGACTCGCTACGCTCGGCGGTATGTAAAAGTTGTTCGAAATACGCCCACTTTGAAATAAACTGAATCCGTCTGTCCGTATATATTGTCAAAATATATTGACCAACGTCAGTGTACGATCATCATAACACAATGGCGACAGTACAGACTCGGTTTTTATACGCCCGTCAAAATTTTGACGGGACGTATTATGGTATACAAATGTCCGGTGTCCGTCCGTCCGTCTGTCTGTCTGTCTGTCCGTCCGTCTGTCCATCTGTCTGTCCGGCGTAAACATGTCGCACCGTAACTTGAGAACGACTTATCTAAATTTCATGAAACTTAAGATAGTTGTTTCTTATGATGGTCAAATGATCTGTATACTTTTTGGTGAAAATAAGATTTAAACTTTTTGAGTTACGGCACTTTGTAACTAAAATAGTGGTGTGTTTTTTTCACATGTCGCACCGTAACTCAAAAACGATTCTTGATTATTGCTTAACACTTTACACACTTCTTAGTAGACATTTGCGGAAACTAGGTCTACACCTAGGATTACACCTTAGACTTACGATTACACTTTAAAAAAAAAAAGGGTCATCTCAAAATGAAAAAAAAACAACAAATAAAGATACATAGTAAAATGATTTTTTTTATTATGTAAATAAATCTTTACGGCGACAAACGAAGGCAGCGCATATGGTCACAACAGATGTTAATTGCTGTCTTGGAAGTCTCCACAAAGTCCCAATAACTTTATATTTTTTTAATTCTCCGATTGCGTGTTTAACCTTACCTCTATAGTGGGTTATCAGTCTATTTAATTTTCTACATTTTCTCTGCATATTCCTGGGTTTTCTAACAATTTGCTGTCTAGTATAAGCTGTCAGTACTGGATGTCTGTAAGTATAAATTTTGTCGCCCAGCAGAAATAGCTCATCCGGGAAAGGTAATTGTTGTCCAATATTTCGCATCAACATATATTGCTGAGCATCGTTTTGATGTCCAAGAAATACACATTCCATAACATATACTGCCTTCGTTCGATATAACAACTTGTGTATGAACGCAGTGATATTGTTTGTGTCCCGAATAACATTGTTCCTGTGGTTCTGTTATCGGCCTATAAATTTCAGTTGAACTTCCGTCAGTAGCCCCTACTGCAAACGGAAGTTTTCCCCACCCACCTTGTAAGTCCTGCCATTCATCCAAAGAAGGCTAAAATTGGTTGTGGTTTTTTTTTCGTATACTTTTGAATATTTATTAAAAGAGAAAACGTAAATTAAGACTACTAAACAAACTGTTTTCTCGATTGAGATAAAGTTAGATTATAAAAAATTACCGAAAGGGAAATGAAAAACCACGCACAAAATATTATATATACATGTACATGTAGTTCTTAAACAACAACTTGTTGATTCTCATTCTCCTCAAATAAAAATCTCAGTTGTCAGATCATTTTATGAAATGATGTTTGTTAATTTTTTCATATAAAGATATATGAAGATGTAGTATCAGCGCCAATGAGTCAACTCCCTATTATAATAGCAATTTATAAAAGTAATGTTCGGCCTTCAACATATGCATGCTTAAGAGTGGCATACTTAAACTATAGTTTAACACAACGACCAATATTACAGGGGCGGATCCAACCATTATTTAAAAAAGGGGGGTCCAACTACATGTCCCGATTCAAATACATTGATCGTCCGAAAAAAGGGGATGTTCCAACCCCCGGAACCCCCCCCCCCCTTTCTCTGGATCGGCGCCTGTATTAAATATGTTAATTATGGATACATGTTTTGCTTGAAAACTCAATTGTTCAACTTTTAAAATCATCATAAAAGAGATAGCATTTGTTTTGAACGATAGTTTGTATTTACACTTTGAGACGACCAAAGTTTAAATGTTACCTGTAAGTGTAATCGTAATCCTAATCGTAGGTGTATGCGAGTTTTCGCAAATGTCTAGTAATATTAATCTTAATATCTGTATACTTTTTGGTGATGATTCAAAATTTCATTTTTGAGTTATTGAGTATTTTGTAAAAAAGGGGGAGGGTTTTTTTACATGTCGCGCTGTATCTCAAAAACGATTATGATTATTGCTCAAAACTTTACACACTTCTTTGTTATATTAATCTAAAGATCTGTATACTTTTTGGTGATGATTCAAAATTTCATTTTTGAGTTATTGAGTATTTTGTAAAAAAGGGGGAGGGGGTTTTTACATGTCGTGCCGTATCTCAAAAACGAATTAGGATTATTGCTTAAAACTTTACACACTTCTTTTTTATATTAATCTAAAGATCTGTATACTTTTTGGTGATGACTCAAAATTTTATTTTTGAGTTATTGAGTATTTTGTAAAAAAAGGGGAGTTTTTTTTTTACATGTCCCTACGTATCTCAAAAACGATTTATGATTATTGCTTGAAACTGTACACACTTCTTTGTTATATTAATCTAAAGATCTGTATACTCTTTGGTTTGATTCAAAATTTAATTTTAGTGATATTTAGTTTTTTGTAAAAAAAAAACCAGGGTAGGGGTGTTTCACATGTCCCGCCGTGTCTCAAAAACAATAAATGGTTATTGCTTAAAACTTTCTCAGAAACTATTTATGATTATTGCATAAAACTTCCACACAAGACGTCGGGCGTATCATGCGCTCGTGGCGCAGCTGTTTATTTTAATAATGTTAACAAAATAATTATTATTGAATTTTTTCGATGACCTGAGACTATTATACTAATTTGTATATAGCAGTATAGTTACAATTAGTGATAAATAAATTTTATTTTAATGCATGGTAGTTGTAATCCTACTATCATTTTCTATGTCGATTATGCATGCATATACGTTTGTCTTATTATCAACGTTTATCCTTAAGAAGATTTATTTTTAACGATGGTAGAAAAGATTACATACATGGAATGATTAGATTACTTATAAAGGTGTCCATTCTTTTGAGCGAGAAAATCACATATTAATTGTGTGTTTCGATTTTTAAGACCGTAAACTTTAATTTCAAGTTTAAACATGTTCAACATATTTTCCCATAACTCATATAGAAAACGCATATTTAGAGAGCTTTAATCTCAATATGCTGTTAAAAAAGTTCGGAATGCAAAGTAAAATTAAAATATTTGTGTTCTATAAGAGTAGGAATTTGCTTATTATTCATTTGAATCTGAGACTCATATAAAATATAAGCCGCTGTCCGGTGAACGAACTTGTTTTCGAACGACCCACAAAACTCCTTTTGAACGCTGAAGTTAAATAATCAATTATAATGTAATGTGATTATGATTTTTTTTTATTTGACCAAACCGGGTTATACATTTTGAAATCTATGACGAAACCGGGTTGTATACATTGACGAAACCGGCCAGTTCCATTTTGACATGACCCATTTCTTTCGTTCCATACACAGAGTTACAATTATTGAGATGCTCATAATAACTAAATTTGCAATCTCCGTGTCAATATCTATCTTCCCGTACCTTTCTTTCCGTACAATGTGAACAATTTAACGAGAAATTAAACAATTTCGAGGCAAGGTTCACTCAATTCGTCATTTTGACGTGCATTTTTACTTATTTCTCCATTAATATAGAACGGTTGTAGAAAATATTGCATATCACAATAGAAAATAGTTGTATATGTATTTATATTCTTCGATATCATAAAAAAATAAGAAAATAAGGAGAAACCTAGCTTTCTTCTGTCTATTAATGTTCCGTCATTGTGCCGGATGTTAGATACCATCGAGTCCGAACAAATTTTGCCGGTGTGGTTTAGACACAGTGGTGAAGTAAAAGTAAAAGAAA
The DNA here is from genome assembly GCA_019925275.1 of Mytilus edulis. Lineage (NCBI taxonomy): Eukaryota > Metazoa > Mollusca > Bivalvia > Mytilida > Mytilidae > Mytilus > Mytilus edulis. Next base: position 101,518,836 of record CM034351.1, on the reverse strand, counting down.
GTAAAATTATAGTTGTCTCAAAAATGTAACAAGTATGTAAATTGGCATTCTCATCCACTTTTAATCAAACACTGAGATACTTGGGGACATGATATTTTTAGCCAATTACTATGTACTATAAATTGATAGTTTACTATCCACAGTGGTCAATGTAGATATGGAGATTATTAGTCGTCAGTGGCTAATCAAGTTCACCCTATATAACGAAATGGCGTACACATTTATTTAAATACATTGTTATCAATTACAATATTCTTCTTTTTTAAAATTTCGTTGAGTTCCGTTTAAAAGAAACTTTTAAAATTTAAAGAAGTACAAGACCTGTATTTTTATTTTTTTAAATACACACATCCCGTTGTCGTACGGTTTCACTGTTGAAAAAAAAACACCATCGAAGGTGGTAAATTAAGGAGATAAACTGCAAAAGAAGCTCTAGAACGTTTGAAATGATGATTAATAAAGTATGATGCAATCCCAGTTATCAACTTTAACAAAGACACATTCTGATTAACACTTTGAGTTCTTTTTTGTTGTTGAAATTTTAAAAACAAATCCATCTAATAACAAACACCCATGGAAATTAAATATTATAAAACATTAAAAAACGAAAAGAAGAAATAGTTAGTTAAAACTTGAGTGACTCGTTTAACAAAATTAATATTGAGGCAGATGATAAACAGTTTAATATAAGCTATCAGGTTTTATGGAATATGATTAAGATGAAAATTCATGGATCTGCAATCTCATTTTCGTCATTTCAGAAGAAGGAACAAAATAAAAAAGAAAAAGAATTATTATATAAGATATTATTATTAGATCAAAAACTCACAGAGAATTACTTGCCATCAATACACCAAGAAAGGGAAGGGTTGGAACTAGAATTGAAAATAATAAGAGAAAAAAAATGTCAAAGGGATTATTACAAGAGCAAAGGCAAGATGGCAAGTAGAGGGGGAAAAGGAAAGTAACTATTTTTGTAATTTGGAAAAAAAACATTACACCGAAAAAAATTATTCCCAAACTTATTCTGGAGGACGAATCTGAGATAACGGATCCATGAACTATTAGAAATGAACAAAAACAATTTTAGAGAAAATTGTATGCTAGTTCTAACCCATCGTTACTTGAACTCACAGGAGCACATTTCTTCAGCATGACAATCCTTTTATTACAAAACCTATCGAGGAAGAGTGGGTTCCTGTGAAGGACCTTTATCAGTGCAGGAATGTCTGTCTTCTCACACATGCAGAACTCTAAATCACCTGGTATAGATGGATTCACTGGGTTTTTTTTCGAATGATATAAAATACCACTAGTAAGATGTATAAGTGAGGCTTTAGAATATGGAAAGTTTTCTATCACTCAAAGACAGGGACTTATTACCTGTATACCAAAGGAAGGTAAGTCAAAATTTATCTAAAGAACTGGTGACCTATAACACTGCTATGACTATAAGATAGCTACAGCAAGTCTATCAAATAGATTTAAAAAGGTCTTGGTAAACATTATTAGTCAAACACAAAAAGGTTTTCTTAAAGGTAGGTATATAGGCGAATGTACCAGATTTATTTATGATCTGATAGAAAAGATGGAAGAAGACGACATTCCTGGACTTTTACTTTTAGTAGAGATTTAGAAAGCTTTCGATACAGTTGAGTGGTCTTTTATATATGAGCCAGTCCATGCGAAAAGGTACAAAAACGAAAATTTTAAAAGTGTGCATAATTATTGGTAGTAGACTTGTGATTTATAAAACACATTTACTTTTCCTCATATCCTTAAGCTGTGAGCTACACGCACCTGCAAGTGTTGAGACCCCCCCCCCCCCCTCCACACCTTTTAGTTTTATCATGATTTTTAATGAATTATTTCATATATTTCAATAATTTTCATAGTACAGTTTAAATGGATTGATTTGCCAATTGATAATGTTAACCCCGGTAGCAGTGGGGATAAGGCTCTCGCTTACGATGCGGATATCAATGTAATCAGACCAGGCAACGGTTCGAATCCCGTACAACGACGGTTGATTTAAATAATATTAAATCAGACCAGGCAACGGTTCGAATCCCGTGCAACGACGGTTGATTTAAATAATATTAAATAACTTAACTTAACTTAGACGGTTGATTTAAATAATATTAAATAACTTAACTTAACGGTTAATTTAAATAATATTAAATAACTTAACTTAACTTAACTTAGACGGTTGATTTAAATAATATTAAATAACTTAACTTAACGGTTGATTTAAATAATATTAAATAACTTAACTTAACTTAACTTAAATTTCAATTTCTAAAACACAAGAGGTCATAGTTTTTGTATTTTCCCTCATGTTTTAATGTTGTCGTTCTTTCCTTAAACCGGTAAAACTGAAGAAATTATTGACTTTTGTCTCTTTAGTGTCGTAAAATTTTAAGTTTCTGGTCGGTATAGCATTAGTTCGGGGAACAAATGATTTTACACTTGCTCAAATACCAAAAATTCAGATATTTCTACGTCTTTTGTTGTTTTAATTGACAAATTCGGGATAGACAATCTTATGAATGTTTACATTAATATAATTTTTTTCGGATAAAATCGTTTTTCAAAAATATTATAACAAACTTTGATACATTTGTAGTTTGTCCTGTAAAGTTTACCAAAAGGACTTTGTGTACCTTTTCGCATGGACTGGCTCATATAAGGCTTTGAAGTTGTATGGCTTTGACCATTCATTTATAAGTTGGATTAAGGCATTTTACTGTGATGTCTCTAGTAAATAACGGGTATATTTCAGAATTTTTTTCATTGAAAAGGGGGGTCCGTCAAGGGGATCAAATAGATAAAGTTAAAAAGGAACCAAAATCTTGTAAATTTTTCTATACATTATTTTTGGAGGATAATAAAGTGATATCTTTATCTTACCGTGAAAATGGGAAAGAGATTTACATACGCAGATTAAAGATTGGAATGTTTTTTATGCCATGCCCTTCATTATAACCAGAATTTTTTTTTACAAAACTTTCAATTTAAGAATGTTCATAGGATTCTACCAGGTAATTTATTTTTATTGAAATGTAAATTAAAAGAAACTGAACTATGTACATTTTGTTCAGAAATGAAAGAAAATATTTTTCACATATTTTGGGAATTTAATGTATCACAAAACTTCTGGCTATCCGTTATAGATTGGATTAAAAATTATGGCATTCTCCTGCTTTTCCGTGCAAAAGCAGTCATTTTAGGTTTGTCGGAGGATTTTGTCAACAGCAAAATAGTTAATAATGTTTTGTTGTTATTCAAGTATTATATATACAAATGTAGATGTAAGAACATGCAACCCACAACATATGGTGGAATAGAATATTTAAAGCCTCGGTCACACCTTACCGGATAGCTCGAACGGACTCCTAACGGATAACTTTTTTTCAATCCGTTAATGTCCTTTAGACGTCCGTTCTTATCCGTTAGACGTCCGTCCATATCCGTTGCATGTCCTTTAAGCGTACGTTTTATCCGTCGACGTCCGTTCTGTCCGGTGGAAAATGTTGAGCATGTTCAAAACTTTGAACGGATGTCCAACGGATAAAATGTCCGTTGAACGTCCGTTAGGCGTCCGTTTTGTACGGTACTCGTCCGTTTCGTTTCCGTTTTGTAACCGTTACGTGTCCGTTATACATCCGTTGGAGGTCTGGAAGGATAATTCACCAACGGACTTCTACCGGACGTTTAACGGATAAGACGGATGTTGAACGGATGAGAAACGGACTTCTACCGGACGCATAACGGATAAAACGGATGATGAACGGATCTGAAACGGATAAATGCCAATTTAAAATTTCGCGTCAGAAATGCCAATTATTGGTATGTCAGATTTCTTTCTTCATAATCGATCTTAGAGTATAGGCACGTCTTCACAATCAAGCAGTTCTTATTCAGACCAGACACTGCCCTTTGGCGGAATTTTGAAGAATAAACCAAAACCAGTTACACAGAAACATTTTGAATATATATGCGATTTACATTTATTATTATTGTAGCCTTTGATTTTTCCGTATATCTTGTTCATCCGTTTTATCCGGTACGCTTCCGTTAGGTGTCCGTTTTATGCGGTACTCGTCCGTTGGATGTACGTTCGACATCCGTTCTGTCCGGTACATGTCCGTTTCTCGTACGTTGCATATCCGGTGTGTGTCCGTTATGCATCCGTTACACGTCCGTTTTATTCGGTCAGTACATCAACGGACTCCCAACGGATAACAATTTTGTCAACGGACACCTTTTATTTTCATCCGTTAGTTGTCCGTTCGTGCTATCCGGTAAGGTGTGACCGAGGCTTAAAGTATTGGATTAATTTAGAAAAATACTCTGTATGTTTCTTAACCCCTGTAGAAAAAGTAAAAATGGATCAGAAATGGAATTTGTTAGAAGCAGCTTTTATTAAATTTATTAACAAAATCATTTGTAATATTTATATTTATATCTTATTATATCCTGAGACTTAATTGATCTTTTAAGTATTACTTTATTTTTTATAATGTGTATCGAATACTTTAGTATGTAATTGCACATGTTTCATGAAAAATAAAATAATTACAAAAAAAACTTATACATATTTTTGATCATTTCCCCCTACATTCTTATTCTTTCGACTTAACAATTATGATTCTTTTTAATACACAAACAAGGGTGCGATATTGTAAAATTAAGAGCCTGCAGTATATAAAAAAAATGTGTTTTGGAAAGTGATCTATTCTGACATAAAACTCAATTATAAATTTTTATATCTATAATTTTGTAGATATACTGAATTTCATATACATTTTTCTACTACGATTGTTAAGCAATTATATGTTACCTAACGTATTAATGATATCATTTCAATCAATTAATTGAATACATGAACATGACATTCCTGGTGACAATTTCGAACAAGTGGAACCGGAAGTTCAACCAAGTCAAGTTCCAATAAATGAAAATGTTCAAGACAATATTAATAACAATAAAGACAATAACGTCTTCTCAATAGAAAAAAATCATAAAAAAGAGGAAAGTTGGAAAGAAATGGACTTACAGAGTTAAATGGTTAGGGTATGGTTCCGCTGAAAATTCGTGGGTGGAATTTGAGGACTTGACACCAGAATGCCAGGAATATGTGAAAGAAATGCATAACAAAACCCCTTCTTCTAAATAAATTTTTGAAAGTGCTTTGAATTCAATATTTTCATTTTTGTAAATAACTTTTTAATTTACATTTTTATTCATTTAGTTAGTTTTTTTGTTTTTTTTTTATATATATATTACTATCCTATGCTTAGTTTTTTTTTTTTTTTTTATTGTATATTATTTTTTGTTTGCATTAACTTTTGTTTGATTTTGTGTATTACACATGTTTGATTAAGCTAGATTTAATCTCTTTACATTACGAGAGTGGGCGTGTTGTGTGTATAGTTAAGTAACAAGGGTTGCTTATACTATTTTAATGTATATGGGAGTGCCCATGAAATAGATTGACAGGTTGGTCATTCAGAGTTCTATGGTGATACGGTCACATAGTAGTGAAATTGCAGCTAATGAGATGCTGATTTTCTTTGTAAATTGATTTATTGGACTGCCCAGAGATAATGATTAGTTGATTTTATTTGATGCTTTTAATTATTTTATCATTTTGTTTACGCTTGGATTAACGGTCAAAATTCTAGATAGACCTTACCATAATGTATTTGAATAGATTAATAATTGTCAAACTTGTGTTATATATTTTTATGATTTTTGTTTAGTGCCTCTTTTGTAGTTATGAATATCAAGAGTTTGAAGTTGAAAGGAAAATTGTTAATTTAGATTTTAAGAGTAATCTTTTTGCAAGTTTTCCACAACTATTCACGACGTAAATTGATAAATTACATGGTATAGCAATTATCATTATTTTTTTTCATTATTATTAGTTTAGATTTTTTTTAAGTAGTTTTAGTTAAAGAAAAAGTTTATTTTTTAATGTTCACATTGCCTCCCCTTATTTTTTACTTATATAATATTTTTGGTATGATTTTTTTTAATTCGAGTGAAAACGAATTTTGTTTAGCGGGGAGTGATGTAGCGTAATCAATTCCATCTAAGATTTGATGGTCAGTTCTTAATCAGTTTGATGATCTTTCATCTTGTTTAATGTGACACTTTATACGATACTTTAGTTGCACAGTTGAACTGCAATAGTTTATCCAAATAATCTAAGACCATTAATCAATGCCTTACATAAATTAAGAACATGTTTATAGCTGGATCTTGTGAGAAACTTTATGTATTGGTCAGATATGAGAGTAGTAGCTTGAAGTACCAAGTTGTATGTACGAACTTTAATTGGAAATTATGATTAAGAATATTTATTATACATGTACTGTTATATAAAGATTATATATATATGATTAAACATGTGAACATTAAATGGACTTCGTTATATAGACAGTGCTAAGTGAGCTTACGGAGAAACTTTACAATAGCTAGTTCCCTATGTTAACGGGCAACATGGATTACGATCCCGGATACGTAGATCCGAAATAATGACATAGTTCCTAAAACACACACACCAGAAAGCCCCGTTATAGTATGTTTGTGAGTGTTGTTTTGTTTGAATATTCAAAACTGTACCTCCTTGTGAAGGTTAAGATAGGTTAAATCTGTTGCCCAATCTTACTTAGTTATTTGGAGGGTGTGACGATTGGATTAAAGTATTGTTTTAACTTAACGTAAAATGCTGGTGGTTTATTCTGTAGTATTAATGAGGCCCGATCTAGAACGCGTTTTTGAATATTGCGCAACTCGGGCGGTTTTCGGTAGTTGGTTTAACGGTTTTCATATAAGACATAAAATAAATGTAGACAATACCTTTTCTGATTACTTTAGGCACCAAAATGATAAAATAAAACAATTTTTGATCGTAGTCATATTTTATTTACATTTATACTGTTATTATTGTTTACGACATAGTTTCGCGCCATTTACGGCAATGTAAAAAAAAATTATCCAGACGACATGCCTAGCCGAAAGAAGAACGGTCGGTTTTTGAAAAAAAACTGTCAGGCAGAGACTTACAAGTAGAGGGTTATAATTGCCTATGTACATTTGCTACTTATAACTATGGACTGAACTGTGCCTATTATTGCTAATAATGTTTCATGTTTCACTATAGATGCCTGTGGTCATTGTTCGACATTAAATACATGTGTGAATAAATAGACATTGTTCTTATTTATGACCACGGCCAGTAATCACTGAATACCTGTGAGGAACAAGACTTATACGACAATGCCTGCAGTGCAGTGTCCAATACCTGGATGTGAATATGTCACTGACGATCTTGATGCAGCAATCGTAGCTGTACTCATCACTGTTCATAGTACAACACACGCTACGGGACCAGTCACAGCAGCGAAAGTAGAAAAAGTAAAAAGACCGGTTATATCAACAGCTGAAACTAGTGAGGAATGGGCATATTTGGAATCACGGTGGTCCGATTATGTTGAAGCAACAAAAATTGCCGCCCGTGACAAGGTAGTTCAGCTTCTAGAATGCTGCGATGAGCAGCTACGCAAGGACTTGACACGATCAGCAGGGGGTAGTCTAAGGAACAAACCTGTACAAGAAGTGTTAGCCGCAATCATGAAACTTGCTGTTCATGAAGAAAATACGATGGTGGCCAGAGTCACACTTCATAATATGCGCCAAGACCGTGACGAACCAGTGCGTAGCTTTTGTGCACGTTTGCGAGGACAAGCCGGTGTTTGCAAATTCTTCAAACAGTGCCCTACTTGTAACACAGATGTGAACTATACAGACACCATTATTCGGGACGTTCTTGCACGAGGTCTTTCTGATCCAGAAATTCAACTAGATCTCCTCGGTGACAAAAACCAAGACATGACCCTTGAAGAAGTCACTCAATTCGTTGAAGCAAAAGATTTAGAGAAACGTTCTGCATCTAGATTACTCGATTCTCAAACAGTTCAAGCAATTAGCAGCTTTTATAAAAAGGGAAAACAGACAGCCGTGAGGGACAAAAATGAAGTTTGTACATATTGTGGTACAAAGGGACACGGCAAAAGTGCACTAGCTCGTCTCCGTAAATCAGATTGCCCTGCATATGGCCATAAGTGTGGATACTGCAACCGTGAACACCACTTTGAAAAGGTTTGTAGGAGCAAGGAAAAATCATAAGCTGGTACAGCTACTCATAATACAGACGATTGTGAAGGTGCTGTTTTTGATTCACTGTGCAGCATATCCAGTGATTCACATAAAATAAATGGCAGAACGCTAGCCATAGACCATCATCTTTATGATAATCTGTCAGATACTTGGATCAGCAAGGCATCGCAACCACAACCTTTCGTCAACCTTGTTTTAAGGATATTACCGGAAGATTATGAAGCATTTGGTTTCAACTTGACAAAAAGTACAAATACTGTTGCAATCTCTGCCATGGCAGATACAGGATGCATGCCAGAGCTGCCTTGCCGGTATCAAGGTCATCCATCGACTAGGAATAAATCAGACTGAATTAATCCCTGTCAATATGAAAATGCATGCTGCCAACAACAAAGGTATCACGATCCTTGGTGCAACCATACTCCGCATTTCAGGCAAAGATGATCAAGGCAGACATGTCGAAACGAGACAAATGACATATGTTACTGACAACTCTGATAAGCTATTTATCAGCAGAGAAGCTTGCATTGCTCTTCGAATGATCTCTGACAGTTTTCCAACAATTGGTGAAATTGATGATACGCAACAAACTCCCGGTACTGAGAACTCTCATATGGACTATTATAAATCTAGTACCTTCAATACATGTGATCACCAGCCATTGCCAATGATGGATGGACCACCAATGCGATTGATGGTGGATACCGAAGCTGAACCTGTGGCTCATCACACTCCAGTTCCAGTACCAATCCACTGGAAAGAGGAAGTCAAAGCTGGTCTTGATCAAGACGTCCGACTTGGCGTATTGGAACCTGTTCCAGTTGGGGAACCTGTCACATGGTGCCATATAATGGTCGTTTGTGCCAAGAAAAATGGAAAATCACGTCGCACTGTTGATTTTCAACCCCTTAATGTGCATGCAACACGTGAAACACACCATACGCCTTCACCTTTTCACCAGGCTAGATCAGTACCGAATGGAAAGAGGAAAACCGTTTTTGACGCCTAAAACGGCTATCATAGTGTGCCAATTCCTGAAGAGGATCGCCATCTGACTACCTTCATTATACCCTGGGGCAGATATCGCTACAAGACGGATCCACAAGGTCATATAGCTTCAGGCGACGCCTATACAAGACGGTATGATGAAATTGTTGCCGACATTCCAAATAAAACCAAATGTGTCGATGACGTCCTCCTATGGGCTGATTCAATTGAAGAAAGCTTTTTTCAAGCTGTACAATGACTCGATATTTGTGGTCGTCATGGCATCACTCTCAATCCTGAGAAGTTCATATTCGGTCAAGATATTGTAGAATTCGCTGGATTTGAAGTCACGTCCAACACTGTCCGTCCTTAAAGCGATTCTAGATTTTCCAACACCTAGAAATATCACCGATATACGATCATGGTTTGGTCTCGTAAATCAAGTGTCCTACGCCTTCAGCATGGCTAATAAGATGCTTCCCTTCAGGCAATTATTGAGATCAGGAACACCATTTTACTGGGATGAACACATCAACAAACTGTTCGAGGAATCGAAAGCTGGTATCATAAGCGAAATAGAAGAGGGCGTTCGTATCTTTGATAAAAGTGAACCGACATGTCTTGCTACAGATTGGTCTAAAACTGGTATCGGCTTCTGGCTATTTCAGAAACATTGTTCCTGCAAAGGAAGTGAACCATTCTGTTGTAACACAGGATGGCGAATAACGCTTGTCGGGAGTAGATTTACACATCCAGCTGAATCCCGTTATGCGCCAGTAGAAGGCGAAGCACTAGCCGTTGTCGACGCTTTGGACAAAGCGAGGTATTTTGTACTGGGATGCGACGGTCTTATTATAGCTGTTGACCATTAACCACTCCTGAAAATATTCAGTGACAGATCTTTAGAAGACATCTCGAATTCACGCTTTCGAAATTTAAAAGAGAAAACACTCAGATATCGTTTCCGGATGATTCATGTACCAGGCGTCAAACATCATGCTGCTGACGGTGTGTCACGTCACCCAACTGGGGACCCTGAAAAACTTATTCTCTCAGATGACATAGCAGCCATCAGGAATAGTACAATGTCGTTGCCACCCGCCACATCTTTTTTATCAGACATACATCCTATAGATTTAGAATCGGATGCTACTGAAATAGATAACAGTGTCTTCATATCAGCCGTATCCTCGCTTGATTCGCTTGCAGTCAAGTCCGTTACTTGGGACAGAGTTCGTACCGCTACGGCAAGTGACGACAATATGAATGAACTAATCAACTTAATCGAGTCTGGTACACCTGAGTTTCGACATGAATTTCCTCCACAACTACGGGAATTCTTTCAATTCCGTGAACACCTTTTACACTATTGATGGTGTTATAATATACAAGGACAGAATCATCATTCCCCCTAGTCTCCGAGATGAAGTGTTGTCTGCTTTACACGCAGCACACCAAGGAGTAACAGCAATGATTTCTAGAGCAGAGTCATCGGTTTTTTTGGCCAGGTATTACCCCTGCTATTTCAGCACAAAGAGCCGGATGCAACCATTGTAATCGGATAGCACCTTCTAACCCGAGTGCCCCACCTACACCTCTGATGTCACCAGACTACCCATTTCAATGCGTTTGTTCTGACTTTTTTCAATACAAAGGGATTTGTTACCTTGTCATAGTTGACCGACACTCAAACTGGCCAATTGTTGAAAGATCATCGAACGGAGCAGCCGGACTCATAACCTGTCTTCGACGCACATTTGTCACTTTTGGAATTCCCGACGAACTAGCATCTGACGGTGGTCCTGAATTTACCTCTACTGTTACAAGACAGTTTCTTTATGACTGGGGTGTACACCATCGCCTATCATCAGTGTCTTTCCCTCATAGCAATTGCAGGGCGGAAGTTGGAGTAAAAACCGTTAAACGCATGATTGCTGATAACACTGGTTCTAAAGGTGATCTCGACATGGATGCATTCCAACGGGCCATGCTTCAGTACAGAAATACACCTGACAGAGACACAAAACTTTTCCCTGCAATGTGCGTTTTTGGTCATCCAATCAGAGATTTCATTCCTATTCCACCAGGAAGATATTCTCCTCACAATACTTGGAGGGAAACGTTAGATGCCCGTGAAGAAGCTTTAAGAAACCGCCACATCAAACAGGGCGAACGCTTATCAGAACATACAAAAAGACTACCTCAACTTGCAACTGGCGATTGTGTGCGTATTCAGAACCAAATAGGACATACCCACTCAAATGGGACAAAACTGGCATCATCATTGAAGTCCGCCAATTTGAAGTATGTTCCTGTCAAGGGCATCAAAACAACAAAGACTATACAAGATGACCTTTGTTGTAAGAATGTACCTGTCCCGTCATCATTCAACACCAAACAAGTACTACAACCGACTTCTGATACATTAATGGAAACCCCTAAAGATTCTACTCGTGAAAAGCATTATCCACTTGGTCAGACAACTTCAGACTCCAAGGACAGCTCTACACCAGAATTCACCGATTCACAAGATTTGCCTAGCGAGCAAAAACTTCACATTCTGGAAACGCCCAAGACAGGACTTTTTTCATCCAAAAGTCATAGAGTTGATAACACACATCCTGAGCGCCGTCGTTTGGAATTCACAGAAACGCCACTTGAGAACCAAGGAACACAGCCGACCACCAACACTCCTACGTTGATTATTACTCCGACAGAACTTATTACACAACGTAAATCTAGTCGTGCTAGTAGACCACCTGCCTGGCATTCAGATTATACTATGGATTAACAATCATGACATTGACATTTTGAGTTTTCGTTTCGGATTTCAACTATCAGAGATTAGTGTGAACATCATCTTAGTCATATTACAGTGTACAAGTATTTGCAACCTTTAATGGAACATTACAGGAACCAAAAACTTAAAGGGAGATAGAGGGTTATAATTGCCTATGTACATTTGCTACTTATAACTATGGACTGAACTGTGTCTATTATTGCTAATAATGTTTTATGTTTCATTACAGATGACCGTGGTCATTGTTCGACATTGAATACATGTGTGAATAAATAGACATTTTTCTTATTTAACAAGAACAGAGTAGACAACATTTCTAGACTCGATTTAGCAACAACTGATTTTGATACACCTCCTACACTCGATTTTGATACGTTTTTTACACCCAATTTTGATACTACTTTTACACCCGATTTTGATACATCTTTTACACCGGGTTCTTTCTAACATGATCACACGTATCAATCTTCTACATCTTTTGATAATATAAATGATTTATGTTTTTCTGGAAAATTGGGAAGTTCTAGATGTGACATTACATTGAAGTTAAAAGATGGAATTGGAATTTTGCCTGCTGGTTTATGTGGTCACCTGATTGTTCGTTGTTATAACTGTAATGACTTTGTACGTGTTGCCATGGGCAAAACCCCAAATTCATCCCATGGGCCAAGGATATTTGATGTCAACACCAAACTTGCAACTGGTAAGTATGGTGCAAAAATAAAATCTACACATCCTGTATATTTATTCACATGTAGCATATTTACCTGGTACCAATTTCCCAACTGCAAATAATTTTGATGTCTTGCAAGGCTTTTTTTCCTAAGATGAGGCCTTTGCAGGTTTTAGTTTATTGTTTTTTGTTGTTTTTTTTCTGTCTAGCAAGAATGTAAGAAATACAAAATAAAATTTACAGAACCAAAATCTGACATCATCCAGTGAAAAGGTACTTTACACAGTAGTATAAAATGCTTCACTGAGCGCAAATCAAACCCTGAACAATTGGGGCAATATTGGACACAATATTCCAGCTTGATACTGTCTGAATTGGGATTTTGATTAAATTTTATGACATAATTATAATATAGCTTTCAGGGCTTTTTGAAGCTAACTATGCGGAATGGGCTTTGCTCACTGTTGAAGGCTGTACAGTGACCTTTAGTTGTTAATTTCTGTGTCATTTAGGTGTCTTGTGGACAGTTGTCGCATTTGCAATCATATCACATCTTCTTTTTTATATTCTGTACTGTACAGGTACATTCTTAATTTATTCTGTACTATGCACCAAATACTCTTATAACAAACATCATGTGCCGAAATGTGATTAAACCCAAAATCAGTGAAAATTTGGTGTCAGAATGAGGCCACACTTAGAAATATTTTGGTTTGCCCAAACCCTACCCAACATCGAGACAGTGGGTACATTTGTAGCTAGGTTGGCTATTTCTTTTCATTTCTTTTGGCAAAGAGAAATTTAAGTATCAATGTTTATTAGCCTTCATGTCTATCTGAATAAAAATAAATATTTTCACGTCAGGACATTGAATAAAAGATTTTGAGTAGGCAGTATTTCAAGGTAGGTAGCGTTAGGGCAAACAAACCTATTTTGTTTTATGGTCTGATATAGTCTCCTTCTTATATATATATATATATAAACGGTTATATATTATACATGTATATATAACCGTTTAACCAGACTTTTTATATCTATATTATTTGCGTATTGAAATCATTAAACATTTTTGTTTCTTTTTAAAAAAAATAGCAATTAATTTGACAGATCAGTTGTCCAGATATACTGATTGCTAATTGTAAATAAAAAAAACACCATATAAAAATTAAACTGTCTATCAGCTCAAGGCAAGATCTTAAGTAAACATGTATATTAGATATAGGAAGATGTGGTGTGAGTGCCAATGAGACAACTCTCCATCCAAATAACAATTTATAAAAGTAAACTATTATAGATCAATGTACAGCCGTCAACACGGAGCCGTGGCTCACACCGAAAAAAAAGGGGGGCCCCAAAACTACTAGGTAAAACCATTCAAACGAGAAAACCAACGGTCTAATCTATATATAAAACGAGTAACGAGAAACATGTATAAATTACATAAAAAAACGACATCTTCTGTACATCAAATTCCTATATGTACATAAATGTATTGACACATACAAATACTGCAATGTTTTAAATGAAAACTAATATTTCAGGTATGTACCACAGTGGAATATGAACATTTATAATGCCTTTGCTAATAAGTTTCATATAATCAACAGAATCGAACTAGTATATTAAAAACCTCACCTTCAGGTAGGAGCGCTATGACATTCCCCTCCAACACAGTTCCATCTTCTTTACACCTAAAATTTCCCGAATCTTCTATTTGAAAGTCCGTTATTGTAAGGATACCTGAATTGGATCCAGAGTATCTGCCACCATTATTTATTGTTTCCCAAACAGTAGATACATCACTGAATTTTTCCCAACGGTTACCATATTGAATCTGACAGACAAGCTGTTTTGTTGAACCAACTATTACATTTTCTAAAAAAAGAACTTTAAAACATGAAGTTTATATATTTTTGCCATTAATATCGGTATCAAAGTTACCAGGTTTATAAATTGATACGCCCGACGCTCTTTACGCCTACAAAAGACTAATCAGTGACGCTCAGATAAAAATAGTTGGAAACCCAAGTATAAAGTTGAGCAATATTGAGGACACAAAATTCCAAAACAATCTTACCAAACTGTTACATATGCAAACCCAATGTGTCCAAAAAATATAATAACATAAAAACTTCTTTATAAATTCAATGTCATTAGTAGAAATTTGCGGAAGCATATGATTCCACTTAAGCTTAGACTTACGCTTACAGTAGACGAAAAAGAAGGGTTCATCTCAAAATAAAAACAAACAGCAATAAATATTCATAAATAAACCAAATGTGTGTGTTTTTTTTTTTCATAATGAAAATAAAAGTCTATTCGACGACACACAATTGCAGCTCATATGGTCTCAATCGCTGTCGTTGATGTCGCCACAATGGCAAGTTCGATATTTACTGTATAGTGTTTGAAAAGCAATTCAAATTTTCTACACGTCCGTTTTTGAACAATCTGTTGACTTGTTATACATTGTTTAGGAGTTAGTACTGGATATCTGTCTGATATATATATATATTGTTGTCCAGCAAAAACAGTTCAGTTGGGAAATGGTGTTAATGTTCAATATTTCTCATTCACTTAACATAACGTATCCTGTCCGATATAAGAACCAAAGTCTAAATGTAGAGATAATGTATGTCTTCTGAATTATGCTGTTATTATGGGTTCGTTCTGTTATCGGCCTATAAATTTCTGGTAGTTACTTTGATAATTTGTGCAGCAGACAGAAGTTTTTACCACCCACATTGTAAGTTCTGCCACTCACCAAAAGAAAGAAAATAAATAAAACATATTTTTTTTGCGAAAGCTCATAAGTAGCTTGCATATTTTACTATATTATATATTTTTCTAAATACACATGTACAGTTGTTAATTTTTTTATTTAAACCATGTACATGTAATATAGAGTGATTTTGTAGGTTGTGCCTTTTTATATCTTAATGAATGAAATATGTTAAAAATCAAGGAGAGCACTTCAACAAAGAAATATCGGTTGTTTGCGAAAGTGAAAACATATCCACTACTTCAATAGTGTACACCACTGCCTTTATGAGTCGTTCTTTATTTGATAACGATTTAGCGATGGTTAAGTTGTGACAATCTGGATTAAAATCAAATGACGAATAAAATGCATATAACATATGTGTTCAATTTTTTTTCTTCAAAATCCAGTGATACCAAAAAAAAAAAAAACTGGGTCAACACCTTTGAAATGAGCTAGGTCTTGTTCGGAACTTTGCCGTAGGTATATGCCGAAAAGTACCGAATGTGTGGCTGGTATGGAAAATACAGAGGTTCAAAGTCGCCAATTTACGTATTTTCCATACCAACCACACATTCGATACTTTTCGACATATACCTACGGCAATTTCCAAACAAGACCTAGCTCATTTCAAAGGTATTGACCCAGGCTATTCTCCACTTAAATATTTTACTGGGATCCGGGCCCGTCTAGCCACCACAGAGGTTCAAACTCGCCAATTTACGTATTTTCCATACCAAACACACATTCGGTACTTTTCGGCATATACATGTGGTATATCGGATCCGGGCCCGTCTGGCCACCACAAAGGTTCAACGTTACCCTTATAGCGAATTTTCCATATTAACCACACACTCGGTACTTTTCGGCATATGCCTACGGCGAAGTTCCGAACCGCACCTAGCTTATTTTAAAGGTATTGACCCAGGCTATTTCCCACTTAGATATTTTTCTGGGATCCGGGCCCGTCTAGCCACCACAGAGGTTCAAATTCGCCCTTATAGCGAATTTTCCATATTAACCACACACTTAGTACTTTTCGGCATAGCCGTACGGCAAAGTTCCTAACCGGATCTAGCTCATTTCAAAGGTATTGACCAAGGCTATACCGCACTTAAATATTTTTCAGGGATCTGGGCCCGTCTTGCCACCACAGAGGTTCAAAGTCGCCCATTTACGTATTTTCCATATTAACCACACACTCGGTACTTTTCGGCATATCACAACGGCAAAGTTCCGAACTGCACCTAGCTCATTTTAAAGGTATTGACCCCGACTATTCCCCACTTAGATATTTTTCAGGGATCCGGGCCCATCTAGCCACCACAGAGGTTCAAAGTCGCCCTTATATCGAACTTTCCATATTAACCACACACTCGGAACTTTTCGGCATATCCCTACGGCAAAGTTCCGAACCGGACCTAGCTCATTTCAAAGGTATTGACCCAGGCTATTCCCCACTTAAATATTTTTCTTGGATCTGGGCCCGTCTAGTCACCACAGAGGTTCAAAGTCGCCCTTATAGCGAATTTTCCATATTAACCACACACTCGGTAATTTTCGGCATATCCCTACGGCAAAGTTCCAAACCGGATCTAGCTCATTTCAAAGGTATTGACCAAGGCTATTCCCCAATTAAATATTTTTCAGAAATATTGGCCCGTCTTGCCACTACAGAGGTTCAAAGTCGCCCATCTACGTATTTTCCATATTAACCACACACTCGGTACTTTTCTGCATATCACTACGGCAAAGTTCCGAACCGCACCTAGCTCATTTCAAAGGTATTGACCCAGGCTATTCCCCACTTAAATATTTTTCTTGGATCCGGGCCCGTCTAGCCACCACAGAGGTTCAAAGTCGCCCTTATAGCGAATTTTCCATATTAACCACACACTCGGTACTTTTCGGCATATCCCTACGGAAAAGTTCCAAACAGAATCTAGCTCATTTCAAAGGTATTGACCAAGGCTATTCCCCAATTAAATATTTTTCAGGGATCTTGGCCCGTCTTGCCACTACAGAGGTTCAAAGTCGCCCATCTACGTATTTTCCATATTAACCACACACTCGGTACTTTTCGGCATATAACTACGGCAAAGTTCCGAACAGCACCTAGCTCATTTTAAAGGTATTGACCTCGACTATTCCCAACTTAAATATTTTTTCAGAGATCCGGGCCCATCTAGCCACCACAGAGGTTCAATGTCGCCCTTATATCGAATTTTCCATATTAACCACACACTCTGTACTTTTCGGCATATCCCTACGGCAAAGTTCCGAACCGCACCTAGCTCATTTCATAGGTATTGGCCCAGGCCATTCCCCACTTAAATATTTCTTTGGGATCCGGGCCCGTCTAGCCACCACATAGGTTCAAAGTCGCCCTTATATCGAATTTTCCATATTAACCACAAACTCGGTACTTTTCGGCATATCTCTACGGCAAAGTTCCGAACCGCACCTAGCTCATTTCATAGGTATGAACAGTCTCCGGGACAAGTTTGCAATTCCGCTGAGTGCAAAAGTTGTCACCTTAATTTTTGGAGTTAAGTCAAAACAAAGTTGATAAAATGGTTGGTATTGGTTCTCTGATATTTGTCCTAAAATTTTTTGGATCTAGCACCACTGTTGAAAAAGTTATGCCCCTTTTTTCAACAATTTCCGTAGAGGAAAAGTACTTTTCCTCAAGGGAAATCAAATTTCCCTGAAGGAAAAAGATTTTTCCTCAAGGGAAATTGTTTTTTCCTCAAGGGAAAATGATTTCACTAAGGGAATTTGCTGCATAATAATTTCCTTTGAGGAAATTCTATTTCCTTAGAGGAAATTCTATTTCCTTAGAGGAAATTCTTTTTCCTTAGAGGAAATTCTTTTTCCTTAGAGGAAATTCTTTTTCCTTTGAGGAAATTTGCAGCTTCAAATTTTCCTTGGAGGAAATACTTTTTCCTGTGAGGAAATTTGTAGCTTCAAATTTTCCTTGGAGGAAATACTTTTTCCTGTGAGGAAATTTTTGACAAACACTTTTCCTTGGAGGAAAATTCAAGACAACAAATTTCCTCTAGGGAAATCATTGTTCTTCAAATTTCCTCTAAGGAAATTTCTGAACATCAAATTTCCCTTAAGGAAATGTTTTCCCTTATTTTTACTTGTTAAACATTTCTTCACTACACCATGTATACAAACAGTATGAATATAATTATTACAAGACTGTATAATTGATGCAAATGATATTTAAAACTTTAATAAATGTTTGACTCAACATTTTCATGACATTGAAAATAATACAGTCTGACTGTTTAGATCTAGGTATTGTTTATACTTTTTATATAAATTTAACTTTGATTTATATTTTTTTTTGGAGCAAATGCTTCTATTTTCTTTGTAATTGTTTCAATGCGATACATTAATAAGCAACCAATTTGAATGTCATACCATTTGTGGTGTTCTAAAGAATTTGTTTATATATTTGCAGATTAAATAATAAAATAAACACTTTTCGTGTTATTTTAAATTAGAATTTCTTCTGTTTCAGCTTGTATACAGTTATTCAATCCACTACGTAAGAATTCAGTGAATACATTATTCCATTCACTAAACAATTCCCTTCAATTCTAAGAGAAATCATTTTTGCAAATTGTTCTTCAATGATCTTCTTCTGTATATTTGATATGAGGGAGCGATGTAAATGAGTGGATAAAACTGGTGTTCTTTTTTTCAACAACAAAATAGTATTTGTTCAGCATTCTCCTTTCTTTTGATTAAGATATGTTGTTGCTTTTATGCAATAGTGTTTTTGTGTATCTATGATAGAACTCCATTTTGTTTATGGTCATTATCATGTGATAATGTTGAAATTTCCTATTTCTTTTTTTGCAGGAAAGCACACATTCCATTTCAAATTAATCCAATTATGCACTATGTAAATAAATTTCAACTTTAAGTTTCCTCTTCAGTAATGACCTATTGATCATGAAAACCAAGATGTCTGATCACCTATAAATACACAAAATAAACAAATAAAATGTTATAAATGGAGAGAGAAACAGCAATAAATGTTTTTCATGTGTATCTTTCCTTATTAAAATACATTAAGTAAACTTGAACTCGAGAAAAATAAATAACTGCGATGTAGACTAGAAAGTATAAAATGCCAAATAAAGATATTCACGAAAAATTAGTTGATTTACAGAAGTCAAGTCCGTGTTTGCAGGAAATTTACATCATTGGTTGTCTGGTGGAGAGTTGTCTTATTGGCAATCATACCACATCTTATTTTTATATAACCTTGCCATATTCCTATTGTGCCTGTCCAAAGTTCAGAGCCTGTAGCTTTTGTCAGTTTAGTTTGACACTAAAATTTAGTGGTGGTTGTTGTTGTTGTTTCATACCAGTCATATTTATTTTTTGTAATTTATTTTGTTATAAACTAGGCAATTACCATGATTAGTTTTAGTTTGGATTGTTTCAATGTTTCATCTTTAGGTCTTTTATAGCTGCCTACTTTGACTATAGTATAGGGTATGGATTTTCTCATTATTGAAGGTCGTAACAGGCCTACAATTGCTTTCTTAAAGCCATGATAGTTTTCATATTTAATATACCACATCTTTTAATGTTTATAGTAATCATGATACTAGTAATCATTTTTCAAGTTCAACAACTTTTTTATATTAAAAGGTGCCTTACCATTTAGGTTTAGTTGGCTTCTGCAAATTTTACATTGCCTATCGTTTCTGCTGTATATAATTTCTCTGTATCTTCTATAGTTCTTGTCCTATACATAAAAGAGTAAAAGTTGAATGACATCTTGCATCAATATTTTTTTCTGTTTAATGTACATCTGATTTACTTGTGAGACCACCGACACCTGTTAGCTTTAAACATGTTAAACATTAAAAAATGAACACCCAAAGTTTAAACCACGTTTAAACATAAGAATGACCATGTAGTCTTTATTAATGTATGCTATTGCTATGAAACTAGGTCATTGTAGGTAAACTGTCATCTATTCCCTTAAATCTTTGTTCCCAGTCACCCCAAGTTTGATTTAAATTAGTCAAATATATATCTACTCTATTAGGTCTCTAGTTTGGATAGTTAATAACTTGCAAATTAAAATCATACTCCTCCCAAATTTATTTCTTTAAATATTATGGATGAAATACATGTAGCAAGTAAGGGATGAAATTAAATTGGATGAAATGTGGCATTTTTTTTTTTTGATAAAGTAGTATGTCTGATGTTGTCAAACTTAATTATAGACCCTTAAGGGGCGGATCCAGTCATTTTAAAAAGGGGTGGGGGTGGGATTCTAACCCAGGACAAAAGGGGAAGGGGGGGTCCAATTACATGTCCCTATTTAAATGCATTGATAATCCGAAAAAAGGGGGGTTCCAATCCCTTGAACCCTCTCTGGATCTGTGCCTGCCCTTTAAAAATAAAATTATCCTTATTTTGAGTTAAAGCTTATAGATTTTTCTATAATGCTTCTCAGGGGCGGATCCAGCCATTTTAAAAGGGGGTCCCAACCAAGAGCAAAGAGGGGTTCCAACTATATCTCCCATTCAAATGCATTGCTCGGTAAAAGAAAAGGATTCCAACCCTCGAATCTATGGTCAGGTTGTTGTCTCTTTGACACATTCCCTTTTTCCATTCTCAATTTTATCATGTAGTCGTCGTTGTCCCAGGACATTTAGTTTTCGCTTAATTACTTTAGTACAAGTAATAGAAATCTATGAAATTCAAACACAAGGTTTTTGTTCAGAGTTTAGGAATTACATGAATTAGGGGCCAATAGTAAACTTTGTTTGATTTTATAGAAAATTGAATTATTGGAGTTCTTTGATATGCCAAATCTAACTGTGTATTTAGATTCCTAGTTTTTTGGTCCTGTTTAAATTGGTCTACCTTAAGGTCCAAAGGGTCCAAAATTAAACTTATTTTGATTTTAACAATATTTAAATTCTTGGTGTTCAGATTAAT
Organism: Mytilus edulis; assembly: GCA_019925275.1. Lineage (NCBI taxonomy): Eukaryota > Metazoa > Mollusca > Bivalvia > Mytilida > Mytilidae > Mytilus > Mytilus edulis. The sequence goes on along the minus strand of CM034351.1, from coordinate 101,497,446 downwards.
ATGCTGAATCTGAATATTTACTTAGATTTTTTTATTATGGGCCCAAATTTCAAGTTGGTCCAAATTGGGGTCCAAAATTTTACTTTGTTTGATTTCAACAAAAATTGATTATATGAGGCTCTTTGATATGCTGAATCTAACCATTCATTAAGATTTTTGATATTTTGGCCCGTTATCAAATTGGTCCACATTGAGTTCTAAAAGGTCCAAAATTTAACTTTATTTGATTTCACCAAAAAATGAATTATTGGGGTTCTTTGATCATGTTGATATGCTGCATCTAACCATGTATTGAGATTTTGAATATTGGACCATTTTAGAGGTTAATTGTCAATTTAAAATTTTTAAGTACTTGGACCGCATTCATTCTGTGTCAGAAACCTATGCTGCATCAACTATTGAATCACAATCCAAATTTAAAATTCAGAGTTTATCGAGCTTGAATGTTGTGTCCATACTTGCCCCAACTGTTCTGGGTTCAACCTGTACGTTTGTATCAAGCTGAGCCATGCATAGCATTTTTATTGGTTATTTATATATTAATTTGAAATTTTGACAAGTGAGACACATACAGATTATACTGTTAACAATATTTCAGAGTTTAACGTAGTCAAGCGAAACAAATTTTAGAAGAATAGTTGAATCATGTCTTTGTTGTCAAATGAAAAATTAGTACGAACACAAAGAAAAAGTATGGGAATGTTTGTTTTTTAAACTATTGACCAGGGTGAAAGTCTTTGAAAGTCATGACTGGCAAAAAGTTTGTGAAATGAAATAGCACAAATATTCCATTCTTTTTAAATATAACTGAATATAAAGAAAAACACAAACTGATGTTTTATAATAGTTTTCACCCTTTTTATGTTTTATAGGACAAGAAATATAGAAAAATAATGAAAAATATAAACAGTTACAATAGAAATGAGCGCAAAACAAGATAAACAGAATACAACAAGGCCTAAATGGTAAGACCACTTCTATATACTGTAAATTCAGATTTTTCAGGGAATGGACAACTTTAATATTGTGATTACAAAAAAAATCTGCATAAAGATCTATATAGTTACATGATATATATATTTATCATATGTTTAGTAGTAAATACAGTAGTTTTGCATATATGATAAATAGTCTGCTGTTTAATCCATATCGCGCAACTTTGATGCGCACCCTTTATCGCATACCCTTTATCACACCCCTACCCTTTATCACACCCCTATTTTTTTTATTTTTTTTTTTTTTTTTTTTACATAAAGTCAGTTTTGTTTTTTTTTTTGCTTAAGAAAAATTTTCCTCAAAATAGGTATTTTTTTGGAATGACGTCATTGTTTGGTATGTGACGTTACGAACGTCGAGTTTTCATATTGTATGTGACGTCACGAACGTCAAGTTTTCATATTTTTTGGCACACTAAATGCAACTATGAAAAATACAAAACACACAAATTAATACAATACAAAATATTTTTAAAACAACAGCACGCAAATTGTAAGGTAACCCAGGTGCTTCGGATAAGTAATTGAGCAGTTCTTTTAAGGCCTTTGAAACAAGACCAAAGTAGAACTGAAGGTAAACCAGTGCTATGGATCAGAAAACAGTTCATATAATATAATACTCTTCTGTCGAAATATATGATAAAGTGTATAATACATGTCAAAATCAGTATCCCATGCCGTATCACCCTCGACCAATATCATCCCTCGGGCCTAAAGGCCCTTGGGCTGATATTGATGTCTCGGGATGATACGACAAATGATACGGATTTTGCCATGTATTATTCTCTATATATATATATGTTTCTGTTTTTGCGATACTCACCCAGTCACATTATTCGCATTACTAAAAAGTTTCGATAATTTCTGAATTACAGTAATAAAAGAAATTGCCTTTGAATGATGACTCATATAAAAATAAGAAAATGTGGTATGGTAAATGAGTGACTTATCCACCAGAGTTCAATGAAGCGGATGCAAGAAATTAAAGGCCAATCATGGGCCTGCCTTCAATAATGAGAAAACACTTCCTTTATAGGTCATCCATTAAAGATCTCAACATATAAAGATTTAAACAATCCAATTTAGTTCAACATGTTCAAAGTCAATAACAATTAATAAAAAAAAATCATGCCTAATATAAAATATTGTTTGTTTCTCCAATCCTGACCGACCCTGCAAAAATGGCCCTACTCATAAAATTTTATTGTCAAAACTAAGCCAAATATTATTTTATTCATTTCTGATTTTCGGGCTTGCCGGATCATCCGATAATATTCAGGCTTTTGGGAAAAATAAAATTATTTACCTACCTAACTACCCACACCTGGCTTGTCAGAATAGGGATTAGGGAAAAAAACAATATATTAATTTAGGCCTCATGTCTGTGAGCACTCAACCTGACCATAATATAGGACAGTGGTTCAAATATTAACACAACATATGAACATTCTATAACAACTATTGCAAGTGGCTCAACTTTAAATATCACTGCAAGGCACTAAACAACGAATATTAAATCTTGGACACAAAGCACTGAAATAAGAGAACTCATAAGCATGACAAGTAAGAATATCAAATGAAAGTTTCTCAAAATGTTCATTAAAACATGCATATGATAAAATAAGCTTATTTATATTGCTGTTTTTTTCTCCATTTATAACATTTTTTTTTTATTTTGTGTATTTATAGGTCAGATATATCTTGGTTTTTATGATCATCAACAGGTCCTGCAGGTCTATACTGAAGAGGAAACTTAATTGTTAATACTTTTCTACATAATGTGCTAATTGGATTATTAATGTGAAATGAACTCAACTGTGTGTTTTTCTGGAAAAAGAAATAGAAAAAATCCTACAAAATTGCTATAAACAAAATGGAGTACTATCAAAGAACACAATTGTGTAAAATGTAACAACCTACATTCATATTAACTGATGGATTATGGAGAAATTAAGAAAAAAAATAGTATCTTTGTCATGTTTGTTGTCGAAATAAACACCTGCTTTATCCATTCATGTACATGGCTCCATCATATCAAATATACAAAGAAGATGTTTGAAGAACATATGTTGCCAAAATTTATTCAACCAATTGAAGGAAGATGTGGATTGAATTATTTATGCACTGAACAGTTATGTAGGGGGTCGAATACACAGCAGCTGAAACAGAAGACAAGTTAATTTGACATGAAAAGTGTTTATTTGATTTAATATGCAAATATGAGCACAATATTAATAACATCACAAATGGTATGATATTCATAGCGTTTTGCTTATTATTGTATTGTCTTAAACATGCTAAACAGTCAGCCTTTTGTTTTTGTATGTTTAATACTCACCATGAAAATTTGTATTACAGTATTAAAGTTTAAATTATCTTTTGTATCAATAATTCAGTCTAGGAGAAAATATATGAATACTGTTTGTACTGTTATGAAATTTCCATAGAGGAAAAACATTTCCTTAAGGGAAATTTGATGTTCAGAAATTTCCTTAGAGGAAATTTGAAGAACAATGATTTCCCTAGAGGAAATTTGTTGTCTTGAATTTTCCTCCAAGGAAAAGTGTTTGTCAAAAATTTCCTCACAGGAAAAAGTATTTCCTCCAAGGAAAAGTGTTTGTCAAAAATTTCCTCACAGGAAAAAGTATTTCCTCCAAGGAAAATTTGAAGCTACAAATTTCCTCACAGGAAAAAGTATTTCCTCCAAGGAAAATTTGAAGCTGCAAATTTCCTCAAAGGAAAAAGAATTTCCTCTAAGGAAAAAGAACTTCCTCTAAGGAAAAAGAATTTCCTCTAAGGAAAAAGAATTTCCTCTAAGGAAATAGAATTTCCTCAAAGGAAATTATTATGCAGCAAATTCCCTTAGGGAAATCTTTTTCCCTTGAGGAAAAAACAATTTCCCTTTAGGAAAAATCTTTTTCCTTCAGGGAAATTTGATTTCCCTTGAGGAAAAGTACTTTTCCTCTGAGGAAATTGTTGAAAAAAGGGGCATAACTTTTTCAACAGTGGTGCTAGATCCAAAAAAATTTAGGACAAATATCAGAGAACCAATACCAACCAAGTTATCAACTTTGTTTTGACTTAACTCCAAAAATTAAGGTGACAACTTTTGCACTCAGCGGAATTGCAAACTTTTCCCGGAGACTGTTTATTGGCCCAGGCCATTCCCCACTTAAATATTTTTCTGGGATCCGGGCCCGTCTAGCCACCACATAGGTTCAAAGTCGCCCTTATATCGAATTTTCCATATTAACCACAAACTCGGTATTTTTCGGAATATCCCTACGGCAAAGTTCCGAGCCGGACCTAGCTCATTTCAAAGGTATTGACCCAGGCTATTCCACACTTAAATATTTTTCAGGGATCCGGGCCCATGCCTACACAGAGGTTCAAAGTCGCCCTTATAGCGAATTTTCCATATTAACCACAAACTCGGTACTTTTCCGCATAGCCCTACGGCAAAGTTCCGAACCGGATCTAGCTCATTTCAAAGGTATTGACCCAGGCCATTCCCCACTTAGATATTTTTCTGGGATCCGAGCCCGTCTAGCTACAACAGAGGTTCAAAGTCACCCTTATAGCGAATTTTTTATAATAACCACACACTCGGTACTTTTCGGCATATCCCTACGGCAAAGGTCCGAACCGGATCTAGCTCATTTCAAAGGTATTGACCCAGGCCATTCCCCACTTAAATATTTTTCTGGGATCCGGGCCCGTCTAGCCACCACAGAGGTTCAAAGTCGCCCTTATAGCGAATTTTCCATATTAACCACACACTCGGTACTTTTCGGCATATCCCTACGGAAAAGTTCCAAACAGAATCTAGCTCATTTCAAAGGTATTGACCAAGGCTATTCCCCAATTAAATATTTTTCAGGGATCTTGGCCCGTCTTGCCACTACAGAGGTTCAAAGTCGCCCATCTACGTATTTTCCATATTAACCACACACTCGGTACTTTTCGGCATATAACTACGGCAAAGTTCCGAACAGCACCTAGCTCATTTTAAAGGTATTGACCTCGACTATTCCCAACTTAAATATTTTTTCAGAGATCCGGGCCCATCTAGCCACCACAGAGGTTCAATGTCGCCCTTATATCGAATTTTCCATATTAACCACACACTCAGTACTTTTCGGCATATCCCTACGGCAAAGTTCCGAACCGCACCTAGCTCATTTCATAGGTATTGGCCAAGGCCATTCCCCACTTAAATATTTTTCTGGGATCCGGGCCCGTCTAGCCACCACATAGGTTCAAAGTCGCCCTTATATCGAATTTTCCATATTAACCACAAACTCGGTATTTTTCGGAATATCCCTACGGCAAAGTTCCGAGCCGGACCTAGCTCATTTCAAAGGTATTGACCCAGGCTATTCCACACTTAAATATTTTTCAGGGATCCGGGCCCATGCCTACACAGAGGTTCAAAGTCGCCCTTATAGCGAATTTTCCATATTAACCACAAACTCGGTACTTTTCCGCATATCCCTACGGCAAAGTTCCGAACCGGATCTAGCTCATTTCAAAGGTATTGACCCAGGTTATTCCCCACTTAGATATTTTTTTGGGATCCGAGCCCGTCTAGCTACAACAGAGGTTCAAAGTCACCCTTATAGCGAATTTTCCATAATAACCACACACTCGGTACTTTTCGGCATATCCCTACGGCAAAGTTCCGAACCGCACCTAGCTCATTTCATAGGTATTGGCCCAGGCCATTCCCCACTTAAATAATTCTTTGGGATCCGGGCCCGTCTAGCCACCACATAGGTTCAAAGTCGCCCTTATATCGAATTTTCCATATTAACCACAAACTCGGTACTTTTCGGCATATCTCTACGGCAAAGTTCCGAACCGCACCTAGCTCATTTCATAGGTATTGGCCCAGGCCATTCCCCACTTAAATATTTTTCTGGGATCCGGGCCCGTCTAGCCACCACATAGGTTCAAAGTCGCCCTTATATCGAATTTTCCATATTAACCACAAACTCGGTATTTTTCGGAATATCCCTACGGCAAAGTTCCGAGACGGACCTAGCTCATTTCAAAGGTATTGACCCAGGCTATTCCACACTTAAATATTTTTCTGGGATCCGGGCCCGTCTAGCCACCACAGAGGTTCAAAGTCGCCCTTATAGCGAATTTTCCATATTAACCACACACTCGGTACTTTTCGGCATATCCCTACGGAAAAGTTCCAAACAGAATCTAGCTCATTTCAAAGGTATTGACCAAGGCTATTCCCCAATTAAATATTTTTCAGGGATCTTGGCCCGTCTTGCCACTACAGAGGTTCAAAGTCGCCCATCTACGTATTTTCCATATTAACCACACACTCGGTACTTTTCGGCATATAACTAAGGCAAAGTTCCGAACAGCACCTAGCTCATTTTAAAGGTATTGACCTCGACTATTCCCAACTTAAATATTTTTTCAGAGATCCGGGCCCATCTAGCCACCACAGAGGTTCAATGTCGCCCTTATATCGAATTTTCCATATTAACCACACACTCGGTACTTTTCGGCATATCCCTACGGCAAAGTTCCGAACCGCACCTAGCTCATTTCATAGGTATTGGCCCAGGCCATTCCCCACTTAAATAATTCTTTGGGATCCGGGCCCGTCTAGCCACCACATAGGTTCAAAGTCGCCCTTATATCGAATTTTCCATATTAACCACAAACTCGGTACTTTTCGGCATATCTCTACGGCAAAGTTCCGAACCGCACCTAGCTCATTTCATAGGTATTGGCCCAGGCCATTCCCCACTTAAATATTTTTCTGGGATCCGGGCCCGTCTAGCCACCACATAGGTTCAAAGTCGCCCTTATATCGAATTTTCCATATTAACCACAAACTCGGTATTTTTCGGAATATCCCTACGGCAAAGTTCCGAGACGGACCTAGCTCATTTCAAAGGTATTGACCCAGGCTATTCCACACTTAAATATTTTTCAGGGATCCGGGCCCATGCCTACACAGAGGTTCAAAGTCGCCCTTATAGCGAATTTTCCATATTAACCACAAACTCGGTACTTTTCCGCATATCCCTACGGCAAAGTTCCGAACCGGATCTAGCTCATTTCAAAGGTATTGACCCAGGTTATCCCCACTTAAATATTTTTCTGGGATCCGAGCCCGTCTAGCTACAACAGAGGTTCAAAGTCACCCTTATAGCGAATTTTCCATATTAACCACACACTCGGTACTTTTCGGCATATCCCTACGGCAAAGGTCCGAACCGGATCTAGCTCATTTCAAAGGTATTGACCCAGGCCATTCCCCACTTAAATATTTTTCTGGGATCCGGGCCCGTCTAGCCACCACAGAGGTTCAAAGTCGCCCTCATAGCGAATTTTCCATATTAATCACACACTCGATACTTTTCGGCATATCACTACGGCAAAGTACCGAACCGGACCTAGCTCATTTGAAAGGTATTGACCCAGGCTATTCCCCACTTAAATATTTTTCTGGGATCCGGGGCCGTGTAGCCACCACAGAGGTTCAAAGTCGCCCTGATAGCGAATTTTCCATATTAACCACACACTCGGTACTTTTTGGCATATCCCTACGGCAAAGGTCCGAACCGGACCTAGCTCATTTCAAAGGTATTGACCAAGGCTATTCCCCAATTAAATATTTTTCAGGGATCTTGGCCTGTCTTGCCACTACAGAAGTTCAAAGTCGCTCATATACGTATTTTCCATATTAACCACACACACTCGGTACTTGCGGCATACATGTATCACTACGGCAAAGTTCCGAACCGGACCTTAGGCTAGCTCATTTCAAAGGTATTCACCAAGGCTATTCTCCACTTAAATATTTTTCTTGAATCCGGGCCCGTCTAGCCACCACAGAGGTTCAAAGTCGCCCTTATAGCGAATTTTCCATATTAACCACACACTCGGTACTTTTCGGCATATCCCTACGGCAAAGTTCCAAACCGGATCTAGCTCATTTCAAAGGTATTGACCAAGGCTATTCCCAAATTAAATATTTTTCAGGGATCTTGGCCCGTCTTGCCACTACAGAGGTTCAAAGTTGCCCATCTACGTAATTTCCATATTAACCACACACTCGGTACTTTTCGGCATATCACTACGGCAAAGTTCCGAACCGCACCTAGCTCATTTTAAAGGTATTGACCTCGACTATTCCCCACTTAAATATTTTTCAGAGATCCGGGCCCATCTAGCCACCACAGAGGTTCAAAGTCGCCCTTATATCGAATTTTCCATATTAACCACAAACTCGGTACTTTTCGGCATATCCCTACGGCAAAGTTCCGAACTGCACCTAGCTCATTTCATAGGTATTGGCCCAGGCCATTCCCCACTTAAATATTTTTTTGGGATCTGGGCCCGTCTATCCACCACATAGGGTCAAAGTCGCCCTTATATCGAATTTTCCATATTAACCACACATTTGGTACTTTTCGGAATATCCCTACGGCAAAGTTCCGAGCCGGACCTAGCTCATTTCAAAGGTATTGACCCAGGCTATTCCCCACTTAAATATTTTTCAGGGATCCGGTCCCATCTAGACTACACAGAGGTTCAAAGTCGCCCTTATAGCGAATTTTCCATATTTACCACAAACTCGGTACTTTTCCGCATATCCCTACGGCAAAGTACCGAACCGGACCTAGCTCATTTCATAGGTATTGACCCAGGCTATTCCCCACTTAGATATTTTTCTGGGATCCGGGCCCGTCTAGTCACCACAGAGGTTCAAAGTCGCCCTTATATCGAATTTTCCATATTAACCACACACTCGGTACTTTTTGGCATATCCCTACGGCAAAGTTCCGAACCGGATCTAGCTCATTTCAAAGGTATTGACCTAGGCCATTCCCCACTTAAATATTTTTTTGGGATCCGGGCCCATCTAGCCAACACAGAGGTTCAAAGTCGCTCTTATAGCGAATTTTCCATATTAACTACACATTTGGTACTTTTCGGCATATCCCTACGGCAAAGGTCCGAACCGGACCTAGCTCATTTCAAATGTATTGACCAGGCCATTCCCCACTTAAATATTTTTCTTGGATCCGGGCCCGTCTAGCCACCCAAGAGGTTCAAAGTCGCCCTTATAGCGAATTTTCCATATTAACCACAATCTCGGAACTTTTCGGCATATCCCTACAGCAAAGTACCGAACCGGACCTAGCTCATTTCAAAGGTATTGACCCAGGTTATTCCCCACTTAAATATTTTTCTGGGATCCGAGCCCGTCTAGCTACAACAGAGGTTCAAAGTCACCCTTATAGCGAATTTTCCATATTAACCACACACTCGATACTTTTCGGCATATCCCTACGGCAAAGTACCGAACTGGACCTAGCTCATTTCAAAGGTATTGACCCAGGCTATTCCCCACTTAAATATTTTTCTGGGATCCGGGGCCGTGTAGCCACCACAGAGGTTCAAAGTTGCCCTGATAGCGAATTTTCCATATTAACCACACACTCGGTACTTTTCGGCATATCCCTACGGCAAAGTTCCGAACCGGATCTAGCTCATTTCAAAGGTATTGCTCAGGCCATTCCCCACTTAAATATTTTTCTGAAATCCGGGCCCATCTAACCAACACAGAGGTTCAAAGTCGCCCTTATAGCGAATTTTCCATATAAACCACACATTTGGTACTTTTCGGCATATCCCTACGGCAAAGGTCCGAACCCGACCTAGCTCATTTCAAAGGTATTGACCCAGGCCATTCCCAACTTATATATTTTTCTGGGATCCGGGCCCGTCTAGTCACCGCAGAGGTTCAAAGTCGCCCTTATAGCGAATTTTCCATATTAACCACAAACTCGGTACTTTTCGGCATATCCCTACATCAAAGTACCGAACCGGACCTAGCTCATTTCAAAGGTATTGACCCAGGCTTTTCCCCACTTAAATATTTTTCTTGGATCCGGGCCCGTCTAGCTATCACAGAGGTTCAAAGTCGCCCTTATAGCGAATTGTCCATATTAACCACACACTCGGTACTTTTCGGCATATCCCTACGGCAAAGTTCCGAACTGAACTTAGCTCATTTCAAAGGTATTGACCCAGGCCATAATTGATTCCCCACTTAAATGTTTTTCTAGGATCCGGGCCCGTCTAGCCACAACAGAGGTTCAAAGTCGCCCTTATAGCGAATTTTCCATATTAACCACACATTTGGTACTTTTCGGCATATCCCTACGGCAAAGTTCCGAACCGGACCTACTTGTAGCTCATTTCAAAGGTATTGACCTAGGTTATTACCAACTTAAATACTGTTCTAAGATCCGGGCCCGTCTATCACACAGAGGTTTAAAGTCGCTTATTTACGTATTTTCCATACCAATCACACATTCGGTACTTTTCGGCATATCCCTACGGCAAAGTTCCGAGCCGGACCTAGCTCATTTCAAAGGTATTCACCCAGGCTATTCCCCACTTAAATGGTTTTCTGGGATCCGGGCACTCCTAGCTACCACTACGGTTCAAAGTCGCCCTTATAGCGAATTTTCCATATTAACCACACACTCGGTACTTTTCGGCATATCCCTACGGCAAAGTTCCGAACCGGACCTAGCTCATTTCAAAGGAATTGACCCAGGCTATTCCCCACTTAAATATTTTTCTGGGATCCGGGCCCGTCTAGCCACCACAGAGGTTCAAAGTCATCATGGTGTCACCTTATTTAAGCAGTCCTCGGTAGGTTTTCACTATACATTTCTGTTTTTGTATTTTTGGCTTTCCATAAATATTTATATTTATATTTTTAAATGTTTCTGGAGTGATTGTTTTTGTTTTTGTTATACATAATGCGCATCAGGTGCAGAAAAATTGGTACCGTTAATGTTATTTCTACCACTGGGTCGATGCCTCTGTTGGTGGACTGTTAGTCCCCGAGGGTATCACCAGCCCAGCAGCCAGTACTCTGGTACTGGCATGAAAATACGGATTTTTTGTGTTGTTAAATTTGCTGTTACAAAATGTTAAGAATTATTATAAATTAAGGAATGTATCTCCCTCATACAAAGCTCTGATTCCTTTCACGGATTTGGATATTTTTTGGAACTTTTGGATTATAGCTCTTCATCTTTTATATAAGCTTTGGAGTTTATATATTTTGGCCACGAGCATCACTGAAGAGACATGTATTGTCCAAATGCGCATCTGGTGCAGACAAATTGGTACTGTTAATGTTATTACTACCACTGGGTCGATGTCTCTGCTGATGGACTGTTAGTCCCCGAGGGTATCACTAGCCCAGTAGCCAGTACTCCAGTACTGGCATGAAAATAAGGATTTGTTTTCTGTTATTAAATTTGCTGTTACAAAATGTTTAAAAAATATTATAAATTAAGGAATGTATCTCCCTCATACAAAGCTCTGATTCCTTTCACGGATTTGGATATTTTTTGGAACTTTTGGATTATAGCTCTTCATCTTTATATAAGCTTTGGACTTTACATATTTCGGCCACAGGCATCACCGAAGAGACATGTATTGTCGAAATGCTCATCTGGTGCAAAAAAATTGGTACCGTTAATGTTATTATATTAAATTACATCTTTGGTGTCGTTTTATTGATAAAAATCTATATTAAATAAAGACAAATATGCAACTTATATAATGGTTTATATTCGGAAACAACGAAAATTTATGAGAGCTTGAAGGGGTCATAAAACGATTTCCGGCGTATCTTTCCCTCATGCTTTTTAATGATTTTCAACTAAATTTGAATATTGAACCCGGTTGGATATTAAATATCAATTATCGAATAACAAATAACGAACAGACCGCTAGTTTCACATACATATTTAAAACGGAATGAAATGCTTTTAAAACCAGTCCAAGCCGTGAAATTGTCGATTTCCGCTGTTAGATTGCATTTAACTACGATTTAGCGATTTTTAGAACGTTTGAGTCTCATGCAGTTTTTTTGGTTTTTAGACATATCACCATAATTGGCTGCTGGAAAAAAAATGGCTGCTATCTTGATTGGCTGATAAAAGTGGCTGCCGGCTTGAGTCTAGTAAAAGAACATATAGTTCTTAAAAGTCGACCCACTATAGAACCTCATTCTACTTAAAGAAAAAAAAAAGGAAAATGCACGACTTGGCATAAACATTAAGTATTGTCAACATGCTCCTTACTTCATACAATTTATGAGCATATCTCATGGAAAATTCATGGTACGATATTTGTCCATTCTATCATACTACGTACAATTTATATGTACTGTATAGTAATCTTTAATGTTTAACCCTGCTAATAACATCATGTACATGTTTAAGGTTTACAAATTGCATTTGTACTACAAATTTCTTTAAAAGATCGCAGTCCAACTAAATAAAGACATAATAGTAGAATACGTTAGCATTTGGTTTGTAATGAAGATTTATATTTCTATTTCGAGACGAACCAAGATTGAGATTCTAAATGTAAGTGCAAAATTGTAATCGATTCGTAGATATATGACAGTTTCCGCAAATGTCTAGTACTATACATATGTTTTTTACTCAAAATATACGATAAATTAGGAAAGTATTGAGTGTTTGGGGATTGTCCAACGCGATGATTGCCAAAGTCTGACTAAAACTAGAGTTCTACCTACCCGCTTTGCACATATAAACTTTCAAAAGGAGTAAAACGACAGGTACAACATCTCCCTTCATAACGAAACACACAACAAGGAAGTTAATATGTCAATAGGACTATGTTCATAAAAATACAAATGCATATTCTTTGTTAGTTACTAGACCGTAAAATAACATCAACCGGTATTCACACATATTTAAAGATTTAAATACACAACAAAGACGCCTCTCACACTAAGTATCTTTTTATAGAAAATACATGTACATTGCAGACTGTTTTGTTTTTATTAAAACTAGTCTGAGATGTAGTTTTTATAAGTGGCATGTCTCTTGTAAAAACTACATCTCAGACTAGTTAAACAAAATTAACCGTTTTAAAATTTGTCAGTTATGGGCAATAACTCCTATATGAATTTGTATAAACGAAACAGGTTTGACGTAAAAGGACAATGGGGAGAGCTCATTATTCTGAACATGTTTGCTCCTTCATATTTTTCTATTTATGACAGTTAAAAAAATAATTGACTAAACTTGCATTTTACACCTATGTTCTATTTTATGCCATATCGGCCATTGTTAGTTGGTAGCTGATGTCACTGGATTCATTTTTAAACTAGATACCCTAATGATAATTGTGAAAAATATTTGTTAAATTTGTCTCCGTAGTTTCAGATGAACACATTTCTATAAAAGATAACAAACATTTACCCCAAAAAATGTTTAGAATTAACTTTTTAACTTTGATATTGTCCTATGTGTATTTTATTTAATTGTACATTATTCATTGTATATGCTCTTAGACGCATTTGTGGGTACCCTGCCTACAATGCCCCCGTTGTAAAGGGGTAGCATCTTAATAAATATATATATATTAAAGGACAATAACTCCTTAAGGGGTCAATAGACCATTTTGGTCATGTTGACTTTTTTGTAGATCTTAATTTGCAAAACATTACTGCTGTTCACAGTTTATCTCAATACTATTGAAGATAACAACCCAAAAACTACAAAACATATCACCATAATTGGCTGCTGGAAAAAAAATGGCTGCTATCTTGATTGGCTGATAAAAGTGGCTGCCGGCTTGAGTCTAGTAAAAGAACATATAGTTCTAAAAAGTCGACCCACTATAGAACCTCATTCTACTTAAAGAAAAAAAAAAGGAAAATGCACGACTTGGCATAAACATTAAGTATTGTCAACATGCTCCTTACTTCATACAATTTATGAGCATATCTCATGGAAAATTCATGGTACGATATTTGTCCATTCTATCATACTACGTACAATTTATATGTACTGTATAGTAATCTTTAATGTTTAACCCTGCTAATAACATCATGTACATGTTTAAGTTTACAAATTGCATTTGTACTACAAATTTCTTTAAAAGATCGCAGTCCAACTAAATAAAGACATAATAGTAGAATACGTTAGCATTTGGTTTGTAATGAAGATTTATATTTCTATTTCGAGACGAACCAAGATTGAGATTCTAAATGTAAGTGCAAAATTGTAATCGATTCGTAGATATATGACAGTTTCCGCAAATGTCTAGTACTATACATATGTTTTTTACTCAAAATATACGATAAATTAGGAAAGTATTGAGTGTTTGGGGATTGTCCAACGCGATGATTGCCAAAGTCTGACTAAAACTAGAGTTCTACCTACCCGCTTTGCACATATAAACTTTCAAAAGGAGTAAACGACAGGTACAACATCTCCCTTCATAACGAAACACACAGCAAGGAAGTTAATATGTCAATAGGACTATGTTCATAAAAATACAAATGCATATTCTTTGTTAGTTACTAGACCGTAAATAACATCAACCGGTATTCACACATATTTAAAGATTTAAATACACAACAAAGACGCCTCTCACACTAAGTATCTTTTTATAGAAAATACATGTACATTGCAGACTGTTTTTGTTTTTATTAAAACTAGTCTGAGATGTAGTTTTTATAAGTGGCATGTCTCTTGTAAAAACTACATCTCAGACTAGTTAAACAAAATTAACCGTTTTAAAATTTGTCAGTTATGGGCAATAACTCCTATATGAATTTGTATAAACGAAACAGGTTTGACGTAAAAGGACAATGGGGAGAGCTCATTATTCTGAACATGTTTGCTCCTTCATATTTTCTCTATTTATGACAGTTAAAAAATAATTGACTAAACTTGCATTTTACACCTATGTTCTATTTTATGCCATATCGGCCATGTTAGTTGGTAGCTGATGTCACTAGATTCATTTTTAAACTAGATACCCTAATGATAATTGTGAAAAATATTTGTTAAATTGTCTCCGTAGTTTCAGATGAACACATTTCTATAAAAGATAACAAACATTTACCCCAAAAAATGTTTAGAATTAACTTTTTAACTTTGATATTGTCCTATGTGTATTTTATTTAATTGTACATTATTCATTGTATATGCTCTTAGACGCATTTGTGGGTACCCTGCCTACAATGCCCCCGTTGTAAAGGGGTAGCATCTTAATAAATATATATATATTAAAGGACAATAACTCCTTAAGGGGTCAATAGACCATTTTGGTCATGTTGACTTTTTTGTAGATCTTAATTTGCAAAACATTACTGCTGTTCACAGTTTATCTCAATACTATTGAAGATAACAACCCAAAAACTACAAAACATATCACCATAATTGGCTGCTGGAAAAAAAATGGCTGCTATCTTGATTGGCTGATAAAAGTGGCTGCCGGCTTGAGTCTAGTAAAAGAACATATAGTTCTAAAAAGTCGACCCACTATAGAACCTCATTCTACTTAAAGAAAAAAAAAGGAAAATGCACGACTTGGCATAAACATTAAGTATTGTCAACATGCTCCTTACTTCATACAATTTATGAGCATATCTCATGGAAAATTCATGGTACGATATTTGTCCATTCTATCATACTACGTACAATTTATATGTACTGTATAGTAATCTTTAATGTTTAACCCTGCTAATAACATCATGTACATGTTTAAGTTTACAAATTGCATTTGTACTACAAATTTCTTTAAAAGATCGCAGTCCAACTAAATAAAGACATAATAGTAGAATACGTTAGCATTTGGTTTGTAATGAAGATTTATATTTCTATTTCGAGACGAACCAAGATTGAGATTCTAAATGTAAGTGCAAAATTGTAATCGATTCGTAGATATATGACAGTTTCCGCAAATGTCTAGTACTATACATATGTTTTTTACTCAAAATATACGATAAATTAGGAAAGTATTGAGTGTTTGGGGATTGTCCAACGCGATGATTGCCAAAGTCTGACTAAAACTAGAGTTCTACCTACCCGCTTTGCACATATAAACTTTCAAAAGGAGTAAAACGACAGGTACAACATCTCCCTTCATAACGAAACACACAACAAGGAAGTTAATATGTCAATAGGACTATGTTCATAAAAATACAAATGCATATTCTTTGTTAGTTACTAGACCGTAAAATAACATCAACCGGTATTCACACATATTTAAAGATTTAAATACACAACAAAGACGCCTCTCACACTAAGTATCTTTTTATAGAAAATACATGTACATTGCAGACTGTTTTGTTTTTATTAAAACTAGTCTGAGATGTAGTTTTTATAAGTGGCATGTCTCTTGTAAAAACTACATCTCAGACTAGTTAAACAAAATTAACCGTTTTAAAATTTGTCAGTTATGGGCAATAACTCCTATATGAATTTGTATAAACGAAACAGGTTTGACGTAAAAGGACAATGGGGAGAGCTCATTATTCTGAACATGTTTGCTCCTTCATATTTTCTCTATTTATGACAGTTAAAAAAATAATTGACTAAACTTGCATTTTACACCTATGTTCTATTTTATGCCATATCGGCCATGTTAGTTGGTAGCTGATGTCACTGGATTCATTTTTAAACTAGATACCCTAATGATAATTGTGAAAAATATTTGTTAAATTTGTCTCCGTAGTTTCAGATGAACACATTTCTATAAAAGATAACAAACATTTACCAAAAAATGTTTAGAATTAACTTTTTAACTTTGATATTGTCCTATGTGTATTTTATTTAATTGTACATTATTCATTGTATATGCTCTTAGACGCATTTGTGGGTACCCTGCCTACAATGCCCCCGTTGTAAAGGGGTAGCATCTTAATAAATATATATATATTAAAGGACAATAACTCCTTAAGGGGTCAATAGACCATTTTGGTCATGTTGACTTTTTGTAGATCTTAATTTGCAAAACATTACTGCTGTTCACAGTTTATCTCAATACTATTGAAGATAACAACCCAAAAACTACAAAACATATCACCATAATTGGCTGCTGGAAAAAAAATGGCTGCTATCTTGATTGGCTGATAAAAGTGGCTGCCGGCTTGAGTCTAGTAAAAGAACATATAGTTCTAAAAAGTCGACCCACTATAGAACCTCATTCTACTTAAAGAAAAAAAAAAGGAAAATGCACGACTTGGCATAAACATTAAGTATTGTCAACATGCTCCTTACTTCATACAATTTATGAGCATATCTCATGGAAAATTCATGGTACGATATTTGTCCATTCTATCATACTACGTACAATTTATATGTACTGTATAGTAATCTTTAATGTTTAACCCTGCTAATAACATCATGTACATGTTTAAGTTTACAAATTGCATTTGTACTACAAATTTCTTTAAAAGATCGCAGTCCAACTAAATAAAGACATAATAGTAGAATACGTTAGCATTTGGTTTGTTAATGAAGATTTATATTTCTATTTCGAGACGAACCAAGATTGAGATTCTAAATGTAAGTGCAAAATTGTAATCGATTCGTAGATATATGACAGTTTCCGCAAATGTCTAGTACTATACATATGTTTTTTACTCAAAATATACGATAAATTAGGAAAGTATTGAGTGTTTGGGGATTGTCCAACGCGATGATTGCCAAAGTCTGACTAAAACTAGAGTTCTACCTACCCGCTTTGCACATATAAACTTTCAAAAGGAGTAAAACGACAGGTACAACATCTCCCTTCATAACGAAACACACAACAAGGAAGTTAATATGTCAATAGGACTATGTTCATAAAAATACAAATGCATATTCTTTGTTAGTTACTAGACCGTAAAATAACATCAACCGGTATTCACACATATTTAAAGATTTAAATACACAACAAAGACGCCTCTCACACTAAGTATCTTTTTATAGAAAATACATGTACATTGCAGACTGTTTTGTTTTTATTAAAACTAGTCTGAGATGTAGTTTTTATAAGTGGCATGTCTCTTGTAAAAACTACATCTCAGACTAGTTAAACAAAATTAACCGTTTTAAAATTTGTCAGTTATGGGCAATAACTCCTATATGAATTTGTATAAACGAAACAGGTTTGACGTAAAAGGACAATGGGGAGAGCTCATTATTCTGAACATGTTTGCTCCTTCATATTTTCTCTATTTATGACAGTTAAAAAAATAATTGACTAAACTTGCATTTTACACCTATGTTCTATTTTATGCCATATCGGCCATGTTAGTTGGTAGCTGATGTCACTGGATTCATTTTTAAACTAGATACCCTAATGATAATTGTGAAAAATATTTGTTAAATTTGTCTCCGTAGTTTCAGATGAACACATTTCTATAAAAGATAACAAACATTTACCCCAAAAAATGTTTAGAATTAACTTTTTAACTTTGATATTGTCCTATGTGTATTTTATTTAATTGTACATTATTCATTGTATATGCTCTTAGACGCATTTGTGGGTACCCTGCCTACAATGCCCCCGTTGTAAAGGGGTAGCATCTTAATAAATATATATATATATAAAGGACAATAACTCCTTAAGGGGTCAATAGACCATTTTGGTCATGTTGACTTTTTTGTAGATCTTAATTTGCAAAACATTACTGCTGTTCACAGTTTATCTCAATACTATTGAAGATAACAACCCAAAAACTACAAAACTAAATTACCAATAATGGCTGCTGAAAAAAATAGGCTAGCTATTTGACTGGACTGATAAAGTCGGGCGCTAGTTAGTCAGAAAAATTATTCTAAAAAGCGACCAACTAAGAACATTACTTAAAGAAAAAAAAAGGAAAATGCACGACTTGGCATAAACATTAAGTATTGTCAACATGCTCCTTACTTCATACAATTTATGAGCATATCTCATGGAAAATTCATGGTACGATATTTGTCCATTCTATCATACTACGTACAATTTATATGTACTGTATAGTAATCTTTAATGTTTAACCCTGCTAATAACATCATGTACATGTTTAAGGTTTACAAATTGCATTTGTACTACAAATTTCTTTAAAAGATCGCAGTCCAACTAAATAAAGACATAATAGTAGAATACGTTAGCATTTTGGTTTGTAATGAAGATTTATATTTCTATTTCGAGACGAACCAAGATTGAGATTCTAAATGTAAGTGCAAAATTGTAATCGATTCGTAGATATATGACAGTTTCCGCAAATGTCTAGTACTATACATATGTTTTTACTCAAAATATACGATAAATTAGGAAAGTATTGAGTGTTTGGGATTGTCCAACGCGATGATTGCCAAAGTCTGACTAAAACTAGAGTTCTACCTACCCGCTTTGCACATATAAACTTTCAAAAGGAGTAAAACGACAGGTAAACATCTCCCTTCATAACGAAACACACAACAAGGAAGTTAATATGTCAATAGGACTATGTTCATAAAAATACAAATGCATATTCTTTGTTAGTTACTAGACCGTAAAATAACATCAACCGGTATTCACACATATTTAAAGATTTAAATACACAACAAAGACGCCTCTCACACTAAGTATCTTTTTATAGAAAATACATGTACATTGCAGACTGTTTTGTTTTTTATTAAAACTAGTCTGAGATGTAGTTTTTATAAGTGGCATGTCTCTTGTAAAAACTACATCTCAGACTAGTTAAACAAAATTAACCGTTTTAAAATTTGTCAGTTATGGGCAATAACTCCTATATGAATTTGTATAAACGAAACAGGTTTGACGTAAAAGGACAATGGGGAGAGCTCATTATTCTGAACATGTTTGCTCCTTCATATTTTCTCTATTTATGACAGTTAAAAAAATAATTGACTAAACTTGCATTTTACACCTATGTTCTATTTTATGCCATATCGGCCATGTTAGTTGGTAGCTGATGTCACTGGATTCATTTTTAAACTAGATACCCTAATGATAATTGTGAAAAATATTTGTTAAATTTGTCTCCGTAGTTTCAGATGAACACATTTCTATAAAAGATAACAAACATTTACCCCAAAAAATGTTTAGAATTAACTTTTTAACTTTGATATTGTCCTATGTGTATTTTATTTAATTGTACATTATTCATTGTATATGCTCTTAGACGCATTTGTGGGTACCCTGCCTACAATGCCCCCGTTGTAAAGGGGTAGCATCTTAATAAATATATATATATTAAAGGACAATAACTCCTTAAGGGGTCAATAGACCATTTTGGTCATGTTGACTTTTTTGTAGATCTTAATTTGCAAAACATTACTGCTGTTCACAGTTTATCTCAATACTATTGAAGATAACAACCCAAAAACTACAAAATTTTCTTAGAAATTACCAATTCAAGGGCAGCAAAGCTTGTCATAGATTCGAGGTAAGCTGTATTGGACCCGAGACTCGAAGAGTCGAGGGCCAATACAGTTTATCGAGAATCTATAACAGGGCCAATACAGATACAGAAAGTTAATAACATTTTTATTTAATGATTTATATTCTTTTAATAAGAATAAAATAAGAAACTTACCGTGAATAAGATACGAAGATCATTTCATATCTGAAGGCTTTTACGTCCATGGCTTTTTTGTCAACATTGTCAGATGTATTTTCTGATTTCTCGTCCAATTACTAAATAATATGCTATTACAATTCATTTTATCTAGCAAATATAAAGTAGCTGGGAAGAATAAATCTGACATTTTAACTATTCTTACTCTTCGATCATTTGCGTTGTTATTCTGATGATTGATCGATAAGATCTCTGAATATAGTTTACATTGGCACTAATATCGATTTTGTCATTTTTTATTAGCAAATTAAAACATAACTAAATTATATCTTCTTTTGAGGTGGGATGTATGCAACAGTGTCAATAATCGAAAGTCGTACTCAAAAAGGCTGTGAAATATTTCCGTTTCAAGACTTCAAGACGTTACAAACATTGAACATCGTTTAACTTTTTTATTTTATGATTTAAAGTTGAAGATAAGTAATAGCGTAAGAAAATTGCAACCGGAAGTCAACGTCCCATGTATAGCCTATGGACCAATACGGGCCCCGTTATTTCCATATTGGCCCTGTTCTAAAAGCAATATGAACTCTTGATTTATATCGACAGTGGAACGTTATCAGTATTGCACTTGTTGATTTATCCGTTTTAGAGCTGATTTAAATTGCTCATATTTAATAATACCATATTAAAATGTTGACGGACAGGCAGGCAGATAGTTTTTATTGCTGTAGGACACCAAGGCGTGACACTGAACCATCATAACCGAATAGTTATATTCCCCAACCAAAGTCATGGATGTTCAGTCTTTTACTTGTTGATTTCTAACATTTTGCGTTAGATACGGTATATACTAATATTTTCTGACGCCTTTTGAAAAATATAATCGAAAGCTTGATTCTGTATTAAACCAGTATTAACTGATTTATCTGTATCATATATATACCTGTATTAATGACCACTTCTAAGACAAATTAATTGTATTAAGATCAATTCAATTGCTGTTTGTTAAATCATTGGTTAATAAACAGATAAGCTTCATGTTTGTAGAATGTAGCTATGTATACACGTATAAGGTAGAAATTATGTATGTCTTCAATCTATACTTGCAATCTAAAGAGACAATTAAATTCTACAGCCATTAGGGAAATTTGTGTCAACAATTTTGTTAAAGTTTGGAAACAGAACAAATTGACATTAAGATACACTTAAGTCGCCAACATTACATGATCGATAAAAATTCCACAGTCCGAGTAAGGTAAGCAAAAATACACAATTGACGCTTTTTTTTCATATGCAAATAAAACACAGCAAAATTAACTTTACCTTTTTGGCCACTAAGAACATCTGCATCACATACCTCAAATTCTGAAAAGTCTTCTCACTTTAAATTTTAGTCAAGTCTTCACATGAGTGACTTTCAACTCGAGTCAAGTCTACACATCAGTGACTTTCACCTTCAGCCATGTCTACCCATCAGCGACTTTCACCTTCAGTCAAGTCTACCCATCAGTGGACTTTCACCTTCAGTCAAGTCAACCCATTAGTGACTTTCACCTTCAGTCAAGTCAACCCATTAGTGACTTTCACGTTCAGTCAAGTCTACCCACCAGTGACTTTCAACGTTAGTCACGTCTACTTATCAGCGTTAGTCACGTCTACTGATCAGTGAATTTCACCTCTAGTCACGTCAACCCATCAGTAATTTTCAACGTCAGTCACGTCTACCCATCAGTGACTTTCACCGTCTGTCAAGTCTACTCATCAGTGACTTTCACCGTCTGTCTAATCTACCAATCAGTGACGTTCACCGTCAGAAAGTCTAAAAATTAGTGACTTTTACCTTTAGTTAAGTCTACCAAACAGTGACGTTCACCTTCAGTCAAGTCTTCCCATCGGTGACTTTCAACTTCAGTCAAGTCTTCCCATCAGTGACTTTTAACTTCAGTCAAGTCTTCCCATCAGTGACTTTCAACTTCAGTCAAGTCTTCCCATCAGTAACTTTCACTTTCAGTCAAGTCTATTCATCAGTGACTTTCAATGTCAGTCACGTCTTCTCATCAGTGACTTTTACCGTTTGTCAAATCTGCCCATCAACGTAAATTAAGTTTATCCATCAGTGGCTTTCACCTTCAGTCAAGTCTATCCATCAATGACTTTCAAAGTCAGTCACGTCTACTCTTCATTCAAGTCTTTTACCTTCATTCAAGTCTTCCCATCAGTGACTTACAACGTTAGTCACTTATACTCATCAGTGACTTTCACCTTCAGTCATGTCTATCCATCAGTGAATTCACCGTCAGTCATGTCTACTCATCAGTGACTTCCAAAGTCAGTCAAGTCTTCCCATCAGTGACTTTCACCTTCAGTCAAATCTACCCATCAATGACTTTCAAAGTCAGTCACGTCTACTCTTCATTCAAGTCTTTCACCTTCATTCAAGTCTTCCCATCAGTGACTTTCAACGTTAGTCACTTATACTCATCAGTGACTTTCACCTGCAGTCAAATCTACCCATCAGTGACTTTCATCGTTAGTCAAGTCTATCAATCAGTGACTTTTATACTATAATGACATCTTAATATAACATTAAGCAACTTTTTCATACTATTTTTTCACCTCAGTATATTATAACGATACATTTGTATACTATACAATCATCTCGATATAACATGAAACAATTTTGTTATACTATTATGTCATATAACTATCTTATAAAGACATATTTTAATATCAAGCTAACAATTCTTATATCACGAGTTGTCATTTATATACCAGTAGACTATTTGATTACACTACAAAACCATTTCATCATACCATAATATCATTTCACCATACCATAAGACCATTTCATCATACCATAAGACAAATCTATAAATAGCGGCGAAAATGTCCCTCGAAATTCAATACTAAAAAAAAGGCCGTGAATGAAATCTTTTTGCGGAGCTAAGGGAATCGCTTTCAAGATGAATTAATTTATCGACTCTTATGCTGCATTTGACCTCAGCGACGCAGAGTTTAAAAGACTTGGTGTCGACAAGATAGGCGACACATACAGATTGGTACCCCCAAAAAATAAACAAGCAAAACCTAATAATATACAAGACGAAAAAACAAGATGGCCTATATTCTTTTCGCCAAATTTGATTATCTTGAAAGCAACTTTTTATTAGATAGTTTACTTAAACCACATGTTTGCAAATCATGTTGATAAACAAAAATGTGTAACCACGGTATCCCTTACAAATTTTCCCCGTACCCATTATAATTTAGCCGTATTCTTGAATATTATTATTAACTAAATTTAAAGCTGAAAGATAGTCCAGAGCGGCAGTTATTTGAACTGACATTATTGTTAGAATCATAATGATCTGTAAAATGAAGTTAACAAATCAATGCTAACAATCGATAAATCTTTACTTTTCTATCTACATTTTATGAATTCATCTAGCATTTTACATACACACCTTCGGGTCAGAAGGGGTGCCGCCGGGGTTCTTGTACGCTACACTTTTCGTTTCTTGCCTCAGACCACAATTATTATTCTTCTTTGCTGCAATGCATCTTTTGATAAAAGTCAAATTAAATTTTATAAAAATTGCACCGCTTCAAACATGACATAAATGTAACTGCTTATATATAGACCATTATAAGTCTAATAAAATATGCTTCTAGGACAATCCATCAGTGCTTTTTTTTAGAGCCTTATAAACATGCCAATGGTAGGATATGAATCTTGTATAAATGACTTAGACCGACTAAGGCTATTTGAGGGGTGGTCGGAGGGGTCCTGATCCGGAATCCTGGGCTTAAAAACATGAAATCCCGAGATGCAGAATTTAAAGAAGTTCATATCCCGAAATCCCGAAATCGAAAATATATTCCCAGATCCCGTAAGGATCAATTCCCAAATCCCGAGCTTAAAAACACCCGATCCCGACGTCCCGAAAAAGGTCCTGCCTCCCTCTAATCTCTACCCTAATTTCATTTTTGCCAAATCACTACTTTCAATTTCAACAATAAATTTGTATGCCCCATTTATGGGAATTATGTTTTCTAGTCTGTGCATCCGTGCGTTTGTTCGTTCGTCCGTCCGGCTGTCCCGCTTCAGGTTAAAGTTTTTGGTCGAGGTAGTTTTTGATGAAGTTGAAGTCCAATCAACTCGAAACTTAGTAAATATAGTGCCGATGTGGCACCCGTGTACTATGGACACATTCTTGTTTCCACATGTTTTATTTATCTTAATATATACTAGAACACACCCGCAAAATCGCGGGCAATGCATATACAGCTTGTGAACTGTTGTAGGATGATTTTTTGTAAAAGATATTATGTATGGAAAATTTCATAAAAGGTATCAAAAGCCCTCTCCCTTTTTCCAAAGTACGATATTTGTTTCCTTTCTGTTAAATTCAATTATTTTCGTGTGTCTGGCCTCAGACCACAATTTTTCTTCTCCTTTGCTACAATGCTTCTTTTGGTAAAAGTAAAATCAAATTAAAATTTGCACTGTTTCAAACATGAAATAAATGTAACTGCTTATATATATATAGACCATTATTAGTCTAATAAAATATGCTTCTAAGACAATTCATCAATGCTTTTTCTTTTGAGAGCCTTATTAACATGCCAATGGTAGGATATGAATCATGTATAAATGACTAAGACCGACTAAGGCTAATTTGAGGGGTGGTCAGAGGGGTCCTGATCCCGAAATTCCGGGCTTAAAATCATGAAATTCCGAGATGCAGAATTGAAAGAAATTCATATCCCGAAATCGAAAAATATATTCCCAGATCCCGTAAGGATCACTCCCCAAATCCCGAGATTCAAAACACCCGATCTCGACGCCCCAAAAAAGGTCCTGCCTCCCTCTAATCTCTACCTTACTTTCATTTTTGCCAAATCACTATTTTCCCTTTCAACAATAAATTTTCATGCCTCATTTATTGCCTTATGTTTTCTAGTCTGTGCATCCGTGCGTTCGTTCGTTCGTTCGTCCGTCCGTCCGTCCGTCTGTCTGTCCCGCTTGAGGTTAAAGTTTTTGGTCGAGGTTATTTTAGATGAAGTTGAGCATGTTTTACTTATTTAAATATATATGCAAGTGGTATGACCCCTTAAATAGAATCATTTCATAGAAAACAGTAGACAGAATACAGAGAGTCTCTATATATTAAAGTAGCATAATCGTAGTTTACATGTAGATAAACACGAAAAATAATTGTCCTCTATAAGGAGGTATGATAGTTGTGGTCCTTGCGATCTTAACACCATGATATGGAGAACGTTCTGATTGGCCTATTTATTTTTCATCTATCATACGATTGGTTGTAATTGTGCATGTTTCAAATCAGATTTCTTATCTATGACTAAAAGTCAGTCCGATGACGGAATCATATCCGGACTTCTTTTTTGTCGTTTTTCTCCCAAAATAACTTAATTTGAATAATCATAAGAAAGGATGACAAATTCGACTATGCATGTTACCTATAGAACACAGAGGCATGATGATTGATTTATTGTGGAAGGAAGAGAAGCGACACACAAAATGAGGTCTTCTCGTTTAATAGTATAGATACAACTGGTATGACCCTTTAAATAGTAAACATTTCAAAGAAAACAGTAGACAGAATACAAAGAGCCTGTATATTTTAAAGTAGTATAATCGTAGTTTACCCTGGCCGTTTTTGGCACAACGTTTTTGATCTTTTGGTCCTCGATGCTGTTCGACTTTGTGCTTGTTTCGGCTTTCAAACTGTTGTATCTGGGCGTCACTAGTAGATGTTGTGTGGACAAAATGCACTTCTGGCGTCTTAAAATTTTGAACTTGTTGGCTGTTGTTCGTGTGTTTCTTTGTCAATTGTGTTCTCCAATTTATTTATATTGTAGTCCTGTGGTGTTGAGTTGTCATTTTAATGTTATATTTCACATGGCTTTAAAAGAGGGAGGTTTGGCATGCCACAAAACCAGGTTCAACCCACCATTTTTTCCTATAAAAATGTCCTGTAACAAGTCAGGAATATGGCCATTGTTATATTATAGTTCGTTTCTGTGTGTGTTACATTTTAACGTTGCGTCGTTTGCTTTCTCTTAGAATGAAATTCAAAACAGTGTGGCTGTGGCCATTGATTGACACCTTAAATTCATCCATTGACTGGGACAATTTAGGTGAACGTTTGTATGTAACGACCATTGCTTACTGTGTACTTTTTAAAGACACTTAAACTATGGGGTCACCAAAGGTTCTCAACACCTTAATAAAGTAATTCGAAAAAATTAATCAGAAATAACACGATGTTTTGATTTATATCAATTATTTAAATCAAAACATAAAGGTTATTTCTGATTAATTTTTCGAATTATTTTATAATTAAAGGCGTTAAGAAACCTTGGTGACCCCACAGTTTAAATGTCTATCGTAGGTACGTCGTGAAAAGTGGTCGTTACAGACAAAAGTTCACGTAAATTGTCCCAGTCAATGTATGACTTTAATGTGTCAATCAATGGCCACAGCCACACTGTTTTGAATTTCATTCTATTTTTAGTGTAAATTCACATTGCAATAAGACGTGTCACGGTGCTTGTCTATCCCAAATTCATGTATTTGGTTTTGATGTTAATATATTTGTTATTCTCGTGGGATTTTGTCTGATGCTTGGTCCGTTTCTGTGTGTGTTACATTGTAGTGTTGTGTCGTTGTTCTCCTCTTATATTTAATGCGTTTCCCTCAGTTTTAGTTTGTTACCCCGATTTTGTTTTTTGTCCATGGATTTATGAGTTTGAACAGCGGTATACTACTGTTGCCTTTATTTACATGTAGATATCATAAACGCGAAAAATAATTATCCTCTCTAAGGAGGTATAATAGTTGTGGTTCTTGCGATCTAAAAACCATGATATGGCGAACGCTCTGATTGGCTTATTTATTTTTCATTTTTGATATCTATCATACGATTAGTTGTAATTGTGCATGTTTCAAACCAGAAGTTTTATCTCTGACTAAAAGTCAGTCTGATGACGGAATCAATATCCGGACTCCCTTTTTTGTCGTTTTCCCCCAAAAATAACTCAATCTGAATAATCATAAGAATGGATGACAAATGCGACTATGCATGTTACATATAGAACACAGAGGCATGGTGATAAATTTATCGTAGAAGGAAGAGAAGGGACACACAAAATGAGATCTTCTCGTTTAATAGTATAGATGCCGATCTGGCTCTCAGCTATTAGTTAATAATAATATTCAAGAATACTGCTAAATATTAATGGGTACGGGATACGGGTTACACATTTTGCATCGTACCTGTCAACATGATTTTCAAACATGTGATTTAAGTAAACTATCTAAAACAAAACGGGTTGCTTTCATGATTATTAAAAACATTGCATGACAAAAAAGATAATAGGCCATCTTTTTTTGTCTTGTATGTTATTTAGTTTTTTTTTTTTTTTTTAAGGGGGTACCAATCTGTATGAGTCGCCTATCTTTTCGACACCAAGTCTTTTCAACTCTGAACAGCTGAGGGCAAATGCAATATTAGAGTCGATAAATTCATTCATCTTAAAAGCGATTCCCTAAGGTCCGCAAAAAGATTTACTTCACGGCATTTTTTTAATTTTTACAATCGATGTTGCTGATGAATTTCGCAGGGAATTGTCGTCGGTATTTATAGATTTGTCTTATGGTATGGTGAAATGGTCTTATGGTATGGTGAAATGATATTATGGTATGATGAAATGGTCTTGTAGTGTAATCAAATAGTCTACTGGTATATAGATGACAACTCGTGACATAAGAATTGATAGCTTGATATTAAAATATGTCTTTATATTATAAGATAGTTATATGACATAATTGTATAACACAATTGTTTCATGTTATATCGAGATGATTGTAAAGTATACAAATGTATCGTTATAATACACTGAGGTGACAAAATAGTATGAAAAAGTTGCTTAATGTTAGATTAGGATGTCTTTATAGTATAAAATGTATCTTTATGATTTAGCATTATCACACAATAATTTAGTAAAATGACAAATCAGTTTGAAATTGTAGCTCCGTGTTATATCAAGATGTTTTCATAGTATGAAATATTATCTTCATAACAAAGTGAAATGACAGAATAGTATGAAAAGGTAGCTCCATGTTGTATCAAAGTGTCTTTATAGTATATAAATGTATCTTAGTTATATAGCAAGTTGACAGAGTATTATAGTCACATGTCGTTATAGTATAGAACATTTGCTTCATGTTATATCTCTAACCTTAATGAAATGGTTATTCTAATCATCAGGCAGCTAAACGACTTAGCTAACTCGTTGAAACAATTTAGCTAACTCGGTTAAACAACTTAGCTAACTCGTTATAAATTCAATAATGCCATAACAATTTGCCCTTTTGCGTCTTCAATCAATTATTCAATATATATATACATATATATATACCAAATCTTTGCATATTATACTAATAAAATCACTATCTTCTGCATATTCCACTATAAAATTGGTTATATATCTAGCAAACTTTAATAAATGGAATTATATTAAAGCAACGTGACACTAGCCAGAAACGCTGCTTCAACAAATACAACCATAAAAACAGGTTATTTCTGGTATTGAGTACACAATCCGTAATGCAAAGTTTGCTATTTATCAAACTTCAAAAAATGAAAGCAATCTCTAAGATATAATTTCATATTCAACAAAATGAATTACTATAATTCAACACTTTTACTACTAAATTAACCTCTCTTCACTCAGAGACTGACAACATATACAATGAAGAATAAAACTTCAACAAAAATACAAGTAAATCAGTAAATTTGAAATCTTTTGAAAACTGCTATCATAGCAATACTGAAGCAAATATTCTCTCGATATTTTGTTAGTAAAACAAATCAATTCAAAACACTTATCCGCTTAACTGACACCCATTACATGGTCAATTACTT
The DNA here is from genome assembly GCA_019925275.1 of Mytilus edulis. Classification (NCBI taxonomy): domain Eukaryota; kingdom Metazoa; phylum Mollusca; class Bivalvia; order Mytilida; family Mytilidae; genus Mytilus; species Mytilus edulis. Next base: position 101,468,095 of record CM034351.1, on the reverse strand, counting down.
TCTTTTTCTCGCAAAATTATTACTTTCTATTTATACACATTTTATGACATTTAGACACATTTTATAAAACCAGACACATTGTTCTTTTAAAGTATTCAGTCCTTCAAATATTTCTTGTCACAAAATAACATCTGTGTATTAGGAAAAACAAATCAACATTGTCATAAAACGTCACAAAACATAATTCAATAATGCTTATAATAAAATACACTACTAGTCTGCACATAGGGTTGTTTTGTTTGAACTATTTTTTGTGTGCGCAAATCAAACTGTTCGAATGGTATTCATAATGCATTTTGTGCCGGTTCGCCTTTAAATTGCACACGATATTCTGTTTTTCCACTTCTTTTCCGTTAAGATAAAAGTCTCTTCACTTTAAAATAATAAATGTCTGATTAGGTCGTAAATTCATCGGAAGAATTTGTATTGTATCTAAAGATTAAACAGGGGCGTTGCTACCTGGAGGCACGAAAGCACGTGCATCCACGTCGTTTTCACACACACACACACACACACAAAAGAGAGAGAGAAAAAAAAAAGAGGGAGAGAGAGACAGAGAGACAGATGAATTGGTCAATCGCAATCGGACAGAGTGATGCATCTATTATTTGTAATGTACATGATATTTGTTAAACGTTCCGATTCTGTTTGTGTCTTTTCCATGTCGAGAGATGCCGGTAGACAGCAACATCGCGTTAATGTACCGGCTGCAACACCCAGTCAGTACTGGAAACGTGCAATGTTTATACCATTTCTTAAAATTGAGAATGGAAATGGGGAATGTGTCAAAGAGACAACAACCCGACCAAATAAAAAACAATAGCAGAGGGTCACCAACAGGTTGATACAAGAACTTGCACGTAGATTGGTGTTTAACGAAGAGCGGTTTTCTGCCCAGCATTTGATATCAACAAAGCCAAACAGGATTGATTAGGAAGCAATTAGCATATTATTTGAGACGTATATAAATGACCTTAATGTTAAAAATGTTGCACAAATTCGCGAGGAAGTTGAACGATGGATTGTTAGGTGGGATATAGCAGCAGACCCAAAGGCATCCACTCGGAAACTCTGTCAGTGCCAAAAAGTGTTTTATATCCAAACATTTCCATTTGTCTGATTCTAGAAACATGCCGGTGACGACAGCAGCATCAGAGAGAAGTGTTAGCGTAATTAGAAGAGTGGAAAACTGGGTCCGCTCTACAATGAATACAGAAAGACTTTCTACTCTGTCCTTCATTCATGCATACACACATTGGGAAATTGATATTGAAAAAGTTATTGACGCATTTGCTGTTAAGAGGAGACATCGTTTGGGGTTCTTTTGCTCATTAAATAATTTTAAATCAAGAACCAATTTTTATGAGTTAAACGAATAACATAATTATTTGAGACAACACCAAACTTTGCCCCCAACTTGTCAGATGATATTTGTCTGAAATATCGGCCTAAAAATCTACACAGTTGACTTAGAGTTTGTGAATTAAACCCCGCTCGTTTTTATAAGGGCGTTCGACTACGATCCTTAATTTCTAGGATTGCCATTGTCAGTATTCTCCTGTTCTCACGAAGGCCAATGTCCTATTTTTAATATTGAACGATCCTTAAAAAGTTTATTTAGATTTCTCCTATATTTAGATTTCAGACTTATTAGATGTCGAACTATTGGACGTCGGACTATTTGGATGTCGGATTAATGGCGTGTCGGACTACTTGGGTGTCGGACCAATAGGGTGTCGGAATAATGGGGTGTCGGGATATATAGGCTGCACATAATGGTTTACTTTTACAAACTGTGACTTGAATGAGAAAGTTGAGAAAATCAGCGGACAAACAGCAAAATGGACAAAAAGCAACGGACAAAAAGCAAAAGTGTCGAAAAAAAAAATTATAGACAAAAAGCACCGTATCGTTGGCTTTAAAAATATACTTGGCATAAAAATGAATAATAAAAATTATTGATACAAAATAAAACAATCTTACATTTGTATTTATAGAAATAAAAGTTATAAAGGTGAGATAAATAGACTGATATTGCTATAATTCACCTAGTCTGTGTGGTAATATAAGATATATAGATTCAATGGCATTGCACGATTTTATCCCTATTCACCAACAAAAGAGACCCGGGTTAGACATGCAAATCTATTTTTTCTTTACCTATAACTAATATAAATAATCAAATAATTGAAGAAGGATTTTAAGTTTTCGTATCATCAGATCTTTCACGATGTTCAAAAGACGGTCTTCAAAAAGCGGTATTCTGATTGGCTAACTGTACATCACTTGTTTCTTCCTTAAGCAATTGCATTACACAATGAAACTTTTCCTTCATGATAACACGAGGTCCCACAATAAAGTGCAAAAGTGAATTGAATAAAAAAAAATGATGAAATTCGTGTTTGCATGATCCTAGCTAAAAATGCAATTATAAGTATGGGAAGCTTCTTTTTGTAACTTCATAGGGTTGTAAAAGCGTTAAACGTGAGCACATTTTCAGAATGAAGCGCTTCTTAAATATCATGATAAATTGAAATGTGACCAGTATAGGTACAAAAAACGTGGATTTTTTTTAATAAAACAAATGTGTGGACTTGAACGGCGTTTTTTGTTGACTTAAGCAGAACTTATCATTGTGGACTTTAACGGTGCCACAAATGTCATGAGAACTACTTAATGTTCCAGAACAGTTCTCTTGACAGTTACTTACTGATTTAAAGAGAGGTTAGAAGTGATCTCTACTGTATACTGCTAAAGCATATTTCATTCGTTCACAATAAAACATGTCACCAGAATGTTTTGGGATGTTTCAGAAAAATATGTTTAGTGTTTGTGTTTCTCGGATAACAATATAATAGTTGGTTCCCGGCTATATCCATGCGACCCCAGGGACTCTTCTAAAGATATTTTGTAGAAGAATCATTAAATGAAAATTAAATCTGCCGTCGAATATTGTAGATTTTTTTTATATTGGATGACATTAATGAAGTTTACGATGATTATTAAAAAATTAAGACACGTCAGTTCCAACTCTTAAGGAGCCTATTTTCAGATATGTCTATAACCCCAAAGGTTGCATAAGATTCAAACGTATTTAACAGACTTTTAACAATTAGGGGTAGGCATGTTAGACTCTTTAGACCTAAACTCGGACCTTTGGTGAAAACAAACCATCAGTTGTCCTACCTGGGCCTTTTGGCCCATTAGACATTTGACCATTGCCTATAAAATGCACCTTGTAGGTAAAAAAGTATTGACGAAGGGAAATTTTGACACTCTTTAAAAAAATTGGGGTAGGCATGTTAGACCATTTAGACCCAAGTTCGGACCTTTTGAAGACAAACCATAAAATATCTATCTTTGGAGCTATGGTGAAGACAAACCATACATTTTCTCACCTTGGCCTTTAGGCCTATTGAACCTTATACCATTACCTATCATTTGTACCTAGTGGGTAAACATGATTTACCAAAGGGAATGTTTGTCAGTTTTTTTTTAAATTAGGGGTAGGCATGTTAGACCCTGCAGCCATAAGTTTGAACCTATGGTGAGGACAAAGCATCAGTTGTACCACCTGGGCCTTTATAACCATTGGAACTGTGCTCTGTTTTTTTTGCATTTGATGTAATTATACAATAAGTGTAAAAACAAAGTCAATTGGTAGGGAAAAATCGCTGTGTTCGTAACATTTTTTCTTTCTGCTTTCCTAACTCAGTTTTGCTTAAGCAGTCGGACTTAAAGCCTGGACCATTTGATTTTTTAGGTAAAATCTTAAACTATACAATAATTTTGTCGATTTTTGTCTTGTATATGATATGTAGATGATGGTGAACCTTAAAGAAACTCTGTTAGTCCTAACTTTTATTTTTATTGCAAATCCGATGGTCAAAAACCTTTGGATCACAACTTTTCAAAAACCTGAATTGTAGAACACAAGGCCATTGCGTTTCTCATAAAAATGAGAATGGAAATTGGGAATGTGTCAAAGTGAAAACAACTCGACCAGAGAACAGACAATAGCAGAAGGTCACCAAAAGGTCTTCAACGTAGAGCGAGAAATTCCCGCACCAGAGGCGTCCTTTAGAGTGTTTATAACTTAATATGTTGGTTATGTAGTGATTGATACTTGAGTCTTAGAGAACAAGATTTATTTCAGTCTTAGTGAAATGCTTTGGACAAACTTTTTAAGTAATTGTACATATTCTTATTTCGATGCTTTGTGTCTATAGCTATTGGCTTAAAATAATGTTAGTGTGGTTTTCTGTAGTGGTTTCGTATCGATCTTTTAAGTTAATCTATTTTCAATTGATTTTACAGTTTGTTCTTATGTTGTACTGTTAAACCACTGTCCAAGTTCAAGGATGGGTCGAACGCTCACAAACATGTTTAACTCTATTTGAATGCATATTTTGTATGTGCCTGTCCCAATTAAGTTAGAAGCCTATAGTTCCGTGGTTGTCGATGGTTCATTTCTGTCGACTTATTTTTGATGTTTTGTAAAAAAAAAATATAGCCGACCATACATTAATGTTTTTTGTCATTATTGAAGGCCGTAAGGTTGGCTATAATTGTTATATCCCAATAGCCTAGATGAAAGCCATAAAAGGCCGGGAAGCTCACCATATCGTATATGGCATATGGTTTGATTTAAAGTTTTTATATGTTGAAGGTAATAGGTAAGCTCTAAGTAGGATTCACTGTCTAATGTCTCGTTCACACGTACAAAAAAAATGTACAGTTAATTGAAATCGACTCGATTTATCCCCCCACCTTTATATCGCTTAAAAGGGGAAATGCCTAAATTGAAAACAGCAATCGAGCTTAAACTACAAATGCAATTGAACTGAAAATTTACTTGGCCTCACAGCACTCGTGTTAGAAAAAAATTAAGGTATCAGTTATATTTTTTTCTGAAAAAAGTGACTGTGCTTGATCTTTTTTTAAGCAATACAACATTGTGCACAGCGTTTAAACAAATCAATTGATCAGTGTTTGATTCAAAAGGAAAAATTCTTGCTACGCTCAATATAAGAGGAACGTTTTTGGACATTTACCCAGATAAACAACGGGATCCAAAGTTTTTCGTGAATAGCCGAGAAGTCGATTTTGCTATTCTCTCATGCACCGCTTGCTTGGATGCTTGCTAAGGCAGCAACCATATGATTTTTTTTTTGGGGGGGTTGGAGGTAAAGGGTATGGATTTTTCTTCCGGACAGAGTTTTTTTTAACAATCTATGATTTTGGCGACAAGACGAAAGCAATTTTTCTCTAACTTTTAGCATACGCTGAGGTTGAAACAAACATTTTTATCTCATCTTAAAAAACATTTTTTTTTCTTCCAAAAGCTGGAATCAAACTTATCAAAAAGATCCATAGCTCACTCTCCCCCCCCACCCCGACCCCGCCAGAAAATCAAATGGTTGCTGTCTAATTTCGGTTTAGAATACTTTTTTAAATGTTCTTTTTTTGGAGATTTTCTTTAGTCACTATGTTTTACTTGATTTTGGTAAATTGTGACTTTGAAATCTGAAATTAATATACAGATGGTCGAAACACGATGGGGTGGGTCGAAGTCCCCGGAGGTGTGGAACAGCATGACCCCTCCAGGATTGGCAAAATTTAAGAACGATCAAAAACAGAACTACTCGAAAACTACAAATGGGATTGTGCTGCAAATAGAAATTGACCTGTATTTCTGATAGTGCTAAATCATTGAACAAGATTGAAAAACATCATTTGTTCTAATCTCAATTTTTCATCTATTTCAATGTATATGTTCCGGACCATATGAGTATTTGGACCATACGCGTATGGTCATGACCATATGGGTATATACTCATATGGTCCGACCATACGCGTATGGTCGGACCATACGCGTATGGTCGGGGTAATTAACACTCTATTACAGTTTACTTTTAATACTTCTAAACTCTTCATATGGTATGACCGTTCATTCAAAAGACGCTATCATATAGGTAATTTTATCGTTATATTATAATAAAAAGATAAGCTAAATAAAAATAAGAAGTTTCACATTGTTAATTTTACTTAATTGTCAAATTTAAAGTAAACACATTTTATACCGATGGTCATTACCGATGGTCATAACCGATTTGTTATTACGAGTAAATGGCAATATCACCGTGTAGAACGCAATATGCGGGGTGTCGGCTATGTTTGACATGGGGTGGCAATTTTGAAGCGACGAAAAAGTAAGAAGGTAAGTTCAAGCATCAAAATTTCTTATTTCTAGAACTCTCAGTACCATATAATGTATTGCACGGAAGGAACCGCAACATAATCTATTTCCTGAAAGCCTAGTTTTCCGTGTTGCAGATTTTGAGGCTTTATATGCAAATTTCGGTAGAAAAAACTACTTTACACAGCCATCCCCCATATCATTTATATAGAATTGTATGACGGAACATATACATTGTATTCGACCTTTTAACCCCACACAGTAGTGAAATTTTCATTCATGCAATCGGCAACAAATGTACACATTGTATATCTATCGCTTAATTGGTAGCAGAGGCGGATTTAGCGGGATGGCAGAGGGTCATAGTCCCCGCTTTTCACATTAAGAAAATCATTTATTAATTTGAGAAAAGTGGTTATTTATTTATGCCAGAGCAAAATTAACTGGCCACCGGCTGATTGATACTTTGAGTGTAGATAAGATTGAAACAACAGCAGGGGTCAAGTTAAAGAGCAAAGTATAAAAGTAGTTAAGAAAGCGAGATTTTGATTGGATAAAACAATTCATTAAGCATAAGCTGAGTTCATTTTAGCATAAGCTAAAATCATTTAAGCATAAGCTGAATTCATAAAGTATATGCTAAAATAAACTTTAATTTTAATATTTATGACCTTAATTCCGCGCCAACATTTATGTATAAGCTAAACAATTCAGCATATGCTAAATTGATTTTAGCTTAATATGCAAAAATGAATTCAGCTTAAGCTAAAATGAATTTAGCTTAAGCTAAAATGAATTATGCTAAAATCATTTAAGCATATGCTTAATTATAATATAGCATATGTTAAATGATTTAAGCATATGCTAAATTCGATGTTTATGACCCTAATTCCGTGTCATAACTATATGATATTATTGTACACAAAAAACATCTTAGTTTCGAAGTTTATAGTTTTCAATTGAATCAAATATTGCTTTACACGTTTGAAGACTCCAAATAAAAGTTTAAAGCCTCATAACACAAACGATACTCCTCCTGAAAATATAAAAATATTACAAACATCAGTAAAAATGGAATAAACTTATCACATTTATAACATAGATATAGGAAGATGTGGTATGCGTGTCATTTCAAACCCGGTAAAAAGTCTAAATTCGGTAGGTCACATTCGTGAAAAGGTAACTGGATTGTAATCACGACATTAGGAACATATCTGATGTCATCTGTGAAACGGATATTCCATAACAGTCAACCAACTCGTGATGGCGTCCGTAAAACTTAAGATGGGACGATTTCAACTTCACCATTTTAAACAGTAGATTCAATAGCTTCCTTTTGAACAGCAACCCTCTTTCACAATTGGGAAGCTGAAATCATCTCTTTTGTCATAAAGTTTTGTTTTCAACCGACCCTCATTTTAAATATCTATGTGTAAGTCAAGATATGAGGCAGACTTAACTGTATCTGTTGTAACCTTTATCTCTAGTTCGATGGGATAGATGCCTTCAACATAGACACCAAATTTGTATCATTTTGTGAGAGAAAATCATCTATCAATCGGAAAGTAAAGGAAAATCATATTGCTAGCTTCTTTTGTTATCTTCCTTAGAAGTTCCTATATGAAGTCAGTATCATAATAATAAAAGAAGAGGGACATAATTGTTTTTTATTGTTTGAATCAGAGTGATCCTTTACAAAGGAGGATTTATCCCTCCCTAAGACAAGATACGTGTGTCTACGTTGGCAATTCTTTTTTTATGAAACGAAGCAAAACCAACCATTCAATTTTTTTAGTTTGGTATTGAGAATACTTGTGTAAAGTGTAGAACAGTATTTTTTTTATACTATTGTTAAGTTCTCCAATTGATAATTGTACCAAATACTTAAATTTCTATACCATAACTGTGTGTAAATCCATGCAAAAGTACGTAAACAACTAGAGACAGAGGACAACAAGGAGACAATCAAACATCTCAATTTTACGAAATTTCTATTTTTAAGCGGCTACATGAAGATTCTTTAGTGAAATAAACTGATCTTCGTTTTGATAATAGTTTTAAAGCAAAAATTGATACAGCTGAACTTTCGCAAACACTTTGTGTGTAATATGAATATTTCAAAGTGGAAGTTATGTCTTACTTGTAGATGGATTAGACTATTAACTTTAGATCTTTTTTAGTCAAATAAATTTTCCACTGTATCGTTTTTTTTTATAAATCCTTGGCCTCTAAATATTAAGCTTTGAAAGTTCCGGATGAAGGCAAATCTAGAAAACTCGCTCTGGACACATGAAATGTTTTAAAGTGTTGCTTTTATCTGTTACAAATTATTTATACAGAAAAAGTGCGAATGTTGAACGTCCTAGATAATGATGGATCATTAACACTTACAAAATCTGCTAAAAACTCGGGTCTCCTTAATTGAAGTAGTCTGGCAAGCAGGTATATGTCAGCATTACCATCTGTTTTCATATTGTAGACAGCGTTTAAAAATGTACAAAACAGTCCACAGTATTTAGCATCATCGCTATTGTCAGTAGGTTTTAATATATAAAGAAGGTAAACAATTATACATGAATAATACTGCCAAGCAATTCAAAATGTTGAAAAGAATATAACAAAAGTTACAGGTATCTATAGATATATGAATAAAACGATCTGCCAAATACGATAAAAAGCAACATTATGTTCTAAGTTTGTAGGCGTTCTTGTATAAATACACGCCAAACCAATAGGAATTTAGATGCACAGTGACACTGATATACTTATTACAGTTGTTATATGCCTAACAGGTACTGATTTTGAAACAATGATTGTCCTACGTCGATCGTAATATAAAAAAAGATCACATACTACAACAAACATTATCTTTAAATATCTTCTAGCTAGTTATCAGGATATATGAACAATATCTACAGAGGTAATGCAAGGCTAAGATATAAGATAAATTCGTTTTACATACCAAAATCAAAATTGTGAACTCATCAATGAGGCTCAAAAAAATAGGTTTAACATTTCAAATAAAACAAATGTCATTGATTATTTTTACATAATTAATATATTTTTACTTATTGGCATATATTTTTAAAAGGTAGATTTATGGTATACCGCCATCTAGGATTATACAATCGCAGTGCAAAATCAGAGAAGTTATTTGCCCAAATCTGAAAATTTGGAGGACAGATTAGCAATTTATTGGTGAAACTGTTTTTATTAGATATGTTACAGGCATTTTCTAAATTTAGGCATTTTGTAAAATTTCTGAATTTTCAGGCAATTTAGAAAATGCCTAACCCTTGACAGGCATTATACAAAATGACTAAAAATACCTAGTCATTTTGTAAAATGACTGAAATTTTGAGGCAAAATTCCACAAATTGCCTGTTGAGTTTCAGGCAATTTGTAGAAGGAGGATATCATAAAATAAAAGTTGACAAAAACATAATAACTTGCAAAGAAAATAACTAATGGTTCGGTAGAACTAATTTATTCTTCAAAAACCAGATCGAAGTTTTTTATGCCTCATGATATGTTCTTTTCAGAGAAACTACGTTAAGTACGTACTCACTCTGTATTTCAGAAACCAACAGTGAATTTATGATTATTTTGACAAAATGGCAAAAAGGCCAATTGTTCTATCAATAGAACAAAATTTTCAATCCTATTTTTAGAAAATCTAGACTCAAAACTGTAAAGTGAAACATATGGAGTAGAGAAAAGCTCGTTTTTAATTGACCGATTGTTGTTTTATTGCTTTCAGTTGCAAATATGTCATGCATTTTTAAGACGTGAACAATTTGATTATAATTCGTATGGATTATTTCTACAGTGGAATGATCTGGATAAAGGACAGAAATTTAGACTGCAGCTTGCAATTAAAATGAAGGTATTTTGGACAGGAACAGAAAATCCCCCTGCAGAACAGCCATAGAGTTCTCAAAGGGTTGTCCGATCGTCTCTGAAAACGTCAGGGCTGATAGATCTTAACATGATGAACTCTTTAACCCCAATGTCAGATTTGATCTTAATGCATTATATTAAGAGATATATTAGGCCAAAAACTGTATTTTACCCATATGTTCCATGTATAGCCATGTTGGCCATGTTGTTTGGCAATCAGGGATTAATGGGGCAGATTTTTTAAACACGATTCTCTAATGATGATTGTGGTCAAGTTTGGTTAAATTTGTTCTAGTAATTCCATAGGATAACATGTTTGTATAAAAGTTAACAGACAAAAACGGAAGACAGCCGCCAAGATGAGAAAAGCTCACTTGATTCCTTTGGCTAGGAGAGCTAAAAATCGACAAAGAAAAGAAAAAGAACAGTCCTTTGACAGGAGAACCGTTTCCTGCTAAAGAGGAATCACCCGTCATGGTGCAGATGTCCTTGAGTCCGTTCAAAGCTATAATTCAAAAGATGCGGATAAACGAATCATGATAACATACTTTGTACTTTTTGGGGACACATGAAAAAGAAGATATGCATGTGTGATGTGTGTGCTTATTGGGGAACCCAATATTGCCTCACGTGTAGCATTTATTTCAGTGAAGGTCATGAAAAAGCTTACAGTGTGATGATCAAGATTCTCCAAATGTGGTCGGAGTGCTAAATCAGATTTAACGCTAAACAATATATTTGCAAAACATCAGGACAAATATTGTGCACAGTTATAGTTCTGTCGGGCAAACCTTTTGAGAAATTTCAAAAAAAATTAAATTCTGTGCTTGTGTCAATTGTAATAATTCAGTAAATTGTATTCTTGATTATTTAAGCTCTTCTTTATTAATTCAGTAATTATCATAAATAAAACAGCTCTGGTGTTCAAAGCTTTCAATTGTTTTTCTTAACATTTTATTCTATAAAATAATTTCAGGCATTTTGTAAAATGACTACAAAAATTAGTCATTATGTATAATGACTGAATCTTGCAGGCATTTTAGAAAATGCCTAAAGTTTTCAGGCATTTTACAAAATGCCTGTAACATATATAACGAAAACTTAATGATTTATTGTATTATGCAAAATATTTAAACAAATATCAAATTTTGTTATTAGAATATTTTTTTTTAAATAAGCCACTTAAGGGGAGATAACACATTTAGAAAAAAATATAAACTGGACTGATAGGGAATTTTTTACATGTAGCAAGAAAACGAGTTCGATGACACCATTTTATTCTTGTTATTTTCTTAAAACATATATTCTCATAATTTATTTCAAAATTCTATCTCATAGTTATTTTTATGCACACAAATGTGTTTTTTTTTAAAACAATTTAACCTAATTTAGGCAATTTTCAACCACTCATAGCTTTGAAAATAGCACGACAACCCATATTTTTTATTTTATACATTTGAGAAAAATATAGTAGAATCTTCATTTTGGAAATGTATAAGAAAAATATACCTCAAGAAATGTATACCTATAATCTGCCTTAAATAAAAATATACAACTTTTTTTTTACATGAAATCTGTTTCTTGGTATAATAATGACCATTGAAATACATACCGCTATCTGTGTTTAAAAGCAGTACGCAATCGGCCTAGTGCATTGTTTTAACCTGCTCATTTTGAGACATATTTACATTTCATGTGTATCACTGTTTATTGAAATATTGATACATAAATAATTTATAGCATTATCGAAACTGTCTTAACAATTAACACATATTTGTTTTTGTTAAATCAATCTTCCAACTTAAACGGTTAAAGGGAGATAACTCGAATAGAAAAGACTTTATAAAGGAATAATTTAATTTTGGATGTAACGCGTCTTGTGATTGGCTGACGTTATTTTGTTATTATCCCATAGACATAATTATGTCATGTGACCGTGACGTCATAAACGTTTTTTCATGGTTTTCTATGGTTTAAAATGGAATTTATAATTAAAATTATAATTTTCTGTCTATTCGAAATAACATAAAAAATTGGTGCATTAAATGTTAAGGAATTGTTTTAAGAAAGAAAACAAATTTATTCATATTATAAAAGTATCTTCTCATATTTTGTTTGAAGTGATATGTCATAGATTTCCTTTTATTCACAAAAAGGTGTTCATGAATTATCTATGTTAAACTGGCAATTTTGCACGACTTGTAACTCGAAAAACAAGTTAATTATTTTTGCAAAAATGATTAATAATTAAGACAGGTAAATTTGAGCCATACAAAAAACTGCAAACTTTCAAACATACCAGCTGACAACAGTAACAGCATCATGTGACATACTAACACGTGTTGATATCATATTCACCAGTTTACACAACACACTTGGTTTAGGGTAACCACTACAAACAGCACAGTATATCACAATCTCTCTTGATGTTTTATCCTAAAATGATAATATGACATAGAAACCCTTTCTTTGGTATTTGGTATTGGACAAAACGTAACCTATCTATTCACTTGTAGCTACATTGTATACCACACTTTTTAATTAAGTTGACAGGCAGACTATAGTAGTTACAAATATATTATATTTAACCTCAAAGATGATCCTTCTTATTTTGGCGAGTCATTTTTCCTGCAATAATCTTGCCTGTTTATGTTATAAAATACGGTTTTTGGTTGTCATATGGCAGTTTAGTTTTAAAACTACCATCGGTGTACAAACCTTCATTATTTCATATCTAGATGAATGCTTTGATATAATTTGAACAGTTATATTACCTTAACTGAAACAAGTACTGTACATGACGTTATATCATATTCTTCGTTCTCCCGTCTTGTTATCTTCATGGTAAACGAGCCATATGAAAATTCGACGTCTGTGGTTGCATACACTAATTCAGCCTATAAATAGAAAAAAAACTCAAATCCAGCATAACTTGTTAAATATATATTAATTGATCGTTATTTGCTGAATGTCATTAACAATCACATTATTCACAAAACAACAGCACATTGAAAAATGAATAGAGTAAGCAGAACATATTGTTATGTGTTTGTTTATTCTACATTAGCAAGATGTATAGGGGGAGGATTGAAATACCAAAAAAAAACCATGTTTAACCCTGCCACAATTTTGCGCCAGTCCAAAGTCAGGAGCCTCTAGCCTTTGTTAGTCTTGTAGGATTTCTAATTTTAGTTTTTTGTGTATATTTTAGAGTTTAGTATGACGTCCATTATCACTGTACTAGTATACATTTTTGTTTAGGGGGCAGCTGAAGCACGCCACTGGTAGAGATTTTCTCGCTGCATTGAAGACCCATTGGTAGTCTTTGGTTGTTGTCTCTTTGACACGTTCCCTATTTTCATCCTCAATTTAATTCCTACATTGGTTAACACGAAGGCAAATTTATAAATAAACATATAAATACAATGTATATATCTAAAAACCGATTCGCAAAAATAAAACTACTTCGTCATGACAAAAGTAATGTGTATCATTTCTGATAAATGAAAGTTACACTACCTCCTTTGGTTCGTTTATAAACATCACTATAGAATAGGAGTGATGATTCCATACCATGGTCCAAAAATCTTTCTTTGTGTCAGGCAATGGAAGCTGTGTCGTCAGATATTCTACAAACTTTGGATATGACTGTAATAGAATAACTATTGGAATGAAAAATACATAGAAACTTTTGAACAAAACAAATCACATGGGAAACTGTCTTTTCTTATTCATTAAAATAAGTATTAAGGTGGTATGGGTGTCTTCCTCCATCTTGGATTGTGAAAAACAGAGAATCAAAGGTCCAGATTTTCCATCACGTTAGCAAAATTTGATGCAGGAATGCAGATGCATAATGTACATTTTCATTTAAAAGTACCAATTTATAAGAATATAACTTCTAAATATTGATATTTTTGCAAATGTTAATTATTTTTGGTTGTTTTTTTTTTTTTTTTTTTTTAAATTGACATTTTAAGGGGAGGTAACTCTAAAAAAGTGCATTTTCTAAGGGATTCTGTATGGAATTTTCCTATTTTGTATTTTAGCCGGAAAAAAACGTACGGTGACCCTATCTTTTCTTTTGATATTATCAAAGCAGTGTCTGAAAGCTATCTTTTCCCGAAGTATTTAACATTTCTATCATTTTGTTTAGTTTCTAATCACAAAATGGTGTTTTTTCCTGTATAATCCATACAAAATGTGTCATTTTGTCCCGTCCTGTAGCTTGAGAAAATGCGCGGTGACCTATCATTTTTATTATATTTTTCAACATGTATCAATAGATACAACATTTTGTCAAAGTATGAACAAATTCTATCATTTTTATTTTAGACTCCCATACCACCTTAAATTGTGACTATGAATCAGCGAAATTATATTTAAATATTTACTGGTTTGCTTACGTTCTTACCTTCGTTAATATTTATCCTTTCAACTTTTGCGATTCAATCGCCACTGAAGACAAAACATGTGTCTAGTGTACCACATTTTAAAGCCATGTATCGTCGATGAAAGTTCACTGGTATATTCATTCAATGATGCATTAGGTGTATAAAAATACTTTTATATACAGTAAAAACCAACAAGTATCTAAGAGTGTCTTTTTCTGGCATTTTTTTCATGTGATATGTCAATAATGTGTCGATATAACTACCTACTAAATAGCTTAAACATTTTCAATATATGTCCAAGAAGGTGAGTATTTTTTACTGGTTAGCAGAGATATCCATAATTTTTTTTATCACAAAATTGTCTATGAACAGCGTATGCCAAAACTGATGTAAATTGCATTGATTTTATGGGAAACTACATAACTATTTTTCGCCCACTTAAATTTTTTTTAAAACAAAAAGGAAATAAAATATTCCAACGCAGGGATACACATCTTTCACTTGGGTTGATTCACAGCAAATACTACACAAATGCTTGGTACTTACATGTACTTCTCCATCTCATATCTCAATTTTCTTATAAGCTTAAAAGTTTAAAATGATTTTGAGAGAATATTTTAAGCAACAGTTTTTCCTGCAAATGCAAAACGTTATATTTAAATAAGCCAACATTACTATAAAAAGTAAAATATAAAAATAAACTAAACTCTGAGGAAAATTCAATAACGTGAAGTCCTTAATCAATTGGAAAGACCAAACACTCAAACACATTAAACGAATGGACAACAACTTGCATATGCCTGACTTGGTAAAACAATTTGCATTAGTAGATCATGGCGGGTAAGACATGTTTTGTTGCTAGCTAAACGTATCATTTGTTTAAAATACGCATCGACAACGAGATTTAAATATAACAAACAAATATAAAAGGTAAAAATGTAAAAAATAAAAAAATAGGAATTTACAGGTTACTGCGCAGTTATTTTTTTCAAAACCTAATACAAATGCATTCTTCCTTCGAATTAGATTCAACTATTAAAACTTGTTACAAACAATTGTATAAATTGTCAATAGAGTATGTTTACCGTTGAACATGTATGGGTATCTCGTGGTAAAGTGACATTCAAATTTAATCATTTACAAAATTATATTCAACTTTCATTGCGAGGGTAAATTGAGAAACAGAAAAAAAAAAACAAAAAAAAACAACACATCATATTTGAAAATGAATTCATGCCATAAGAGATAAATAAAAAAAGTAGGATTTATAAACATTTTGATCTATACATTCAGAAACTTGGACAGCATTGATATAATCATTCCCTGCATTGTCGTCGGTTGTAAGAATCAGTCTATTGTTGTCCGCTGTGATAAGTAAAGAGAATAATCATAAGTATTAAATGTTTTACAAACAATTTTCCGAATATTATTATGAGAGAAAGTCTATAACAAGTTCATAACCAATACTTATTTTGTTTACTTAAGGTGTTATTAGCACTTTGCACCTAATAATCTACTTTCAACATTTTAGCAGCATCTGTAGTTAAACAAAACCAACAAAAATGCCTGATGAAAAAAGAGGTGTCTGAAATTCAAATCTCAATATACTCAAAAACAGGTATAGTACAATATCACAGTGAACACAACGATAGTTTTTGTAATAGTGTTTGTTGGGTGTTATCGAAATCAATGGTTTGGAAATCTAATTACAAAACACTTTGAACTAAAGCAAGGAAGAACAATCTAATAGTTAACCACACAAACCGTCGTAGGGCAATTCAATCATTGTAATCCTAGATATATTGATATCAATTGTTCCTCAAAATAAAATAAGTACACATGTAAAACGGGCAAGTATCAAAACAATGACAGCTCGACAGATTGTAAAACATGGGACTTTTAATCCTTTTTTAAAAGCAAGTAATATATTTCATTCATATTCATGCACAGTACTTATAGTTAAAAAAAACATATCATCGTTCTAGTGAAAACATGTATTTTGTGTATTGAAAATAAATAGTAAGGAACGATATTCCTTCCAAAACTGGTTGTCCTCGATATGTATTGATGTGATAGTTCAACGTTCGACAAATTTTTACAACGATATCTACGATGGCTGTTCAAATTACACAGGTTTTGCTTATTGTATCATGTTGCCGAGGGTAATGCATAAGTTGTAACACATACCACTTTTAAGGAAAAAAACATTAAATTAAATTTGTTATATATAATTTAAAGAATTTACAAATCAACCAATGGATTTTGCTCTGAATCTATTTCTAAAATGCTCAACAAACAACATATTTCCGTTTTATTAATAAAATGTGAAATGACTTAGTTTAAACATATTTATTTATAGTGGATAGGGAAACAAGTTTTGCAACTTATATTAAATCCTTTCTACTTTACGGGTGCGTGTGATACTTTTAACCGGCATTAGTCTGCTCTTTTTCGAAATCTATAGGGGTGTCATTAACGTGCCTGAGATATGGCTCTCTCTTAACACGGGTCAGCCATTTATCGTCCCCTTCCGACGGACTTTTATCGTTTCCTCAAGACCATACTCGCAAATGGTGTCAGGGAGAGCCGAAAATTCAGTCCCTGAAATTGTTATCCCAGAACGGGAATCGAACCAGAAACCTTTGTGTTAGTAAGCCAATGCACTAACCATCGATGAAATGATTTATAATTCAAAAGTTTGTTTAACAAATTTATGGAAAGTAGTTTGTTGAAACCTAACCTTGATTTGACATCGTGCGACTAATGGAAGACCATTCGAAGAGGGAAAGTACCAGCAATATGTCTTCGAATTATATGTTTTAAATGAATGAATTTATCAATCTATTATTAAAAACTGTATTTTTTTTATTCAAATTAATTTGTTGGTCATAGTCAATGGTACATTACATGGAACGACTGATTCGTTTCTGTTTTTCTGCACATTTTCTGGACTTAAGGCAGCTGTATATTCAACTTTTCCAAGCTTGGGTTTATTTGCTTCACACATCTACAAAATGTCAAAGGCACATTTAGTTAATGTTATCACATAGCAATAGTATAAATTATCGTTTACGTGATACGTTAATAAGGTCTAACGGTGTTTTAATGCATCATTAAATGATATACTTTTTCGATTCATTCTGATAAAAATGCCTCGTTTCCGTAATGAATAATACTATTGTTAAATAGATAGTTAATTTGTCATATAAGTGTAAACATGTGCCAATAGTAGAGAATTTCCATTTGCAATATTACAACTGTAAAATCAGGGCAAACACTATAAATTGACACACAACTTTAACTGAAACGTTGTAATAAACATTGTTATCAAGATTCAAGTTTCCAGTTGATTTGACCCCAACACCATGAACCGTGGATCGTAACGTGACGTTCTAAACCAAAAAGTGGCATATGTGCGCCTGAAAATTATGATATGTACAGAATTTCAAATTGCTTAGACCATATGTTGCATGGAAAACTTCCATTACCAAAAACTTGAGAATGCTTGAGAGGATTTGAAATGACGGAATAACGGACCACAGACGCACAGACCAGACACAATTTGTCACTCACCTACCATACTAAGAGGTTCGTACGGTTGCAATAAACAGTTAGTAAATTAGGGACCAAATATAATTTTAACCACCCTCTTTCCCTTGCTGTTTTGTAAAAATATCGTATTTCCTAAGAGTAAAATGGATTGGAAAGAGCACCCCATACATATGAAGACCACTCAGAATAACAAATAATTATAATACAATATTAATAAGAATTCAAGAATACAGAATATACAATACTTTACGAGTATATCTATTGAAAAAAATATTCAGAAACATGGAAAATGATGATGATTATGATGATGATGATGATGACATGACTGAACCGCAAATACACTATTAGTAACATTAAAAAAGAAATCTGTCAGACCTTTTAATAAACTCGAATACATGTTTAAATATATGGATGTTTTTTTAATACGTAAGGTTCGGACTAGCAGATGCAAGTAACTCAAAAGATAGGTGAAAGATACCGGAGGGACAGTCAAACTCATAGATGGAAAATACACCCCATGGCTAAGAAAGAAAAAGACAAACAGACAAATAACATTAAGTATAAGGTTATCAGGAAGCCATCTTTGATTGTTCAGAACAGTTTCTCTCTGGTGTAAATATGCAGAACATTAAAAAAAAGTAAATGGTGTAGAGTCTTTATGTTGCATCCATACAAACAAGACGGGTCAGCAATTAAATTGGCTAAGAACAAGTCATAGTTAAAAAAGATGAATATCATCTAAATTGTGTTAAAATTATATTTAGTTTCCGCGGTCCATATAGATAATGCTTAGGTACAATTTTATATGTATTAAATAGCCTTTTTAACTGGATTTAAAAAAAAATCTAAGATAGGGACAAATCGGTATGATTCCATAGTCTAATAGTTGCTTGTATAAAATATACTTTATTAAGGTATAATCTACAAAAAGGAACAATGATAGCATTGCCATTTCGCAAGAAATATACAGTTGTGCTCTATACACTGGGTTGAACAGGATTGCATAGATAATCCGGAGCTTGTTTATATTGAAATGAAAACTTTATTTATTTTTTGCTTTGCTTGCTGTCTTACAAATAAGGCTCGATGTTTGATAAACAAACATGTGAGTTATATCAATGTAACTGGCGTTGAAAATGAACTTGTAGATGCACGTCAGACTGATAAATACATTTCTGAAACAACTGACAAAACATCTAATACATCATTACTGAAACCTTAACAAAATAGCAACATATCGGTCAAATATAGTTATTCAGCGACAAAACAGATTATGAATGATTTATTTTTGTTTTTAAAGAATATGTGTGCCTAATTGCTTCCCCTTTCCTTTTCCCACTTTTGATATTGATATTTTCCAATATTGTCCACAAAACCAAGTTAGTATTGGGTTTTCAATAAATCTTTACTTTTAAAGTCTAAATTCTATTTGCTGCATGAATGAATATGATTTAGCCAGGCATTTGTGTTAGGTACTAGGTTTTGACGAAAAAAACTGCTGAAGTGTGTTATATTTGATGTGACAGGCATCAACATTTCGAGACATAAAGCACGTACTCCTTCTTTTATATCATAACGCAACTATACTGCTTCAAGAAGGTTTAATTTTTTTTCACATTTTTTAAGAAAGCCACTTGTCTTTAGGAAGATACCAAGTTACTTCAAAAGACAGAATTTATGCATGTTAACATTTCTGAAATATTCAATTGATTATCTTTCATTTGAATCCTACATGACATTTGCATGAAATTTTAATGATATATTCGATTGAATTTGGATAATGTCTTTTCGATAAGTTTAAATCCAATTTGGCGAAACCTGAAACTTAAAGTGTTAATAAAATAGTCGAGGGTCACACATGGAGGTGTCGGTCTTCAGCTACTTCTTAATAAAAATGTGTACTAGTTCAATGAAACTGGACGTCATACTCAATACCTAAATATGTACATGAACTAAACATAAAAATAAAAAAAACAAAGGCTCAGGCATAGATTACCTTAGCTGTATTTGGCAAAACTCTTAGGAATTTTGGTCCTCTAGCTCTTCAACTTGTACTTTATTTGGCCTTTTTAACTTTTTTGGATTCGAGCGTCACTAATGAGTCTTTTGTGGACGAAACGCACGTCTGGCGTATATACTAAATTTAGTCCTGGTATCTATGATGAGTTTATTCCTAACTTGGGACAGTCGCAAAAACGCGGCGGGGTGAAACATGTTATGTGAGATCTCAACCATCCCCTATACTTCAAGGCAATTTAGAAAAAAACAAACCCACAGCAATACGCACAGTAAACCTCAGTCAAAAGTAGTCCGACTCCGATGTCAGAAAAGGTAACAAAAGAAACTAATCAAAATGACAATGATAAATAAATTAACAAAGGACTACAAGTAGTTACTGACATGCAAGCTCCAGACCACAATTAAACTGATTAACAGATATGTATGCTCATTTTATGTTTTTTTTAACTGTTATCACGAATATAATCTTCCTCCGTTCCTCAATTAATTATACCTTATGTTCTTTATACAGTTTTTGTTGATTCATTGGTCGTATATCAGACTGTATTTCCCGCCAAATATTACAAAATTCTTCTTTCTTGATAGTTGTATCTTTCATGATAAATGCTTCTAACAGGGCATAGTGTAAAAATGCATACTGCTCCTAAAATTATATAATTTGTAACATGAATAGTAATAAAGTTTGTATATTTTTTATGATCTAGACTTGAAATTATCAGTTTATTTACCTGTCTTATCGATCACTTTAAAATAGTTACCATTGTTCTATGATTGTAAGAAAAATCCTATATTCGACAGAAGGTAATACAATGACGTTATTGTAAGTTATATTGGGATGATACTATTGTAAGTTATATTGAGATGATACTGCTGTTTATGTTTATTGTCTTATATCTAGAAGTCAAAATTGAGAACAATGTTTTAACCTATGAATGCGTTGGATAAAAACCGCAATTTCTATACGTTTGCATGCAAAACAAATTTTTAAAAGAGGGGTTTAATACAGCACAAACAACATTTTCCAAAAGACCAAAAAAGTGAATAAACAGCTGCGCCATGAGCGCATGATACGCCCGACGTCTTGTGTGGAAGTTTTATGCAATGATCATAAATAGTTTCTGAGAAAGTTTTAAGCAATTACCATTTATTGCTTTTGAGACACGGCGGGACATGTGAAACCCCCCCCCCCCCCCCCACCCTGTTTTCTTATTACAAATATCACTAAAATAAAATTTTGAATCAAACCAAAAAGTATACAGATCTTTAGATTAATATAACAAAGAAGTGTGTACAGTTTCAAGCAATAATCATAAATTGTTTTTGAGATACGGCGTGACATGTAAAAAAAACCCTCCCCTTTTTTACAAAATACTCAATAACTCAAAAATAAAATTTTGAGTCATCACCAAAAAGTATACAGATCTTTAGAATAATATAACAAAGAAGTGTGTAAAGTTTTAAGCAATAATCATAAATCGTTTTTGAGATACGGCACGACATGTAAAAACCCCCTCCCCCTTTTTTACAAAATACTCAATAACTCAAAAATGAAATTTTGAATCATCACCAAAAAGTATACAGATCTTAAGATTAATATAACAAAGAAGTGTGTAAAGTTTTAAGCAATAATCATAAATCATTTTTGAGATACGGCGCGACATGTAAAAAACCCTCCCCCTTTTTTACAAAATACTCAATAACTCAAAAATGAAATTTTGAATCATCACCAAAAAGTATACAGATATTAAGATTAATATAACTAAGAAGTGTGTAAAGTTTTAAGCAATAATCAAGAATCAAGAATCGTTTTTGAGATACGGTGCGACATGTGAAAAAAAAACACCCCTGTTTTAGTTACAAAGTGCCGTAACTCAAAAAGTTTAAATCTTATTTTCACCAAAAAGTATACAGATCATTTGACCATCATAAAAAACAACTATATTAAGTTTCATGAAATTTAGATAAGTCGTTCTCAAGTTACGGTGCGACATGTTTACGCCGGACAGACAGACGGACAGACGGACGGACAGACGGACGGACGGACGGACACCGGACATTTGTATACCATAATACGTCCCGTCAAAATTTTGACGGGCGTATAAAAAGTATATTTCTAACAAAACGCATTTGAGTAAGAGGTCGAACAACGGATGTTCTTAAACCTTACTGACTGCAATTGATGATTGTGAAATGAACGGATCACCACATGTAACAAAATGGATCTTAAGTATTAAATAAGTACCAAACAGAAAACAATAAACAATAAAAAGATCGTTTACCACAAACAAACGATGAAAAAGTAGTACACCATAGCCGGATTTTGACAATTGATGTTTCTTCAGTGATGTTAGGAATATGGTATTTGGAAGGCCACATTATATCATTCAAATTAGGATAGACTCTTGAATATCGAATGGTCCAAATAGGATGAACGGATAATCTTAACCCGAAAGCAAATGTAATACAAGCCCAAACGAATTTTTTTTTAACAAGTATAAATTTAAGACAACGTTCAAACCTATGATTGCGTTTGATAAAATATAAATTTGTATACGTGTGCATGCAAAACATTTTTCTATGTAGATTGGTATAAATACAGCACAAACAACATTTTCCAAAAGACCCCAAAAAAGTTAAAATTCTATTTTAACAAAACACATTTGACAAGTAAGTCGATCAACGGAATTTCGTTAACCCTGCTGACTGCTATCGGCGATCGCCAAATAAATGGACCACTAGATGTCACAAAATGGATTAGATCAATAATTTTACACCAAACAGAAAACAATTAACTATCGGATAAGATCATATACCACAAACAAAAGATGCAAAAATTAGGATACCTTATCGGGATTTTCACAATCAATGTCGCTCTAGTGATGTTCGGAATCGACACTGTATTTGGAAAACCGTATAATTTACCTCAATTTAGGATAGACTCTTGAATTTAAAGAGTCAAAATAGAATGATCAGATCATATAAATCCGAAGGCAAATATAATATATGCCCAAACGAAAAATTATAAATAAGTCTAAATTGAAAACAACGTTCAAACTTTTGGTTGCGTTGGATAAAAACAGCAATATTTGTACGTGAACATGCAAAACAGTTTGTTTGATAGAGGGGTAACAATATAGAACAAACCACAATTTCTTAAAGACAAAAACAAAGTAGTGAAAAAGTAAGTATAGCTTAACAAAATACATTTGACTAGCAAGTCGAACAACTGATGTTCTTAAACCCTGCTGACTGCCATTGGTGATTGCAAAGAAAACCGAATCACCAGATGTAACAATCTATTATTAATCTAATGCAAAGAAAATAACAATCAATCTGCGGACAAGATGGTATACCACAAACAAAAGGTGCAAAAGTTAAGCCACCATAACCGCATTTCGAGAATCCAAACGGTATTTCTTATATCTGTATACAATTTGCAGAGCAAAACATACAAACTTACAAGAGTATACACCATGCTCTTTCGCTTGTATCTCATTTTCTTCACAAACGTGACAATGTCGATACATCCTGTGGCACATCGTTCCTCATACAGTGCGTCTAAGCCAATATACACTCCTGTTCTAGCGATGCCAGCTCTAAAAAATATACGTGTTAATAAGGAGTAAGATATAAATGAATTTGAATTATGTATGTATTCAATAGTTGTAAACGGATATAACAAGTAGTTTACGTTGAAACTCTGAAAAGAATTGTTACTAGCATATAATACCCATTTCTGGTAAAACGACTGTCTGAATTAGGTACGTGTTGACAAAAAATCAATGAAGAAAGATATAGATTATTCATATTTTGTCTATTTCATTCTTCAGTAGTTGGAATTGATACTATCCACTCTCATACACTGTATCTTTAATTAGGAATCCGATAAGTTAACAAAAGTTAAATATAATTTAAGATAGACAACTGTTACCAGTTGATTCTGGAATTGTTCGGATATCATATTCAATAAAAGCTGCTGAATCTTTTGTTTGTATTGCCAATATTAAGATACTTGTTGGCTATTATATATAACTGAAATAAATATTTTAACGTAAAGAAGGTATAGGGCTTTAATTGTGTTTGTCTAAATATATATATTTGTCATTTAAAACCATCTCGCTTATAGACGTGATCGAATAGTCATTGGTTACGAAAGTCAGAACGGTAACTATCGATGATACACCTTGTACTCAGCATGATTTTGTATCCCATGTCAGATTTGTCGTTCTATAATTTTAAATTGTTTAATAATTAAACCGCTTTACTGTCCTTATAAACTGTTTTATTGTTTTTCGATTTAGAAATGTCGAATGTTGAACGATATATTCCGGAGATGAACATAGCATCCTCCAATAAAAAAAAAACAACATATCCCAAATGAAAAAGCTCTCAAATTCTAAACCAGAATGTGTTGTTCGTAAACTCATCATAAACGTTTTTCAGAAATTTAATAACAGTTTGTATCTTAAAGTAAAAAGTAAGAATATTAGTAACTTTCAGTTGACAAGGGATTCTTGAAAAAACATCTAATGTTTAGACAATCAATTGAAGTCAGAGAAAAATGGGTTGAATGAGTATGATGAACGTAAAGAGTTGATAGCCTATGCATTTTTTATTTGTGTCTGTCGATTTCATACCTGTAATTTTACTTATGATTTTCCATTACCTCTTATGCAAAGAGTTGTTTATAATATCTTTCAATCACGACATAATGTTAATCATGTTTATATTTTCGTACTAAATTAGTATCTTGATTTCGTATTTTCCAAAACTTCTCAAAACATGCCAGAAGATAACGTCATTTAGCTATGTGTAGTTAGAATCATTTTATTTTTAAACTAATAAGCTAGTCTAGGGGTAGACACTTTTCATTATCATGATCGAAGATAAATGTATCAATCCAATTAAGTTTGCCTAACACGTTAACATTTTGAGTTCATCTTGAACGGCTAGGACATGACATATTATTTATATGACAAAATGACAGCAATTGTAAGTTTTTATTTTCGGAAGATGGCAGTTAGTCACATTTAAAGTGATAAAAGGATAAAATACATAATAGTATTCTTCATATAGTCTGGAAAATCCTCATAATCTCTGGCTGGTTTGTCATGTTTCGAGGAAAGTCAACAATTTATAGATTTAAAATGTCGTTTTTATTTTTATTGAGAACAAACAAGTCAAGCTAAACAACAAATACTTAGGGAATTGCACGAAATCTAAATGGAGCAAGATCTTTTATGTAGCCACTTTGCAATGCATGAAACAACTTACATACCAATCAACACATTAAACATGTCACAACTAGGAATAAGAAAAATCCTTAATTAATGTTATCAACTTCTCACTTACCTGCAATGAACGAGAGGTTTACTATTTTCGACATCAGAGTGATCAGATATCAAATGTTTATGAAACAACGCTAAATATATAGGATGATCTGGCGTTCCACTATCAGGCCAGGCAGTGAATTGATACTGGTAAACAGTTCGTTTCTCCTTTGTCTAAACAAATACAATACACCATAAAACATATCTCCTTAAATTAAGAAGACTAGTAACATTTGAAATCTTAAACCAATAACAAACTGATAACATATACATTTTTGTACCTGTGATTTCGCATGAAATATTGATTTACCAATGGTCTGGTATTAAATATTTATATAAATACACATCTACGTGCCGTTTTTCTATATAGAGGTGAACTCCTAATTATCCTACTGCCTGTCGACACTTTTATTTTTGGCATTGCACAAGTCATGTCTTCTTTGACTGCCAATGACGTTAAAATAAACCCATTTGATGTGTTTTAGTTGATTTGAGTCATGATTTCATCAGTTTTTTGTTGTAATTTTTTTGGGGCTTTTAACTAGCTTTCAGTAGCTGCAAGTACTCTCAAATCGAAGTTTCGTGTTTATTTGACCTGTTGATACAATTTGTTATATATTTCTAATTTTTATTTAATGTGTACTTATTTAGTATTATATCTCGTCTCGCTATTTTTTATACATAGATATATATATATATATATATATTGTCCACAAACACTGGCGTCTTATTGAAAATAATCCTTCCTTAAAAGAGATTTTTCCATCACCTCCAGTCATGGCTTACCGCAGACCCAAAAACCTCAAAGATATTCTAATAACACCCAGAGTATCTAAACAGGAGATATCAACAATCAGAGGTTATAAACCATGCCGAAGGGGCAATCGTAAGTGCTGCAAAGTTGCCAACATCGAAACTCAATTCGTCAGCACAGTCACAAAGAAAAAATACAACATATTTATAACGTCAAATTGCAAAACGCAAAATTGCATTTATGTTCTAACGTGTGGAACTTGCAAATTACAATATGTTGGTGAAACAGAAACATCATTTAACATCCGACTAAATAACCATCGGTCATTTATTTTATACAAAAGAAAGAAACTGCCCAATTACAAGACACATTTTAAGAGCAGGACATGATTTTGAAAACGTCACATTTCAAATCATTGAGAAAAATTAAAATTGGGATACACAAGAGAGAGACAAAAGAGAGAGAGATTTTGGATGTACCAGTTACGAACTCTTGAACCTGTTGGACTCAATGAGAGAGACGAACAAAGATTTAAAAGCAAATCAAAACCATAATTATCTTGCAATCATACAAATTAATTTATAGAAATTCATACAATTAATCGAACATCTGTAAATGTGTTAAACTTTTATTTCAACTTTATGTAGTTGTAGCTACAAACATATTTTATGCAACATCAATAAATATGTTACACTTTTCCTCAAATCTTGTATAGATTAAACTACAAAAATATTTGTTTGTCATGCATCCGATTTCACCTTGAGAGATGCACACGCCTGATGAAGCTAATTTGTTTAGCGAAATATTGCGTATTTCTATTTAAAATTTAATAGAACTTTATAATGTATTAATTAGCGTGTTTAAGTTATATTCTTAGACATTTATATATACCACACGACCACCTGGGCTCTCTTAAAAAGAGCTTTCGCTGGCCGTGTGTTACCTTTCTTCGTCAGTTTTAATTTAGCGGCGTACTACAGTACATGATATATAAGGCATGAAGATGTTATTGTTACAGATCAGCTAAATTATCTATAGTAAAGGATCCTACAAATTAATGTAATATACAGTCACAGAAAATAATTATATTTGTAAGTACGTCTGAGTCAGTGACAACTCTACAACAGATGTATCCATCGGATCGCCATCAATGATGGTGATACATGGCTGTGTACATAATGTATATACAACTCGTCTAAACATCAACCCAACAATGTTAGATCTGTAATATTTTGTAGTGTACAGAAACATATTACATGATCCATCGCCCTGTAAGATTAATCCTTGACGTACACTACAAAATATTTATATGGTATAGTATATCTTTCTATGTTGTGTGTTACACTATTGGTTCAAGTAAGGATGAACGTTAACTCCTATTAAAACGTTTAAATCCGATGCATTTGTTTGCACCTGTTCTGAGTGAGGAACCTGATGTTCAGTGGATGTTGGGTGTTGATGTGGTTCATAAGTGATTCTCGTTTCTTATATATTAGACCGTTGGTGTTCCCGTTTGAATGGTTTTAAAATTGGCATTTGTAGGGCCCGTTATAGCTTGCTGTTTGGTGTGTGCCAATGCTTCTTTTATAATATCTTACTTTGACCTATAATTGTTTACTTTTACAAATTGGGACTTGGATGGAGAGTTGTCTCATTAGCACCCATACCAGATCTTCTTATATCTATAGAATCTTGCACATATATGTTTATATATGAACTATGGTTTTTGTTCTGAAGTTAAAACAGCTATTGGTATGATTTATTGGCGTATAATCTATAATTCAGAAACGTACATATCTTAACTTTGAATGGTTACACGGTTTGTAATAATTTAACTGTCTCCGATTTTTTTTAAACGGTCGAGATAATACAAAAAAGATTAATTGCAAACAGCACCTCTCAATAAGGAACATTTTCATTGGTTGATATTTTGGTATACTGACAATTTATTGCTAGTGCTAGATGTTTAAGTCTTTCAATGTTCTAGTATAATGTGACTGATAAAAGCTTATTCTTATATATATATATGTTTTGTCTGTCGTTGAAAGAAATCATGCCTTCTCTATATATAGCTAGATATGAATGCTATTGGATAAACGCGAAAACTCGAAAAACATTTGGTAGCAGGTTTTTTGTTTTTTCTAACTACAGATGGGTGCAATCCTACTCGTACAAATGTTAACAAGTGTATTGTCATTATGACTGCTCTCTAAGTCAACTCTAGAAAATAAGGCAGACCTGCAAGGATTTTTAATGATCAAAACATTCCTAGTTTTGTATTTTGAGACTGCTGCAGACCAGACCTCCTGACAGCTCAACTTACAAAAACAGACACGTTGACAAGCCAGCTTGACCCGAACATACCTACACACAGGTCTGTTGTTAATATGTCACATGGACAAGTCTGCTATTTAACATGTACAGACCAGATATGTCAGTCATGAGAACAGGTCTGGTTTTTAATCGGTCATATATTTTCACTTGTTTGAGGTCGATACTCAAATGATAAAAAAATCAATCTAAGCGGTCCTGTTTTCTACTTTACTTTGCAGCATGTGAATCGTATCTTAAAGCAGACCATATCACAGTTTGCTTTCATTACAACAGATCTGGTTCGGACCAATCAGTCCAGATCAATGATTCTTTTAAGGTACACTAAGTAACTAGTTAATATGGGTGTATGACTGGTTTTGACTAAGTTAGTTTCGTCCTTCGTGCAGGGTTAACTTCAATATTGGACCTGTCATAAACTTAACTTTACGATGTCATTATTTAACAGAAACAATAGATTTACATAATAGTTTGTTCTTTTAACTGAAGTTTAGGGAACATATATTTATTCTAGTGAGCTTCCTCCAGGCATGCTTGGAGGATGCTCCGAGCATTTTAGAGAAGCTAATATCGTTAATACACCATGACACTCCCATTAATGTCAATCATATAGAAAAGTTTATAGTTAAGAGCTTGTATAAGCTTTTTGCGAGCCTTTTGTACGCCTGTTATAATAAAGTTTTACTATGTTGCCATAGAAAATTAGTTAATTGACACAAAAATAGATACATCAAAACTTGAGGTTAAACAGCAGTGGGAAAGCCACAGATCAGTTCTGCGCCTCCTTCCATATGACGTAACGGCCAAAAAATCAAGGGCGACAATCGCGATTTTTACATAGACGGCGACAGTATCGCGCCATCTCGGTAATTTGTTTACATCGTGTACGTGTGATTTTTCAAGAAATTTACTATTAAAGACAATTAAACTTGTGTCATTTCATCATTAATTAGTTATATAGGTAAGTTTTACAGGTGACTATGCTATATTTTCTTCTTAGGAGATTTTTTTTTACAAGAAACAAACATCTGAAACTGGCAAGACACGTTGTTATTTTGGAAGATAAAAATATGGCGGGTGTTTTCCGCTTCTGAAAATAACTGACACATTCGCATCCTATTGGCTATTTAAATATAAAATGACCAAAAATAGTATCTATGATGATAGGAGTCCCTAAATATTTGCATAAATACCCATCACTCCTTGTAATATTGTAACTGAGACTGCGAAAAGGAAGCACATAAATCGACTCCATTTTTCAACAGATTAAGGT
Source organism: Mytilus edulis (assembly GCA_019925275.1). Taxonomy (NCBI): domain Eukaryota; kingdom Metazoa; phylum Mollusca; class Bivalvia; order Mytilida; family Mytilidae; genus Mytilus; species Mytilus edulis. Next base: position 101,438,343 of record CM034351.1, on the reverse strand, counting down.
TTCTGAGCTCACGAAATCCTACTATTATTACTTTTAATGGTTAGTAGAAAGATATCAACATTATCCATAACATAATTCATTGATCAGATCGGGTTATGGCTATATGTTTGCCTCATTTAGGATGCTGAAATCCATTAAATTCCCCCAGACCACACGAAATAAACGCCCCTTTTTCAGCCCGAGACTTCAATTTTGATTAAAACTTGAATTTTGGCATGTCAATGTTAGCTTTATAATTTTAATTAAATTATTACGGTTGTGTTAAGCATTTGTGCTGATTTGTTTGGTTGTCTCGAATAGTATAAAGGTTAATTAAATGGTTTTATATTATTATTTTTGAACCCAAAAAGTGTGTGACAAAAACAAAAACAAACAAAATAAAATTATAGGAAAAATATAACAACTAAGTATAGTTTAATTTTATCCTAAACCTCTATCCATCATTTCTTACAGATAGTACAGGGTGAGGGTTCACAAAATAGGTAACCAGGGGTGGATACAGCCATTTTGAAAAGGGGTTCCTTACCCAGGATAAAGGGGGGTTCCAACTAAATGTCCCCTTTCAAATGCATTGATTGTCCATAAAAAGGGGAGATTCCAATCCCGGAACCCTATCCCTGGATATGCCACTGGGAACTATGGCTAAAAGTATAAAAAAAATTGGAGAACTATGACTAAAGGAACAAAGAATAGAGAAAATTGACTGTAATAAGGAATAGAGCAAATGACATGCTAGTCAAAATAATATGACGTCTGACAAGGCTATTTTATTTTTTTATCTATATAGGACGCCTTCCTACGCATCCCAGAAAAAAGTTATAAAACATCCTAGCCAGACGTCATAATATTAATTGAACTATTGATGTGCTAATTTATATATTGAGAAAAGAGAAATGATGGACAAAAAGTATAAAAAAAAAATAGAGACAAATGAGCGTAAAGAATAAATGATAAAGTAATGGAAAACACCCTATCCAGACCCTTGTTTATCTGAACAACAGAACTATTATTTTTGCTGAATAGTGCATATAGGCATTTCCCATTTGAATGGTTTTACAGTAGTAATTTTAGGGCCCTTTTTAGCTTGTTGTTCAGTGTGAGCCAAGGCTCCGTGTTGAAGGCCGTACATTGACCTATATTGGTTTACTTTTATAATTTGTTATTTGGATGGAGAGTTGTCTCATTGGCACTAACACCACATCTTCCTATATCTATGTAAAATATCTTTTAAAAGATTTCAGGTATATGAAATATTAACCAGTAGGACAGTATAAATTCTGTCCCTCCTTCCATGCAAAAAAAAACCAAATTATGTGATTTATTGTTGAATTTTATTGCCACATTCAGTATTGGCTAGGTGTTGTGGCCAGGTTTTATTGGTGGTGGATACATTTAATATCTATTACTGGTATGAAGAATTTAAGATATGAATGATTGAATGAAAAGTTACCTTTTAAATAACAGATACATGTAAGATGATTTAATGTTGCATATTAAGTAATACTTTATTTAAACATTATTTAATATACCTATTAAAAAGATTGATATGTTATTATGTTGATGGATTTAAGATATTGAAGTAAATGAATAAATAAATAGAAAATTTGTGTTGCTGTATATGATTATTAACTTTTCTTGATGGAGGGCAGGACTTTTTCGGGACGTTTGGATTGGGTGTTTTTAAGCTCAGGATTTTCTTTCGTGATTTTTTTTTTAAAATTTGGGACCTCAGAAGATCATGTTTTTAGCCCGGGATTTTGGGATCAGGACCCCTGCAACATCCCCCACCTCCTTCTTTGACATATAATATAAAGTCAGTAAAAATATATCAATTATTTACATCAAAAGTCTAAAGTAATTTCTTTATTTTTGTTGAATCATATAAACCTCCTTTTGATTATTTAAGATTAAAATAAGAAAGATTTCAATTTAAATGAAATGATAACGCACATCTGAAAACAATCATAGTATATACATTATGAGATTTTCTCATGTTTAAAGGCTTTCATGTAGCAAAAAAATGCCTATATATCCACTCCAAATGAGTATTTTGGGATAGTTGTCTCATTGGCAATTATTCACATCTGATTAGTTTTCCATTAGTAAAATTCAAATAAAAAGCATTCAATACCAATTTAAATGTGAACCTTCTCATTCTTGGACCACATAGAAATTTGTAGACAATTAGAATATATTATAATTTCATATAACAACTGTAGAAAAGTTCAAAATTATTTTCATTTGATAATATCATCTGCATATATTATATATTTTCAGATAACAATAGGAATAAGAAGAGCAGGATTTCTATTTTGAGGATTTACATGTATGGGACAGAGGACTATTTGACTTGATTTTACTTTTAACTTGGACTTTTTAACAATAATACTCTTAAATTATTTAAAATATTTTATACGTACATGTATGTTTCATTTTAACATTATTTTTATGACTGTATTTATTTATCATTTAATAAACGTTTATTTCTAAACATTTTTATATTTTTAAATATACAATGTGAAACACTCAACCATTTTATATTGATAACGTGGGGTAAATGTACATGAGACAATAATGCTGTTGCAATACAATAAAACTTATTGTCATTGAAAAACCTGAGATTCATAGATGCAAAGCTAGCATATTCATAGGGGTCCCTTTTGTGGTTGATTAAATAGGGAATCACTGGAGCGGGCCCCTCTTAAGTCAGTCAGCAACCCCCTAGAAAAAGTTCTGGATCCGTCACTGATATCAGGCATATACATGTATGTACTGTAGTATTTGAGACATTAAAAAAATCAAAGATATAAAAAGTAAACTTGATGGTCTTTAATGATTGATTAGGTGTGAAGGACTGAAATAGAAAGGTTTTAAAATCGTTCCGTTCTCCTAGACATAGTGAGGTATCCTTGAGGTCTCTCAAATGGCCTATCATGACGACTTTTCACTGTTTTTCTGAAGTGTGGTAACCCCTGCACCTAAATAAATCATTTTCAGTAGTCTCTCTTTTTTTCATACTTTTTTGATGAAAAGTCTAAAACTAATATTCAAATTAGAAAAAAGAAAACTGAGCAACTTGAACCCACAACATACAATTGATATTAGGTGTTCTGGAAGAGTAAGTAGATCCTGCTCCTTGTGTAGTATTAGGAATGAGATGTCCTGGTGCTCTTTTCCTATATGTTATCACATGATTTTGCAAATTATTGCAATTGTGTGCTTTTTAAGAATGGAGAAAAATGTGTGAAAAAGTATTATATTGCATAAAAATCAGCACACAGATATAGGAATGGTATGATTCTGATTAAACTATAGATCCTGTGTCCAAGCTTTGTTTTCTTGTAGATTGGTGTAAAATAAAAATGTGGGTCAAGCATTAATATCAATGCAACAAAACAGGATCCCCAAAATCAGAGTGAGACTTTCATATGCAAATTTCAAAGTAGACCTTAGAAGTGATACAGCATTTTGTTAATGCTTTAAATGGTCATATAGCTCTGACATGTATTAAGAATTGGATGTACTAGGCATTGTGCATTCCTATTGAATGTTAATCTCAAGTTCTCAAGAGTTAAACATGTCCCACGGCCCAGACACACTCAAACATGAATGGTTAGTGTACACCATGTTGCTTGATATGCATGAAAAGGACAGGACAGACATCAAGTTATAAACATGTGTGAGTGTCAACTTCCAACTTGCTTAGTTTTTTTTTATATAAACAACAAGAACGAATACTTAAAATCAAGTGAAAATTATAGATGCATCAGATTAATATTTGTTGATTGGTACTTTTTTTAATTGACAAGTTGATTTCAGATTAATATTTACTGAATCAAAGAATGACTAACCATTACCCTACAAAAAATGGCTTAAAACAAAGATTAACTGAGTGCTTACACTTTGCACATGCGTAGGATTTTTATCCAGACAATAACTTTTGACTTACCCCTTCAGCTGAAATTTTTGAAAAGTTGGGGAAAAAAGGGGGGTTCTTCCAGACAACTGAAGTCATTTATATGGACAAATTCGTTCATAGATTAACCTAGTTTCAATGTACTACATACATCTGTTACACACTGCAGCATAATTAAATAACTACAGAAAATGTAATACTGCGAGGAGTTTGAGCAACATGAAAAACATCAACAAATGACGGTGTAAAGCCTTCAACCCATCATCATTTTTATGTAAAATATATTTAAAATCCTGGAAACATCATCACCCTTCATTGTCTCAATCAGTTTCGTGGTTGAAAACTGTAAAATATGAAATAATTTGCTTAATTTTGCGCCGAAATAACTCCAAAAACGTTAGAAAAGTGTTGAATTTTGACCTCCGGTTGAAGTATTTATTATGTAAACAAGACTCAGAGTGACGGGGAATCCTATACATAGTCATGTGCCCATATGTTTCTGGGTCACATTTATTTATATCTCGACCAATGAAAAGCTTTAGGATGCATTTGTGTCAGTTCCTAGCAAACAGGGGGATTACCCGCGGTTTTTGGAAATCTACGGAGGACGTCTTTTGATTTATCATATTTCAGTAACGCAGCACTTATTTTAATACCTATTTTGGCAGTCGTGTGACAAAATCTATTCTAATGAAAAATTAACCTCAAATACTGATGGATGTTTAGTTGTTTTAATAAATTTATTGTCTGAAGCACAGGCTATGTTTTTGTTTACACGCTGGTTACAGCGCCACCTCAAAATTTTTAGATTATCTCCCCTTTCCCGCGTGACCACCGGAAGTAGATCTTCAATGTCACTGGCTTTCCCACTGCAGTTTAGGAACATTTCATCAACATGAGAACGAAAAGCTTTAAATAAATGACTAAAACATATTTATATAAAGCCGATAAAAATAACACAACAGTGGTTGTAAAAAATCGAGTACTTAAAAACAGAAACAAGTCACCTTAACAGTTATCATTACTCGAAAATAAATATTAACGTTGTTGTCAAATCTATATAATACCTTTGAAATGAGCTAGATCCGGTTCGGAACTTTGCCGTAGGGATATGCCGAAAAGTACCGAGTGTGTGGTTAATATGGAAAATTCGCTATCAGGGCGACTTTGAACCTCTGTGGTGGCTACACGGCCCCGGATCCCAGAAAAATATTTAAGTGGGGAATAGCCTGGGTCAATACCTTTGAAATGAGCTAGGTCCAGTTCGGTACTTTGCCGTAGGGATATGCCGAAAAGTATCGAGTGTGTGGTTAATATGGAAAATTCGCTATAAGGGTGACTTTGAACCTCTGTTGTAGCTAGACGGGCTCGGATACCAGAAAAATATTTAAGTGGGGAATAACCTGGGTCAATACCTTTGAAATGAGCTAGGTCCGGTTCGGTACTTTGCTGTAGGGATATGCCGAAAAGTTCCGAGATTGTGGTTAATATGGAAAATTCGCTATAAGGGCGACTTTGAACCTTTGGGGTGGCTAGACGGGCCCGGATCCAAGAAAAATATTTAAGTGGGGGAATGGCCTGGTCAATACATTTGAAATGAGCTAGGTCCGGTTCGGACCTTTGCCGTAGGGATGTGCCGAAAAGTACCAAATGTGTAGTTAATATGGAAAATTCGCTATAAGAGCGACTTTGAACCTCTGTGTTGGCTAGATGGGCCCGGATCCCAAAAAAATATTTAAGTGGGGAATGGCCTAGGTCAATACCTTTGAAATGAGCTAGATCCGGTTCGGAACTTTGCCGTAGGGATATGCCAAAAAGTACCGAGTGTGTGGTTAATATGGAAAATTCGATATAAGGGCGACTTTGAACCTCTGTGGTGACTAGACGGGCCCTGATCCCAGAAAAATATTTAAGTGGGGAATAGCCTGGGTCAATACCTATGAAATGAGCTAGGTCCGGTTCGGTACTTTGCCGTAGGGATATGCGGAAAAGTACCGAGTTTGTGGTAAATATGGAAAATTCGCTGTAAGGGCGACTTTGAACCTCTGTGTAGTCTAGATGGGACCGGATCCCTGAAAAATATTTAAGTGGGGAATAGCCTGGGTCAATACCTTTGAAATGAGCTAGGTCCGGCTCGGAACTTTGCCGTAGGGATATTCCGAAAAGTACCAAATGTGTGGTTAATATGGAAAATTCGATATAAGGGCGACTTTGACCCTATGTGGTGGATAGACGGGCCCAGATCCCAAAAAAATATTTAAGTGGGGAATGGCCTGGGCCAATACCTATGAAATGAGCTAGGTGCGGTTCGGAACTTTGCCGTAGGGATATGCCGAAAAGTACCGAGTTTGTGGTTAATATGGAAAATTCGATATAAGGGCGACTTTGAACCTCTGTGGTGGCTAGATGGGCCCGGATCTCTGAAAAATATTTAAGTGGGGAATAGTCGAGGTCAATACCTTTAAAATGAGCTAGGTGCGGTTCGGAACTTTGCCGTAGTGATATGCCGAAAAGTACCGAGTGTGTGGTTAATATGGAAATTACGTAGATGGGCGACTTTGAACCTCTGTAGTGGCAAGACGGGCCAAGAACCCTGAAAAATATTTAATTTGGGAATAGCCTTGGTCAATATTTAAAAATATATCTCACTGAGAGTCCTGATTGTATACTCGTTAGTTTCGAAAGTCAAAACAGTATAACAAAAACCTCCTCATAATGAAAACAGTAAAATAAAAAATATAAAAACATACCCAATAAACATATTGAATATAAACGAAAGAGGTTCATTGTCAATGAGACAGCTGGAAAATGTGTAAGCATATGTATTGACAAGAGTTTAAAAAAAAAGTTAAATCTCAAAATTACTGAACTCCTCCAATGAAAATTCAAACCGGAAAGTCCATAATCAAATGGCAAAATCAAATGATAAAACACATCAAACGAATGGACTACAACTGTCATATTACTGACTTGGTACAGACATTTTCAAATGTAGAAAATGGTGGATTGAAACTGGTTTTATAGCACTACAGCTCTCATTTGTAAGACAGTCGCACATATGTGCAATTGTGTAATTGTATATTAGCGATCTCGGTTGAGTAGTATACTGCACGTACCGAGAACTATTGGGATTATTGACGAAAACGGGCGCAGGTTCGACACTTAATGTTTGGATATTTTTAGAAGGTCAATAGAATGTAAGCAAAATGTTAAAAGTTATAATATAAGTTAGTTTCGGTTTATAGTTGATTCTTGATCACCTCTTTTTCGCTATTAGACGAAAGGGGTTTTATAAACGCTATTTCTTGAAGCTTATTTTTACTATAGTTTTTTTTTAAGGCAATGATCATACTAAACAAGATAAAAATAAACACGGATGTGAACACCAATGATGTCCTTCACAAATAATTAAAATGCGAAAGCGTGGTTACGAGAGTTATATATAACACAGAAAAATAAAAAAAATATCTAGTTTTTCTAAAAGGCTTTTTAAAAAAGAGATTGGTATAATTCTATGATGGACATCCATCATTACTTTTTAAAAATAGTGCTTTTCTGTCTCAATGGCCTCGTGATTAACTGTTTGGCTCTTGTTTGAAAACGTTTTGCAAGAATTCAAAGCTGAGAAAATAAGAATCAAACATGTAAAATCATTATTGTACTTTAAAGTAATCAATCCCAATTGACTTTTGTGTTTTTGTCTAGGACAGTAGCATTCAGCTTAACATGTTTTATTTATCCTATATTTTTTTACACTTGTAAAAGGTCAAGAAACAGTTAATGGGCTATGTAATAGATTTCAGTAAAATTTTGCATACAACTCTGGCTCAATAAATTTCAAACTGCAAATCGAAAAAAATAATGCATTAATCAAATTTATCATTTGAAATATTACTGATTGAATTCTTACAAAATGGGTGAACATTTGTATAGAAAGCACATACAATCAGCGAAAAAAAAAAATTTTTTTTTTCTTCTTAAAAGCATTAAATTTCTAATTCTACTCCATAGATTTTTCTTTAAAAACTATATGTTGATACATAGATTTCCGTGTTAATGGTTCAAAATAAAAATAGGGTCACCGACTTTGTTTTTACGGTATAAATCATTCAAAGTTGTGTTCCTTGTGAAATTATGCAATAAAACGTCGAAATAATTAGAACGTCACTGCCTTGGAGGCCGTAAAACATTGACGTTTGACGTTTTTCCCTACCAACAAGGTAACAAATTAATTATTACATGTAAACAAAAAAAGTCAGTAACCATATGAATATTTAAGATCATTTAAACAGAAATTTACGTATCAACAACATGAAGTTTTTTAAGAAAATTTTATGGAGAAGAATTAGAAATTTGATGATTTTAATACAAATTTAGAAAGGTTTTTGCTGATTTTATGTGCTCTCTACACAAATGTTCATACGTATTTAAAAAAATCAATCTGCAATTTTTCAGGTTATAAAAGAGAAAAATTCATTATTTTTTTCCGATATTCAGTTGTAGTCCAAAGAGACACTGTTGTATGTCAAATTTTAAATAAATCTACGACATAACCAATTTGCTGCTCCTTGACCTTATCTAGGTAGTACTATCTAGTAATTAAATTGCTTATAGGAATAGAAACATATCTCACCATTCATCTTTTAACCAAATTGGTCAACTTTATTATCTTTCTAATGTTATTCTGTCATATCATTGTCCAGAAGTCTGAGATTATATTCCATAAAGGTCCTGCAATGTTTGTCATTTATTATTGATGTTTGTTTATTTATAAATAATGTTACCAGTATATTCATATTTAAAATCATGTTTGTTTCTTAGAGAGACTGTAACTACTAAAATCATGGTTTTTAAAGCTATGAAATGGAGTAACTTTCTAATTAGCAATGAACAAACATGTTTCATGTGATTTTTATGACTCTTATTGTAATAAATAAAGCACTTATTATTTGTCGTCTGATAGGGCTCATTAACTATGCATTAATTATTTTTAAATGAGATATTTCAATTACATAATGATATCCATCGATGTTATGCGGCAACATTTAAGAAATGAATTCATGTCATTTAATTCTAACACGAATAAGGATTTTTTGTAAACATCATGTTTCATAGTAACCGTTACAAATTGTTTGACCAAAACTATGTATTTATTTTTCTAATGTCGATTTCTTAAATATTCATAGATCCCAAAACAATCGTCTTAACTGTTGAATTCACAATTGTGTCCTATTCATTTGATTGAGTTCGATTTCGACAGGAAGTAAATGCAAGACAGGAACGATTATCCTGGCTGACTTCGCCAATAATTCATGCAATTCACTCAGCGTCTGTCGGAACGTTTTAATGGATTTATCATATTTTGACATCGATAAAGTACTAACGCCTTCAACTTAACCAGACTGTAAACAATTTTGATATATTTCATACTCAATTGTACACACCTAGCTATTTCAAATAGAAAAAAATATTTATGTATAACGCCTACAATGAAGGTATTCTGGACTGCACGATGAAGCAAATCACAACAATCAAGTACTTGAAGTTAAATAAAAATGACATGATTTTTATTATACTAATCGAATTGAAATCTAATTTTCTACACGTTTTTTCATATCGTCAAATTTTTGTTAGCGAATGCGAATCTCATCAGTGATCTTAAATATTCAAATGTCAAATGGCATTTATGTTATACGTTCAGGAAAATATACAACAAATTGTCACCATAGAGAGTGTCTTCATATTTCAGTAAACATGCATATAGTGGGAATATTTAGGATTGGAGTTTTAGCCGCAATGATCAACATCTCAAGTGTTTAAACGTTTGACATCACTTAAGTAAAAGGACTGAGAGTTGTGATATTTACTAGGCACCAATATATAACGATATTGCATAGTAGAGAATACTTCTTATGTTCAGAATCGTTAAATTTACAACATATATATATATATCCAAATAAATACATGTAAAAAAATCTTTTACATTATCATCCAACATTTGATGCTCTTGAAAAAGTTATGAATGAGATAATCTAGCATCCGGTCTTCTTCACGTTATTAAATAAAGGCAACAGTAGTATACCGCTGTTCAAAACTCATAAATCTATGGACAAAAAACAAAATCGGGGCAACAAACTAAACTGAGGGAAACGCATTAAATATAAGAGGAGAACAACGACACAACATTAAAATGTAACACACACAGAAACGGACTAATCATTAGACAAAATCCTATGAGAATAACAAATATAACATCAAAACCAAATTCATGAATTTGGGATAGATAAGTACCGTGACACGTCTTACAGTAATGTGAATTCACACTCAAAAATAAGAGAAAACAAACGACACAACGGAAACACAACGTTAAAATATAACACACACAGAAACGAACTATAATATAACAATGGCCATATTCCTGACTTGGTACAGGACATTTTTAAAGGAAAAAATGGTGGTTGAACCTGGTTTTGTGGCATGTCAAACCTCCCTCTTTTATGGCCATGTAAAATATAACATTAAAATGACAACACATCATTACAGGACTACAATATAAATAAATAGAAGAACATAATTGACAAAGAAACACACGAATAATAGCTAACAAAAGGCAACAAGTCTAAAATTTTAATACGCCAGAAGTGCATTTTGTCCAAACAAGACTTACTAGTGACGCCCAGATACAAAAGTTTGAAAGCCGAAACAAGTACAAAGTTGAACAGCATCGAGGACATTATAAAAACATTGCACTTTGATCAGCAAATTTTGTGGATGGTTGTCTCTTTGGCTATAGTGCTACGTCTCGTAATTGTATATCAGTAAATCAATGTGTTCCTTCTAACTTTTAATTGTTAAAATATTTGGTTTGTGAATAACATTATTAACTGTGCAAGTGCGCAACTTTAAAGTGTATCATACACCAAAAAAAGGAGAAATTAGAAATTCATTGATAAAACACAAACTATTCTTTGAATGGATAAAATAACTACTGATATACCTGGTACACTCAACACTATCCATTCACTCGAAGATATACTACCACTCTTATCAGTTCCTTTGCATCGATAGTGACCAACGTCTGTCGGTTCAATCTTTTTTATCGTGAGAGTTGAAGTTAATGTACAATGATATTTGTCTCCATCATTTAAGACAACTGAAACACCATTCGTTTGCTTATACCAACGATATGATGTCAAACTTAATGGACACCCGAGATCTGTTGTCAATCCAGCCGTTGGGTCTAAAAAATATCACATGCAAAGTTGTTTCAGAAAATCATCATCATATTTTTATTCATGTTTATAAGATACAACACTCATATTTATATTTTATTGATATTTTGTGTTCCCTCTGTGATTGTGAGGGTGATATATGTATTTAGAAATGTAATCCGATAAAAGGAAACGAATTCAGTAATAAAAGATCATTCATTAAAACGAATCTTATATATATATATCTTTGAGCGTTCCTGACGAAGGTAAATCCAGAAAAGCGCTTCGGACGCAATAAATTACTAAACGTGTTGTTTTCCATTTTTTTATATCACTGGGTCGATACTTCTGCTGGTGGACTATCAGTCCCCGAGGGTATCGTCAGCTCAGTAGTCAGTGCTTAGGTACTGACATGATTTATCAAACTTTACTAAAATTGTCCGTTTATAAATTTTGAAATTATAAAACTTAAGGTTTCAACCCCCTCAGGCAAACAAACTCATCATAGATATCAGGACAAGACGCCAGACGCGCGTTTCGTCTACAAAAGACTCATCAGTGACGCTCGAATCCCAAAAAATTCAAAAGGTCAAATGAAGTACGAAGTTGATGAGCGATGAGGACCAAAATTCCTTAAAGTTTTGCCAAAGGTAATCTATGCCTGAGATAGAAAAGCCTTAGTATTTCAAAAATTCTAAAGTTGGTATTTTTGACATATAGCTCTTCAACGATTTTCGGGGTACTTATCCATCTTCGGATTTCAAATGTTTGGCTTTGAGCGTTCCTGATGAAGTTAAATCCAGAAAAGCGCTTCGGACACAATAAAACGTGTTGTTTTCCATTTGTTTTGTATCAATGTTACAGTTTGAAAGACTGACGACTCCAGATGAAGAGCTAACATAAGTGATCAAATGTATAAAGAAGCCATTGCGTTGTCAGTTTATTTTCGACTTATGCGTTTGCATGTCTCTTTGATATCATTGACCTCTTTTTAACGGTTAAACAAAAGATAATAAAAAAATTAGGACAATGTAACAATAGAATAGAAAACATTTACGAAACATATAAAATAAAAACTTTTATTGAGCTTTAAACCAATAATTGTTAACTGATTACTGTCTTGAAAAAACGGATGGACAAGAATTTCATACTCCTTAGGATGCACTCGCGTTTACTTTTCTACATTGGCTAGAGGTATAGGGGGAGGGTTGAGATCTCATAAACATGTTTAACCCCGCCGCAATTTTGCGCCTGTCCCAAGTCAGGAGCCTCTGGCATTTGTTAGTCTTGTATGATTTTTAATTTTAGTTTCTTGTGTATAATTCGGAGTTTAGTATGACGTCCATTATCAAGTACTGTACTAGTATACTTATTTTTAGGGGCCAGCTGAAGGGCACCTACGGGTGCGGGAATTCTCGCTACATTGAAGACCCATTGGTGGCCTTCGGCTGTTGTCTGCTCTATGGTCGGGTTGTTGTCGCTTTGACACATTCCCCATTTCCTTTCTCAATTTTAAGATTAACTCGACCAATGCCCGATCGCTTCATGATTACTGCGACTTCTATATTTTTTTCATCCCAGACCAACTCGACCAAAACCCGATCTCTACGCGACCACATTCGATCACTCTTCGATCTCTAATCGGTCATACACGAGTATACATGACTGCTACACGATCCTCTTAAAATGTGTGCAGCTCTGATTAACTCTCATAACTTTGCTTGTGCAAAAATATATTCAATTAGTGGTCGGGTTTGAGTCGTGATGGAGTCTTTAAGGAGTCGTAAATGGTCGGGTTATGGTCGTGTATATTCGGATAGCAGTCGAATAGAAGTCATAAACAGGCCCGATCAAGAATTTGGTCACGCTTGGTCGTGGAAATTTGGACAATCGGGATCATCGAGTTGATCTGATCGGCAGTGTGAACCTAGCTTTACGCTTCTATTGCGACCTGATTTCGTCACGACCGAAGCACGGGTGTTTTGAACATGTTCAAAGTTGGCCATGACCATCACGATCCCGAAGACCTCATGACTACCGTACCACGACCTTACTACGATCTACACGATCGCATTACAATTGTCAAAATTTGCATTTTTGTTCAGAGATCGTAGTGCGATCGTGGCCTAGTGTGACTGCGGTATTAAGGTGGTACCTAACACTGCAGGGAGATAACTATGTAAAATCAGCTAAACGTTTTAATTATGTTGCAATATTGATAAGGGAATATTAAGCTTCTCAATGATCAACATTAGTGTTTGTCAAACTGCTTTATAACCAGTGTAATTTTCTGATAAAATGGTTGGTTAAAATTTTTTGAAATTTTTATATTTTTGTCAAAGGGTCAAAGTAAATATTATGTCAAAATTTTATGAAAATTAAACGAGACAAATTAATTTTAGTGAAGGTGTTGGGTACCACCTTAAGCAGTAAAATTATTGTCCTTTATAGTCAATTTTTAACAATTTTTGGTAAATATTTGTATTCTTTAACCAAACATTCTCCTGTGAAACGACTGAGACAAATTAAACCAATTTTGACCACAATCATCATAAGGGTATCTTGTTTTAAAATGTATATGATCACCACACCTTCCAAACAACATGGCTAAAATAGAACATAGGGGGTAAAATGCAGATTTTTGCTAACATCTTTGAAACTAAAGCATTTAGAGCAAGTCTGAAATGCGGTAAAAGATTTCATGTGGTTATGATATATCTGCCCTGAAATTTCCAGACAATTCAGACAACCCGTAGTTGGGTTGCTGTCCCTGAATGGTAATTGTAAGGACAATTTGCAGTTATTGGTTTATCTTGAATATTATTATAGATAGAGATAAACTGTAAACAGCAATAATGCGCAGCAAAGTAAGATCAACACATAGCCAAAACGGTCAATTGACCCCTAAGGAGTTATACTTAATTGTTAACAATTTTTTGTAAATTTTGTAAACTTTTACAAAAAATCTTCTTCACTCAATCAACTGGGCCACATAGAATTAAACATAGCCACCATTTTCAGTAGGGTATCTTGATTAAAAAATGTATCCGATGATCCTGCCATCCAACCAACATTGCCGCCATGGCTAAAAATCGATTGATTATTTGATTATTAACCATGTTAACGTCCAGTGGCAAATATTTCATGCATGTCTAAAACTGTTCTAGGGTAGAACTGTCTAAAAGGTGTCAGGATAACAGCTCTTCATACCGGAAACACGTGTTATGATTTCGCAATATTTATTTTTGAGTTTTGAATTTTGAATTTTGAAATTTGAATTTTGAATTCTGAATTTTGAATTCTGAATTTTGAATTTTGAATGATCCTTCTCGGCTTTCGTAAAATATAGTGTCTCCCCATGTTAAAATGAGCATAGAGCATTAAGGAATCATTTCGATTGTCATAGAACAAATACAGTATTTTTATCTGTCAAAATGTACGAAAATTCAATGAAGATGTTTACCTGTTCCCATTTTCTCCCCGTGAAGTCTGTACATTACAATTTTCTAACTTAATAATTTTAAAAACTAAAAGCAGGGTAAGTGTATGTTGTTTCATAAAATATATATTATAAAAGTTAGAAGGGACTAAAATTAATATATTTTTTTAAAGAATAACAATAGAAACTAGATTTTACATTGCAAACAAAAGCGAATGTAAAACTGGTCCGCATATTGCCTCTAAACAGCAGCCAGTTTAAATGCACATACATGGAATGCAATTCATCTCTAAATGAAATTTTCAGAAAGTTTAAAGTTTTTGATAGCATATCTTCACATATCAAGGAATATTTCCAAATAATTTCATTCAATTTGGAAGATTTTTCGATTTTTCACATTCTTTCATTGCAACGGCGGCTGACTTGGAAATGCAAATCCCCGTTTGCACATCTGCACATTGGTGTTAAATTTATTGTTAAGTTCCATTATATTTGTTCCATACATTTCCGAGAAATAGTCTGGACAAAAATGTTTAGAAAAATAACGATTATAAACAAAAAATGGAACAATAACAATACAGTGAAATGCAGTGAAGTTTAGCGTTTGATAGTTCATTGATAACATTCTGGCGTATCATAAACAAACAACTTGTAACGTCTCATTTTATTGGCCGAAAGATTCAAATACAACAGCAATGTAGTCAGTTTGCACGTGAATTGACACAGGTAACCGACAATGGAATGTACTATGTTACTACGAACGTAAAAACAAGGATTTGTATAGTTTACAAACCTTTGGTCAAAAGAATTAAATAAATGTTTTGTTAACTTCAATTAGTGGGGTCGAAACATTATACTGATATTTTGTATTAAGTAATATTCTAAGTTCTTTATGCATGCAGCAACCCAATTATCTTGTACTGCATAATGAGAAATATCAGGATAAAATAAAATACATGTGCCGCTTTGTACGGATGAATATATGAACCACTTTTAATTTCTTTCATACTGACGATAGGTTATAATCCTAACAATGTCGTAGTCACTTATAAGAAGTATCTCATAATAATAACCCATTACAATAATTAATGATCGGTTGCACTGACATTCTTCTTTTATTATTTTCATGCTATAAAACATACACACAGTAGCTAAGCGTACCAAAGATAGAAACAAAATAACTTTAATCGTATCATTTGTGCACCTGAATGAATTCAGTGAAGGCATGTTGTTGTAATAAATTGAAAAGTTACATCGGCGAAGATTATTTCTTTTGCATGTGTTTAACTAAATAATAAATTAATACTTGTGAGAAATGTCGTAGTTTATAAGGAACAATTATCGTTTGAATTGTTTTAAATTGTATATCGGGGCCTTTTATAGCTGACTTTGTGGTATGGGCTTTGTTCATTATTAAAAGCCGTACGGTGATCTATAGTTGTTACAATTTCTGTGTTATTTTGGTCTCTTATGGAGAGTTGTCTCATTGGACATCATACCACATCTTCTTTTTTTTAAATATAAATGAACTGTTTTCGATTTTAAATGGATGAACATTTATCTTTTAATTTTATACTGTATGAATAGAGCTGCATAACATTGTTGAACTATCCGCTGAAGTATATATGTAGTATGTATTCGTATTTAAAATGAAATACAAAACGAAACATGTATGATAAACTGATAAACAAAATATCAAGAAATTAAGGATGACTAAATGTATGTGCAAGAAGAAACTCACCTTTTTATCAATACATTTAATGAATAAACACTTTTTTTTATAAAACTGATTGTTTCTATTAACATGTACATATGTACATATTTACAATTATAAAATACACATATATATATATATATATATAGGGGGGAGTCAATGAAAAAAATATGTGAATTAAGATTTTTTTTATCCTACATTGAACTTTTGATGTCGTCCATTGATCCAGAGGAGACATTTGAAATAAATATTTCGATGTGAAAACTGTTAAGATTTTAAAGTTTAAAACTTTACTAACAATTGCAGAAAACTATAAAACCAATGAATTTCACATGCACATTTATAAAAGCTAGAATTGTGATTGGATAATAAAAAACACAATCATGTACGCGAATACGACGATGGAAGCTTTAAACGACCTTGACCAGCTACGTGAATATTGATCAGTCCATTCAACGTTATATAGTACATGTGTTCTATTTTCACAGGTGTGAGGTCGAAGGTTTGAATTGACCAATGAAAACGATCGTTCCTTAAAGAGTTTATCTAATAAAGTGTGTTTGTCTGAGTATGTCGCACGACCTTTCGCTAAGCTTAGCCGCAGATAAGTGTATGTACCCCGACTTTTATCAGGGTGACATTATAGCGAGAATATATACAAACATGTTTCAAACATGTTATGCTAATTAGTATTTGGCTTTGTTTACAAAGCGTAATAAGGACGTCATATTAGAATTAATGTTTAATAAGTCATTAAATCTACATTGTAAATCTATAACATGACTTGTGTGGTTCTTCGTTTTAGAACGCACCAACATCATATCATTCGACAAGTAATGCGTGAATATTTGTTAAATTGTTGGGAAACATTGAACTTTTAAGTTAGATTTGTTAATGGTAACAATGTTATTACCATTTATGAATAGCTATATAAAAAAAAAACGTGCAAAATGATTCCAGGTTCGAAAACATCTTTAAATCATCGACCAACTGATGTAGATGTAAGCAAATATATGTTACCGTATGCTTTTAATCATCTGCGCATGCAAGCACCACGTCGTACAGTTAACTATATATAAGGCAGATGAATTATATATATATATATATATAATGACAAAATCTAAACGAATTCGAGAGATGTATATTTATTGATGTAAATTAACAACTATCAAACGTAAAACCCATCAATAACCATTACATGGTCTACTTTTTTAACACCAAACTATACTGGCGACTGTATAAGTAGTTGAACATGTCTTGACCCAATATTGGCAGAAACAATGCACAAAATGAACAACAAAAAATAGTAAAGTCAAAAAGTACCTATCTGAGATTTCTGACAGCTCCTACTATCTAGCTAATTCAATACTAATAATAACGAATAACAGTTACTAACTAGTATTTGACTAAATTCATTCACAGTATTTCAACTTGCTTTGTCGACCTGATAAATAAATGTGTATGCCATCACTTCTGAAAATAACATATAGTTTCTATGTGGTGCTGTTACAGCACTTTTCATGTCTAAGAGAGACTTAATCGTTCCCAACAAGATTTTAAACCGGTCACATTATGTATGTACCTATCCCAATTTTTAGCCTGTAATTATTGGTAGAAGTTTGTTGCAATCTATCAAATTTCTATTATACTGAACATCATGTAGGACTTTAGTGTTTTGTCTTTGGAATTGTTTGACATTTTTTCATGTCGGAACTTATTATATCTTACTAAACGGTAAAAGTTTTTGTTGATGTATATATACATATTTTGTTTATCGAAAAATGCGTGTTGTCTTTATTCCTTATACAATTATAACAAAATATAACAAGCTGAACTAGAAAAAAAACCTCCCTGAAATGAAACACTGTGCGAAATACTTTGTAGGGCAATGTTTTCATACTTTTCCTTTGAATGCATATACTAACAAAAGCATTATGTTTTAGCTTTAGATGGCGCAGCCCAATTCCTAGAGTATTACTTGAAAGAAGTTGGGTGTCTGAACAAAATAATAAAGAACGGAAATCCACCATTGTTGGTATTACTACAACACTGTAAAAGGCAAACCGACAGAAATGAGAAAACAGAGGACCAAATTGCCGACATAGCAAATTTTTTTATGAAAAATACTACAACTAAAATTTTAGATAGTGATGGAAATTCACCTTTACATTTTGCTGCAGAGAGTGGTCTGATCCAGACTATAGATGTCCTTCTTTCATCTGGTGCAGATGCTAGCAGGCAGAATAAACATGGTCGCACAGCTCTTCACACATGCTTAGAAAATCGTAAGTTTCAAAAGCAATTTTTCAAACCTTTCAAATAGAATGTATAAATAACAATCCAAATTTTACATCTCCATCTGACAATTGATTGATCAGTACACGGATTAAACAATGACTCAAATGAAAGTAGAAAGTGCCAAAACATCATCGGGTATTGCCTATTCATAAAAAATTGTATGACAATCAGACATTTTCATCCAGCTCATGCTACCTTCTGACCGTTTAAACTCTATAATACAGTTTACAAGTTTATCATGTTCAAAAATCCTCTTTTGATTTCTGAAATGCGTTGTTGACGTAAGATTATTTGATCATGATCAGTGATAAAAGATTAAATCCCTACTATCCTTAAGCTTGAAGCATCCATCATTTAATATATCACATATTCATAAATAATTAAACTAATATAATGTACTTCAATTCGCAACCAAGTATGTACACCTACATAATTAATATAATACAAATTGATCCGCCTGTTAACTTGCCTCCATCGTGTGATCCTTGATCAATAGGTTATGACCAGGTCAACTAGCATATATGCAGAGTCAAAGCGGTTCACGAATGTAATTCTTTTCCGGAAATTAATTTCTGTAGTAATCTGTATACATAATATTGATACATAGAATGTAAATCTAACCATTTATTATTATTAATAATTTACTGAACAATCTCTCTGTTTGTTGAGTAAAACTAACACTACAAGGGTGCCCTGTCAAATGCTGTAGACATGGTATTCATTATAACAGCAATAGTGCAATAAATTAGATTTTAGATAAAAAAAAAATATATATTTGGTAACACCCATTCGTCCCAACAAAAGTACCGTCTTATCTAACTTATCTAACCCCGCTGTCAAACTCCGCGTTCACTTACTTCAATATTATATATGTAGTCCATTTACCAATTACCGATCTGATTCTATTATTACACACTTTTTAAACAAATTACTTCCCTTTGTAAATCGTAGACTGGTTCCATACCTGACAAAATTGGCTTTGTCAATGCAACGCATGATGAATTGAAAGTGATGTATCGGCAGTTTAACTAATTTCTCATGTAAGATAATTTCTGATGTCAAAAGTATTAAGCTTAACAACAAATTAATGTAATTAAATAATTTAAAAACCTTAAAAATTACTCACATTACGCACAGGTAAATTTGCTTTTTCTGCTAGCTCTCCATTGTAAATAAAAATTAATGTCCCTCATAAGGGAAATAATTAAAAAGGGGTCTCTAATTACAGGGTCAATTACGGGAATTGGCAAATAGCCTATTGAAAAACGAACGATAACCTGTATATTGCTCTGATATTTATTGATTTTTTTGTTGATTTTTTTTTAAATATTTGCTGAAAAAAAGAGGAACCTATCATGATATGACAATACAAAATATAAAACAACCCTTGTTTTATTTACATTTATTACAAGATTGATCGTTTATATAAATATACAGTGTTAATTTCCATTGTTTAACGTAAGCGTATATTTTAAATAAATAAATTGAATGAAAACTACGGTTCCTTATTTGTGCATTGTGATTAAAAATTCGTATGTATCATTACTTTCATTTGTTTACAACTGTGTCTTGTATTGTTCTGGTCGTACTATTGCAAATATTCAATTTCATGACTGTATCATGTGTTTCCATCAGTTTACCATAGAACTATCACATGGTTAGGTTTGAAATTAATGGTAAACCCTAGTGTTTAGTGTTTACGGGTTTAATTTATTGACATAACTGCACGACTCGGTTCTCAATTGATAGTGGTAGGATAATCGTTGCAAAGAATCCTGTTAAACTTTTGTGAAAGATTGTTTTAATTTTGCAGTGTTGCGAGAGTTTATGTTCTATTTTGAAGGCAATTGTAGTGACCTGCCATACAAGTACCGTTCCATTCAGTTTTGTTATATGTCTTGTGTTTCTGTCTCTGACCTAGGTTTTCTGTATAATTTGGCAGGTGTAGTACATCATGACATAAGGCATTGTTACGTGTCCAATGATGAACTTTCGTGCATGACTTCTGTGTATATTTTTGACATGGAACTATTGACCAGAATATGACTGTATGACTCTTGAACTATGCACGTTGGGTGTGTCATCGGGATACAGTGTGTACATTACCTTGACCTCAAAATATAATTTTCAATTGACCTTGCTTCTGAATATGTGGCATGTAGATGTATTGTCATAAGATGGTGAGTCTAGCGGCAATAGAAACTTCATGTGAGCTTGACCTTTGGCCTCAATGTACAACTTGTATATTTTGTTTGAATTAAATGAGGAATTGTCTGATTGGCACTCATACCACATCTTATTATATCTAATTAAGATATAAAGATATATTTTTTAGTTTTGTGTAGCACGACTACCCTCTCCTCAAAATCTGCTTTGTGTTTTTTTTTATAAGGAACTCTTGACCAGACTATGACTTTTTGACTCTTGACCTCTGCATATTGGGTGTGTCTCTTGGTATGATTACATTGACGACAAGTCAGGAGTCTCTGTTTTTTGTTGATCTTGTATGTTTTTAATTGTAAGTTCATTTTTATGTTTTGGAATTTGAACTTGTACACACTTTGTTTAGGGGCCATCTGAAACCCGCCTCCGGTCGAGGGATTTTCACGCTTTGTTGAAGACCCATTGGGGGCCTTCGACTGCTTTCTGCTCTTTTGTCATGTTACTGTCTCTTTTACACATTCCACATTTGCATTCTCAATTTTTAAGAATGTTAGGTTCAAATGAAAACTAAATTCTTTAATTTCCGTGAAAAATTTGAGTGGGTCTCATTGGGGTCTAAGCGTGACGCGGGTTTGGTGACTTTTTGTAAGCGTTACACTTGAAAGTCAAATTATTGTGCCGTGAAAACGGAAATTGAAGTCTAGCGGGACACGGAAATTTACAAAAAAAATGAGAATTGCTTACGTACATACATGTAGTGTAAGCGGGATACGGGACTCTGACAAAACAGTAAGCGGGATATGGGATCAGAACCCCCAACAAGACCCCCATTAAAGAGAGCATTTACTGCTTTAGTCCAGTTGTGATAGGTAATGCAAAATGCTTTAATCATTTTACCTTAGATTTCATTTCATTTCATGGACATGCAGATATGGATAGTCTGTTTTTACATCTTAAAAATTCACACAGAAGGTATACGCATATCAATAAACAGAACTCAATGCAAAGAACCTTTAAAGTACACTTAGACAGAGAGATCAATCTAGTGAAACACTTTATGCTGGTCACATGTAACTTGAAATATCGTTGTCTGTTACCAAACTGCACCGAGATCCTGAAAAAATATACGTCAAGTTAATTCTAGAAGTAGAATTCAATGGAAGTAAATAAGCTGTTTACTTAAATAAATGTAAAATATGTCAATGGGCCACAGATACCCCTGCTTGTGAAAAAACATCAGTAATCTTCCACATATAGATGCAGGATTCACGCTATTTTGACCTTTTTGTGACCATAAGCATTATGTACAAGTTTCAAAATATTTAGTTAAGGCAAACTGAAGTTGAAGAACGGTAACAACATATTTAACATGTTCCTATCTTAAGGCTCTGTGTTGACATTTGAATCAATGACTCATACCACATCTTCTTACATATAATGACTCATGAACAGTAAAAGTGACGCCACCCAATATCGAACTTCATAGATCTGTGTTATAGGGTAATAAGCATTGCGTGTAAGGTTTATAACGTTTGATTGAGTAAAACTTATTTAAGAGAACGGAAACGAAAAATTCAGCATTTTCTATGTTTTTATAGGGACACGAATTCTCATAAACGGTAAAAGTGACGCTACCAATTTTCAAATTTTATTTTGTGTTGTGTGGTAATAGGCATTGTCCCAGGTTAGGGGGAGGGTGGGGATCCCGCCTTATTCGGTATTTATGTGCCTGCCGCATGTCAGGATCCTGTAATTCAGTGTTTGTTGTTTGTTTATGTGTTACATATTTGTTTTTCGCTCATTTTTTGTTCATAAATTTGTCCGTTTCTATTCTTGTTTGAATTGTTTTACATTGTCATTTAGGTGCCTTTTATAGGTGACTATGAGGTATGACCTTTGCTCATTGTTGAAGACTGTATTGTGACCTATAGTTGTTAATTCCCGTGTCATCTGATCTCTTGTGGAGAGTTCTCATTGGCACTCAAGCCATATTAGATAAAGGGTGGGGATCCCATTAACAAATTTAACCCCGCCTTATTCTGTATGTATGTGCCTGTCCCAAGTAAGGAGCCTGTAATTCAGTGATTGTCGTTTGTTTAAGTGTTACATATTTGTCTTTTGTACATAAATTAGTCCGTTAGTTCTCTCGTTTGAATTGTTTTACATTGTCATTTCGTAGCCTTTTATAGCTGACTATTGTGCATGATCTTTGCTCATTGTTGAAGGCCGTATGGTGACCTATAGTTGTTAATTTCTGAGTCATTTGGTCTCTTGTGGAGAGTTCTCATTGACACTCATGCCACATTTTCTTTTTTATATTGTGTATAAGTTTTGCAGTATTTCCCAATATTGGTTGAGGCAAACTAAAGTTAGGAGAACGGGACTCATTTTTTGGATGTTCGGGAAGGACGAACTAGGATAACACCTTATGCCTCTCCACTATGGCACCAACACAGAAGTTCTGACTATTGTGCTGGTAATACTCATCCCACTAGCACTGTCATTAACACACAGACAATTTTAATATTAAAATATTTAATCTTAATTTTGATTTCTTTTTTGGGGGGGGCCGAATGATTATATGCATCCCCTTCACATCCCTTGTCTCAAATTTAACAAATTTATTGAACATATACATTTATATATATTTTATAGCTTATTTTTCAACTAATTTTAAAGCTTACAAACTTAAATTGATCATCTCTTTCTTTATATATGTCTTTTAACATTTTGTTTTACATATATACATTTTACTTCACATGTATTTCTATTAAATCTGGCATTATTACAAAGCCAATTAAATAAAATTCAGTCGAACTTGAAAATAAATGATTGCATATTTATTTTCAAGTCGTTTACTGGTTAAGAGGTTAGATGCACAAATCGTCGGCCAATTGAACGACATGTCGTTTTAAAACTTCTAGAAATATTAACGGAAATAAGGGATGAGTAAAGAAAAATAAATGAAAACAGAACGACTGAATTAAATAAAAGGTTGTTCGATATACTGTATATTTCGGTTTATTTTTAAAATCTATACGATGCTTTAATTATTTTTATCTAGTTTCCTATTATGAAAATAATTAAAAGAGAAGATATATACCTTGCAGCTTCCTTTACCGCCGATGCTGAAATGTTTAATGTTATAAAACAATTTTAGCGTCTTTGACCTACTTTATCTTTTTATTCGGATACTTGTGGTTATCTTCTTCAAGTTCAACGGGAACATTAGAATGATCTAGAATAGAACCTAGATGGAACCAAGAAGTTAGGTTGCTATAACCAAACAACCCGGATGTTGAACCAGTTACCATGGTTTCGAACCAAAGAACCAAGGTTCAGAACCCAAAAAAACCCAGATGGAACCAAGGTTTAGAACCAGAGTGCCCGGATAGAACCTTATTGCATTCAGAATTCTCTTGACTTTTTATACCTTCAACGTATTTTCCAAATCATTTATTTATTTAGTATATTTATATATAATTTCAGCAAAGTCCAATATAGTTGAAGTTGTATCTAAACTTGCAGAAAGTGGAAAGGCATCAGATCAGCTGGAAACATCAAGTAAAACACCTCTTTACTTAGCAACAAGTCTTTGTAAACATTATTATTCACTCAATACAGAAATGCTGAAACTGCAGCCGCGGGTAGTCGAGTTATTACTTCAACATGGTGCTGATCCAAACTGTCATAACAGATGCTATATTCCATTACACTCAGCTGTAATGATAGGAGATGTGGACACCGTCTCTCTTCTATTGGAAAAAGGAGCTTTGGCTAATGCTAAAAATGCAAAAGGACAATCAGCAATTCATGTACTTTTCAGTGAAACAATCGACCGGATCAAAGGTATGTACCGCTCTTATGGCATTTTATAAAATGCTTACTGTATACTGTAGTCATTTTTCAAGTCAGTAACATTGAATTCACTTACATATATGCTGTACATGAATCATTACTGTATTACGGGGTAACACGGCACGGAAACCGTCAGGTATTCATATGACACCAATTGATTGCCTTAACTGCAATTATTTTTTTTCAGCAATCAATCGCAAACTGAATAGTTTCTATGATTATACCAACTCTTGTAGTCATTTTTGTCCATTATATATCTTTTCTCATCTGAAAGTATAAATCCACTACTTTGAAATATTTGACTGCTCTACCCTTTCACTATATTTTGTTCCTTCCTTCAAAACTTAATGAAACATTTTAAGCAGTACTCAAGATCAGTATTATAAAAAAAAAGAATAAATCACGTAGCTACAAAAATATCTTGTTGAATGTAAAATATAAGTCGATCTTGACTAAAACTACTGGAATACAATCTGACATTATCTAGAGGGTTGATTTTTTTTCTTAACAACATTTTCAATACGTTTTAAAATTAAAAAAAATACGGATAATCATCATTTCTAGAAGAACAAACTGTTCCACTCGTTTCGATTAGGTCTTCCATTTGTTTCAGGCTGATTTCATATAAGAGTTATTTGGAGAGATTCATTAGCTAGCTTGCATTATATAGTGAAACCTTACTTTCAGCTAGAAATAACAATATACATTAACAAACATTTGTGTTTGGTATGAGTATAAATTTTCACTCCTGTTTTCGTACTATGAACTTCATAAGTAGTGTTGTTGTTCCAACTATTAACGTATTTCATTACTGTATACCTTAAATCAAAACATATATTCAACAAATGTACATGATTTTATTTGGCGTCATTATTACCATGTTATGGTTTTCTTTCTGATGTGGTTTAACATCTCACTCCTTATTTAAGATTTAATGAATTCGTAGTCCAATTGTGTCATAGATCAAATTCATTCATTGTATTTTCACTTTTTTGTGTTAATATGTCTTTTGATTGTGTTGAGTCATTTCAATTCATAGTTTATAGCTTGTATTTCTATGTTGTGATCTTACACTATTGTCACAGTGCAGGGTGACAGTTGGAACCTACTAAAATGTTTAACCACGCTGCATTTGTTTTCACCTCTCCTGAATTAGGAAGTGTTTCTTGCTTTCATATACAAATTAGACCGTTGGGTTTTCTGTTTGAATGGTTTTACAATAGTTATTTCTACAGCCGTTTTATCCAAAACTTCCTTTTAGTGTGAGCCGAGCCAAAGACTGTATTGAAGACCGTTCTTTGACATATAATTGTTTACTTTTACTGATTTTTAATTGGATTGACATTTTTATCATTGGCAAATCTGCTTACATCTGCTTATATATATTTCGATTTTAGAAGACTATACTTTGCATTTATAATCGGACAAGGCTCTGAAGAAATATCACTTCAAAGGATCGATCATAAATATTGAGAAACATCTTCTTTTGTTTGATAACAACAAATACTTTTATCTTAGTTGTATATCCAATTAGATTTGCGAGGTCAATATTATAAAACAGAAAAGGTTTTACCATTTTGTGTTCGCTTATTTTGAATGTTTCAACAAGTAGTAAAATACTATAGCCATCATCCATGAACAGCATTTCATGCAAAAATTACAAGATTCAACTACATCTAACAGAGCAAATATTCATAAAAATCAAAACTCTGACCATATATATTTTCTTCGATATATGTACAAGCAACAGCAAGAAAAGTTAAAACTACCCCGCATTCAAACTATAAGAGCAGTTATCTGGAATAACTATGCACCTCCTATGCAAGGATACACTTCAAAAATGACAGAGCTCAACTATTTCCCAAAAAACTAGAATACTGTACAAAAGCTCAAACAAAGCAAACGAATGGATAACAGCTCTTATATTCATCACTTGGAAAGGGAAAGTTGTTGATTACTCCTGGTTTATAGGTAGCTAAACCTCTAACTTGTATGAATAGTCGTATAAAATTTCATTACATTGACATACATGATACGTGAACAAAACAAAGCTAACATATATACTAGGTAAAAATGCCAAAAATGGGGTACAAAAGTCAACATTGTGTTATTATCTTTACTAGAACACACCCGCAAATCGCCGGCATTTGGTGCTTGGTTGAAAGTATGTAAATTGTTGTAGGGAGATTTTTTGATGTCTGGAGAACTTTAGAAAAGGTATCAAAATTGATAGCTACTTGGAGACAGGACAATTTTATTAAGCCCTCTCCCTTTTTTTCCAAAGTCCGTTATTTTTTGGTTTTCTGAAAAATTCAATTATTTCTGCGTTTCTGTATTCCATGAACATACGTATAATTTAAATAAAGTGCATTTGCTATTATCTATCAATTTCAAGTTTCCTCTCCAAGGCGATCACTGCTATATCATATAGCAAAAGCGCAGGCATTTAGAGCTAGGTTGAAAGTATGTAAACTGTTGTAGGGAGAATTTTTGTAAAACATTTTATGTCTGGGGGATTTCAGAAGGTATAAAAATTCAAAGATTCTTGGAGACAGGACAATTTTTAAGCCTTTTCTTTTTCAAAAGACCGTTTTTTTTTTGTTTTTTTTCTATTAAATTCTATTATTTTCGCGTTTCTTTATACTATGAACATACGTATACTATATATATATAGTATAAGTAAAGTGTATTTGCTATTAACTATCAATTTTAAGTTTCTTCTCCAAGGCGATCACTTTGACATTATATTTATAGAGAGTCTCTATGAACGCGTTAACTACACTGTATTGTATTGTCCCGTCCCAAAGTACTCGGCCTACGTCGATTCGTCCGACTCGGCTTGACTTGAGTTAAAATATTGGTGCATATGCGCATATACGCAACCTTTCCGAACCGAAGTCCAAACTCTTTCATCGAGTTGACTATCATAAGGAAAGTGAAAAAAGTCCTTCTCATGTATGCTTTAGAGAAAAAGTTTGTTAGTGAACAAAAATCGTCTTTAGAAAAAAACTGTCTTATTTATAAACATTACTGACAGTTGATACACACATAAACACTATTTGTTTATTTAAAAAAAAAATCCCCTTGTCAGCCTCTTTCTTCGGATGTATTTTGTCAAAAACCAGTTACCTGTACCAAGTCAGGAATATGACAGTTCTTGTCCATTTGTTTTTTTATTTGTTTTGTTATTTGATTTTGCCATGTAATTATGGACTTTCCGGTTAGATTTTCCTCTAAGTTTAGTATTTTTGTGATTTTTCTTTTTATTTTATATCAATGATTTGTGTTTCCATTAATTGAAAATCATGTGCAAATTTAAAACCGGAAGTCTTGTATGCCTTACAAGTTGGTTTGTTGACGGGAACAATATCTGGACGCATTTACTTTCGTTTTTCTCCCTAAAAAACTTAATCTGAATAATCATATGAATGGATAACAAATGCGACTATGCACTGTACCTATAGCACGCAGAGGCATGATGATTAACTTATTGTTGAACGAAGAGAAGCGACACACAAAATGAGGTATTCACGTTTAATATAATGGATTACTATAAGAACAAGCAACTATATTAACAAACATTAACCATGGCAAAACACTATGATTGGACCCATGTCATATATCAGAAAGAAACACAAAAAGGCATATAGCCAAAGCATACTAGCAACAAAAAAAGGACAATAATATAAAAATTATCATAAAACAATAATACAATAACGGGATGTATAAAAACAGAGCCTCGTCAAATGATTACCACCAAAACAGACTGAATAGTGAAAGTAATAGTTATACAGACAAATAACATAATATAATAACACGTTATTAAGATGATAAACAACTTTAGAACCAATAATTTATACTTCAAGGCCGTCTTGTATTTTTTGTGAATTTGATACCGCATATTTATCAACAAGGTATTGGTTCCTGTCGATTACCTTAATTTAAGAAAAAGGACGAGACGTTCTTTGACATACCCCTTTTTCATCAACTTTCTGCTCAGATCCTGGTGAAGTTTTACGAAGTCTTAGTAGTTGCTGCATGCTCTTGAATGCCGAATAAGTTTGGAAATTTTTATCTGATATGAAGGTTCATTTGGTATATTGTAACTATGGTGGAAGAAATTGATATACAGTATCATGATGTTACTCTATATGTGTTTATACAAATGTCCAATTGTATTACCGTTCAGTTGATAAATTCTAATACATGAATTGCATGAAACAGTCAACCATCCAGAAAACTAATCATGATAACCAACTATTTTGTTTTATTTTTGTCAAATTGGAAATTGAAAAAAGACGAATGGTGGAAATTTGAATGTGAGCGGAATGTATTAGTTAAATTTAGAAAACGTTACGGACGCATGTAATCCATAATAATTAATGTGTTGTTTTCGTTGTAATAAAAAAGGAAAACAACAAATTTGGAACCGGACATGGACACACTGCATTGAACGCAGTATAATTTTAAATCACGTTGGGAATCTGACGACCGAGGAATCGATTGTGCGTTGTTTATGATTTATAATAGGTGAATATGTATGTTGTATAATGAAAATTCAAGCAATGCAGGATAAAAGCCATCGCTTTAGGAACCAATAATGTTATAGTATAGGAGTCACTTTAAAAAAACATTTTGAAATAAGCCATTTTTAAAGTAAACAAGTATGTATGGTCTGAAGTCTAGCTTACAATGTCCTTATTCAAAACAAGTGATAAATATTGTATATTTGCAGATTGTGAAATGGCGCTATTGCAACTTCTTCTTGGTAAAGGCACAGATGTCAATGCCACTGACGAAGAAGGTAAATCTGCATTAATTGTTGCTGTAAAACATTATGCAAGTCGGGAACACAGAATACGGAGTATACCTTGCAGATCAACTGATCCATCTGGGTATAATGTCCTTGCAGAATTGATTTGTCATGGAGCTAATGTCAACCTAGTAGACAAGAACGGCGACACTGCACTAACCATGTTTTGTACAAATGGTAAGAATGTTATGATATCGAGGTCTTCACATCCGTAATAGTGTATGTGCTTCACTATGAATGATATATCAAACAGTTTCATTTTTCTCTTATGAATAACTTAGATGGTATAATCTGTAGTATAGCCATTCATAGACTGCTTTGGTTTAAACTTAACCATATTCACTTAGTAGTGCATACAGAGAGATAATAAAGTCAACTGTGCTTTATTTGATAATAATGATCGATTTGAAGATAAATTGGTTCCTCAAATGATTAATATGTTAATGGGAATATATATGTCCAACAATTTAAAGTGAATTATTTTCGGTTATATATTACAGGTTATATTAGAATACTTATACTTGTTATATTAAGACCACCACGTCTTCAAGGTACTTAATCAAAGATATAGAAAGATGTGGTTTCAGTGTCAATGAGACAACTCTCCATCCAAGTTACAATTAATAAAAGTAAACCATTATTAGTCAAGGTACGGCCTTTAAAATGGAGCATTGTCTCACCCCAAACAGAAAGCTATAAAGAGCCCAATAATACTAGTATAAAACCATTCAAACGGAAAAACTAACAGTCAAATCTATATGAAAACGAGAAACACGTATGAACTACATAAACAGACGAAAATTCTGTACATCAGATTATATTAGATATACCAATATATTTTAGCCTCTTCGTGACCAACTCAGTCTTTCTAATGGTGTGTGGAAATCTACGTCGTTAATGTGTGGTAAACACCTTCCTGAAATCGACGACTAAGTGGTTCCGACTTTCCTCGTTAATATCACATTTTGTAAAGTGATGTTTTGTTGGCCAATTCGCAAGTTTCTTTCCTATTTCAATTTGAGATATTTACGTATGCGCATCTTTTAAGTAATATTAGACTTTTATCTTACCTCCTAAACATTTCTAGGATTATTATTGGTTAAAAGCGTCCGCGTGGAGACCGTGTATATTTAATATAAGGTTAGAAGGGAGGCGGGGCTCATTTCATACACGGTTAGTGGTGGCGTTACGTCCCTTTATAAAAACAAAACGAAACTGAGAAAAAATCTTGAAGGTTTCGACAGACGAAGAAACTGATGATTAAGATTGAAATAAATTCATAAAACACTTTTAAACCTAAAAAAAGTTGTTACTGTTGGCATCTGTTTTTATAGGATCAATGGAATTAGTTTCATAATGCTAACAGTGTTGGAGACTTCCTCATTTTGATAGATCACTTGTCTAAATTTCACACGTTAAGGTAGTCGGTAAGATAAATCCGTTACATAGTGTTCTAGTGACGTAATACGGTATACATGGGTCAGTAAAATCTATAAAGGGATTCGAGCTCCGCTCTCACCCTATATGGAATATACTGACCCCATACATACCGTATTAGGTCACTAGCACACTATGTAACTAATAATATTTACTATAGTACTTTAGGTGACACACTAATTTAAAGTAATGGATATTTTTGGTGAAAGCATATTTAATTCCTGTTGCAGTAAACCGTTGGGAATCTAATTCAATACAACTAATTTATAAACAAAACAATAAACATGATAAACGAAAATCAGGATCAAACGACAGCCACTGAACTACACGCTCGTGTCTTGGGAGAGACACATGCAAAATATTACAAGGTAATACGTGTTTGCTGGTGACAAACACTCCCCTAACATAAGACAGCGGTATATCAGTACCACATAGAAAACTGAAAATGAGTTGATCGAGCTCATCAGATCGGTTCAAAGAAAAGAAAAAAACGAAACAAGTTGAAATATATTTGTTTGTGATTAAGCTATAATGTCGTGTTTATTTACACAGGTGTTATTCAAACATTATGTCTGATGTTTGTGGCAAAACCATCAGATTTGATCCGTTTTGCTAACATTCATTATATTTTCCTATTGTCTGTTTTGGTATTCATAGCGTATTTCTATGGTCATTGTACATGATAGCGTCTTCGAGTGTTATTGATGATGTTGAATTTTAAAGACAATTGGATTATAGTTGTAATTGTGATTTTGTTACTTATTATATCGTTATTATGGAACTTGATCAATATTCGTTTTGTATGCTATTTTGATTTTGATTTTGACTATGATAGAAATAATTTATAAAAAAGAGTGATATGTTGAGACCTATGCCGTATTTCTACCCCACACGATATTCGTATGTCTATTCATTGTCATAAATTTTGTCTGTGTTTGTTTTTTGTTATATTTTGAATTATTGATTCATCTTTAGGAACTTAATGTTTAACTGAGTTAACTGATTTTAAAGGACACATGTTAAAAGATGGGGTAAAGATAGCAAAGGGATATTCAAACTCATTTATCGATAGGAAACTGACAATGGTATGGCACAAGCAATGACAAAACAAATCAAACAATAGTTCACAAACACATCAGACAAAACTAAGGAACGAGCAGCACTAACCCAACAAAAACAGGGGATGATCTCAGTTTATATGCAAAGGTAAACAGGCACTACTCCGTATATTGCACCTGTCGTACTGATTATGTGTAAGAACAAACACGGTGAAAAGTTCAATTCAAAAGGTTAAGCAAAAATAGGATGGAGTTGTCGTTACGACAGTTGGAACATATCCATCGTCATTTGAGAAACAAATGTTGTTTTTTTCCTTTATATACACAAAGTTTGGACTATAAAGGTGGTATTAAGTTTTGGTATTTCAAATTAATTAACAAGCAAAGAACATCTTAACATTTGTATTATGCAGAAATGGTGGACACTGACGTAATCACTCTTTATCATGTTACTGTTTGTTTTCTTGGATAGGTTCTTCAATAGGAATCGGAATGACTCTTCTTAAAGCAGGCGCTGATCCATCTGTAGGAAAGTGTTTACAGTCAGTGTTAGAGAACTATAAGTTGCGTGATGATCACGATTTTCTCCTTGAACTGCTTAAAAAAGGAGCTAACCCAAATATCCATAGTGGATATGGTTTTATTAACCTTATTGAAGTTATTCAAAAAGAGAAAACACAATTGGTAGAAGCATTTTTGAGACATGGGGCAACTGTAAATTGCGTACACTACAATGGAAAGAGTGCTCTTCACTATGCGTGTGACATTGGTATATATTTTTAATTAATCGATAGTATATTATATCTTTGTCATTTTATAACGAGGATTGGTTTACATGTCTGCACTTGATAAATGTTCATCAAAAATATTTAAAGCGGTATAGTTATCACAAGTAAATATGTGTTTTTTCTCATCATTAGGCATCCGTCATGCGTCGGTGTGCGTTAACTGTAACTTTTAAATCTGCACCTCTTAAACTACGGGGCTAAAGTCCAAAATTGACCACAGTCATCATTGGCTTATCTTGTTTTAAAATGTGTCTGATGACCATGTGAGTCAACAAACATGCAGTAAGGACTACAATAGAAGTAAAATTAAACATAATGATAAAATAGTTTTGTCTATCGATTTTGAAAACCGATATAAATACAGAAAAGGAGTAGGTCCGGTAAGGGTCGATTTTGGCCTCAAATTTCAGGTTCATCAGATAAAAGATTATTGTCACTTTTTTAAACAATTTAGTGTCTAGTTCAGTCGATTCAATTAGTATATGTGAAAGATTTGGACTGATTTAGTCATTTAAGAATCTCAAATTCAAGCTTAAATATGAAAAATCTATCAAATATGCCATAATATGTCACTTTTCAGATGGTTTTTGTCAAAATTGAAAGTGGCCGCATCCGTGTTCACTCTCAACTTTTATATATGTTATACATAATCATCAAATACAACTTACATTTAAATATTATGAATGAACACAAATGTGGCCACCTCTATTTAAGACGAAAAGCGTCTAAAATTTGACTCAAAAGCTAACATTGTGAAGATTTCAGTTATTTAACATGACTTAATGATGCTAGTTCCCGATATATGTGCAATATATTGTCACAAATAGCTCATATTTATGTAGCAGAAGTTTTCTACTTTCCAATAAATAGCTAAATGTTTACATTTTTTTTTAACAATTTTGTAAAACTGCTATATTTTGGTGCCTAAAAGGGGGTCTTACAGGACCTACTCCTTTGACTGGCAAGGAAGTTTAAAGCATGTTGCGATCTAACTGTCGTGTATTTACTGTAAAACTTTCTGACGATTTTTACAGGAGTTATTGCCCTTTATAACAGCTACTGACCCCATTTTGTATTTCTTTTTTGCCCATTTCTTTAAACTATTACAAATAAAGGGAAGTTTAAGAGCAAAAAGGATGAGAAATGCAAGGACAACACATACATTTACGAAATCTTTAGACGATTCCTTATTGCAGTTTTAGCCGTTAGATGACGACTTATTCCATGTTTGTTTTTACTTTCGCTAAATGTCTGCTTGTAATAGTTAGATAGAACGAAACTTTAAACAATAAAAATGATCAAAAAACAAGATTTACAAAAAAATACTTTAGAATGACAAAAATTGTTTGCCGTGTCCATTAAAGTTATAGTGACCATTTATTGACGATTTTTTTACCAAGATTTGCATATTTGATCTTTATCTATAGATTTTTATAACTCTAAATAGAAAACTGAGCAGAAAGACCAGAGTCTGAAACAGTGGTGACGTTGCCTCGCTAAATTATGAATTTTAGCATCAGTGATCACAAAGACTGATAAACACATTTTGCATAAGTAGAATCATTTAAATGATGATCTGTATACCCTATATATACATTGTGGATAAAATTGAAACAACTGTAAAAAGGTATTCTGCAATCATGTTGTTTGCTTGCCTGTCCGTTCATCAAAAAAGCATTTTGTCAATTTTTTTCTTTAAAAAATATATAAAAAATGTCTTAATATTTAATCTGAAGATTCATAAGATTAACAGTGATAATTTGTAAATTGTGCCCACTGCGGGTACTTTTTGGATCTTCGTGCAGATACTTTCTTCAAATATGTTCAAATTTGATAGCAAAACCTCGTCCATTGTTCGTTCGGATCATATCTTTGGTACGATAAAAAAAACTTGGTATAGTCGCAAGGGTTAAATTAAGTTACCCTATCCTTTAATCAATCTGATTATATACATCTCTCTGATTAATGTCCTATGCTTAGTTTTGGTAGAATAACATTTGAGTTTAACAAACTTGTTTGCTGATACATAATAGGAGGATCAAGAACAAAGTCAGATCATTGTGATATTGATTTGATCTTTAACGTTTGCTGTTGTCATTTTCGTTGTAACCAATCTTATTTGTATTGTATTTTAGAATGTCAGTAATGTTTGCACCTATTTCTTCTTATAATTTAAGTTAATTGTCAACATAGGAGCCGATTTATGACATGTTCATCAGTATATTTTGATTCGGTTTTGTTTGCTTTTGATTTCAGTGAATTGATAATTTTCTTTTTCAGCGAAGCCAAAGATAAGAAATGTCATTATTCCTCTTCTTATAAAGTATGGAGCAAACCTTAATTTAATGTCGCAGGACAGCATGCGACCGTTAGATGTGTTGGTTGATAGAATGATCAGAGATATCAGTGAACTTCAAATTATTAATGATGGAATGTACAGCCATCCATATTTGAAGATGGATTTGTCATCATTCAATCAACTTATTAGAAGCGGTTCGGACCTAGCTCCATCAGTGGATAAAAGAAAAGGTTACTCTGGGGACTTTTGGTAAGAATGCATCCTTTATCAAGACAAGAAGTAGAGACGTAAAATCACATCTCTGTTAAACATTGTTGTAACGAGATATACTACTGTGCAGGCTATTTTTTCACTAGCATGTAACAAATACAGTACTAAGTGAAAAACAGGGCCTACATTGATATTGCATTGTCAGTTTCTCGTCCTGATTGCGTTTACCCAATGTTATTTTTTTTATTTATTAGTATATTCTGACTTTGTTTGACCTGATCGAGGTTTCGAACCCACGACCTTTAGCTGTGGAGGCAAATTACTACCACGAGACCATTAAATTAGTTTTGTATACAAGTGTATCTCCTTTTAACTTTATAGTATGAGGCCGTCAACAACGGACAGTATGTTCTATATTCTATATTTTTGTTCACCTAAACACTAACTGAAGTGCGTTATATATATGAACGATTCGCTGTTTATTCTTGAATTCTGTATACGTTTGACATTCAAGATAAACGGGACTTAAATATTATGATTTTTAAAGTTTATTGCACACTTAATTTCTTTCAAGGTATTTTTCTAGCGTTTACACAAATATTTTAAGGATACTAAGATAAATTCGAAAATGAAAACCTGTATTATAACAGTTGTTATCAAATAGTTCGTTTCTATGTATATTGCATTGTCTTTAACTTTTTGTTGCAATTCAGTGTTTCCTCCTATAGTTGAAGTGTTTCCCTCTGTTTAAGTATGTTACCCAGATTTGTTTTCTCTCAAACGACTTATGACTTTTAAAAAGTAATATACAACTCTTGCCTAAATGATTTTGAAAAATTATATCCGTCTGGTGTTCATTAGACTCTCAGATCTTCAGATATATTTTTTTATGTTGGTCCTAAGTACATTTTTGTATTTGAAAAACTCTTCAATTTTTAACTCTATGACAAAACTGCAAAAATATCTGCTAAACCCTATTCTATACTTGAAATATTTGAATTGACACAAAGCTTGATCGAATAAAAATACTTTTCTATATAAAATATTTTTCTAATGCAAGGGCTCATATCCATTATTTAAAAAAAAAGCAATGATAAATGAAAGATTTTTGTCACATGTTTAGGTTCACTGTTTTATCATTGTGTTAAAATCCGCGAAGAGTAAAACACGAAATTAAGTATCCGCGAAAATAAGTTGGTTTACAGTATATATTTCTTCTTTTGAAATCTAAAACTGTTTCATATTTTTGTATTTGTATCTCTGGTGAGTTAAGTTAATGATAGATGGACTGAACTCCTTGCCGATATATTAACGTACAATTTTTTTTTTTAAGATTATCATTGAATTGTAACATTGCAACAGCGATTACAATCAAAACTGCAAGTTCCGCGTAATCCAATACACATATTGACCATTTACAAAAAGATAGTGATACGATAGTCTCGTCTCATTAATTTTTTTCTGTTAATGTTTTCATTAAGTCGAAGATTAATCAATTTGTGTCGTCTCATAGACAATGCATATATTTACTGTCGTCATTTAAGTTGTTTTGTAATGTCTTTTGTATTTGTTAGGAAAAAACAGTGTGCTGTCTAGTACATTGAGGAATAAGATTTATTTTTTGTTATACGACAAAATATATGTATACATTAAAATATTCCACTTAGAAGTCATTAACACATTGACGGATATTGTAGTTGTAGATTAAATCCATTATAAGCGACCAATCACTATATATCCTCTATATATTAAATTCTTCATTTCTTTCCAATTCTATACATTTATC
The DNA here is from genome assembly GCA_019925275.1 of Mytilus edulis. Taxonomy (NCBI): domain Eukaryota; kingdom Metazoa; phylum Mollusca; class Bivalvia; order Mytilida; family Mytilidae; genus Mytilus; species Mytilus edulis. The sequence continues at coordinate 101,401,353 of CM034351.1, read as the reverse complement.
ATTATAAATTGTTTGTTTTGAATGTTGTCTATTTTGTATTTTAGTGGAATTCGTCAAATTCCAGGTTCTACAAAACCATCGTTATTTTTATCTCTTATACAAAATGGATTGTTTACCGCTGCATATTATCTTCTACAATGTGGCTGGGAAATTGAAAAAGATAAGTGTCTTGACAATTTTGATATAACTAAATTGGACCTGTCAACTATTAAAGTCAAATATGAAATCTACAACAGATTAGATATTAAAGAAGCAAAGACCGAGTTCTGGAACATATTCGAAAATTCAAGAAAAGTTACAAAACCCTTGTCGACACTTTGCAGAAAAAGTATAAGAAAACAACTAGTGTTTTTATCTTGTGGATCGGATATTACATCTAAAATATCGAAACTACCAGTACCATTGAAAATACAGAGGTTTCTTGATTTGACTGAATGTGTCCTAGACGATGAAATCATATTATTAGAAGAAAAAACAAGGTGATTAATTTAAAAACTCCTATATTATGTTATTTGTTATGTTGGTTTTAAAAAAAATACTTTCTTCTACAAATCAGATTATCGTTAGGTTATGACACATGTAAAACTTCCTTATGCATGATAATTTGAATGATAAGCTTATTCATACCTGCAATCAGGTTAATAGAGACTCTCGCTGTCTTGGGTTTATTTATATGCGACTTCATTGAAGATTGTGCCATTATCTAAGAGAGATTGTTCTTTTCATGCCCCACCTAGAATAACAAGATGCTGAAAGACTTTTTCATTTTATAACAATTGCCGAAACAGGTTTTGATATCGCAGTTTACTAAACTGGATCCATTACAACAGTGATACATCTTGATCAACTTCTTTACAGAGAGAGAGAGAAGGGGGTATGACCCGAACGATAACGCTGTTTAGGTAAAACCCGATTGTAAATCAATGAAACTATAGTTCTTGCTGATTGTTGATACGCTAGAAATCTATGCATAAACATACGAATATTTTCTTATAAACAAATCCATTATTCTTTTGTTTACTTACAAATCGTATAAAAAGATTTTTAGTTGCAACGTTCTGAAGCAAAATAAACCTAACATTTATACTTATTGTGTTCGTAACTTGAGAACTCTCTACGTATTGAAATTTAATTAGAACAGGCTATGGACGCCATCACGAATTTGATGATTCATAACCACTACTTCTCTATCGATTGGATACACGGAATACAACCAAATTGGTAACAGAATGGGCAACATGTTGGCTCATTGGCTCTTGAGATCACGCTGGTTTTTATTGAGGTTCATATTGCTTATCCAAATGTTGTTTTTTGGTACATTTTGGTTTTCATTAGCTCGATCACTTTATCATAGGTTGATAAAATATAGCATTACTTACAGTAGACAGTTTGATATTATCATTCTAGAAGCCAGTACTACGTACGGTTCAAACAGTAATTGATATATTGTCTAATTCAATTAACTATTATATCACTTTGTAATCATTTTATTAAGAAATTGTATCCCTCATGTGTAACTATGATGCCGTGTTAAGTGTGGCTTTACTTTCAGTCCACTGAGCTCTGCAATTATTTTTTGATTTTTTATTTATTTTTGGCTCCGAGTTTTACTGAGGAAACATAATTATCGAAATGGTCATTTGTTGCAGTAACATTTTTTTTACCATTAATTGTACTTGATTCATGTTGTGATTATGTTTATCTTACATTCTGAAACATTGGTTTTATTCTTATCGTGCTTCGAGTACTCCACAAACCCAGCAATTAATATTGATATTCACTTTCGATCAAATAATTAAGGGCTATGAGAACTACAAATGGGTCGTGCGAAGAGTCCTTAATCTACAATAAGTGTTGAGATAACAGTTGTTATTTCTTTTTTTGGACTATATTTTCCTTTTTAAACCTTCTAACATAATTCAATGCCTTGTCATTTAACTAACAGGTTTTCCGGTTTGAATGTTTTTACACTATATATAGCTAGTAAATTATGGGGCCCTTTAAAGCTTTCTGTTCAGTGTGAGCCTATGCCCGTTGTTGAAGGGTGTACCTTAACCTTTAATGGTTTACTTTTATAAATTGTTACGTGGATGGAGAGTTGTCTCATTGGCTGATATGAGTCATACAATAGTGCATTACGTGCAATTAAGAAATTGAATTTCCAAATGTCAGATACTTCTTTATATTGAAAGGATCCATGAGACAAAATCAAAGTAAAATAATAAAGTTTGTCTGATTTTTTTAAATATTGATTTCGAAATTTGTGCTTTTGAATGATAATATATCTGATCGATTCACATTTATTTGGCCTGTCAGACGGATAATCTTACCCCTTTGATCTTTTAGTATAATGCAACTTATTTTTTATATTGAAATGCCCTGTAAAGTTTATTCTTAAAAGCGTATGTTTTTTTTTCTTTTTCAGACCACCGCCTCGCAATCCCCGTGCGTTCAATGTGATGCAGTCAATGTACACTGGGATCACAGCTCCAAGTTTTTTCATTTTTTCAAATAATGGTTCGGATGATAATATATACTAGCCAGATTAGTCGAGAAGATGTTGACAACAATCTTGGTTATTTATGCGTTTTGTGTCATTTAACTTCATTTGTTATGTGTTTTGTGTCATATTCCTAATTCAAAAAGGTTTTTCAATTTTGTGATTTACCAAGAGAATGGCAAATTCTTGTACATTTGGAATATTGTACTTTCTGTAGATTGTTAAACAGAGGAAAATTTCATCAAACAATAGTTTAAATTCTTGTAAAACTACTTAGCTTGTAAGGTTTGGATATGTCCAGTATATTCATTTTCGTGAATAAATTGGAAATGCTTTCACTTAAACAACCCCGGATGTCTGGTATTAACAAACAGGGACTCTTCACTGGAATACTGATATAGTAAAGTACTTTGTTAACTGCAAAAAGTGAAATTTGTTGTTGATTAAAAAAAAAAAAAAAAAAAATGTGAACACGTAATGTGAGGCTAGACACTGATTTAACTCTGAATATTTGTAACATCGGATGATTATGAAGGTTAAATCATTCCCAGTTATTCAATTTTCCTCTTGATTTCATCCGTTTCTGAAGGTAGATACTGCATTATTGCAAGTATTAACATCAAGTTTGAAATTCCAATTTGACTATAAATGTACCATTAAATACTGACGAGTAAAATGTCTTATCCAATGTAACAGCTACATGTATGCGGTGTGATTTTGTATTGTTAAAATGTTCATTAATGTGTTAATATGTATATAATATAATATCTTAACGTAATCTTGATAGTGTACATATTTTATTAGTCAACGCTTCGGAGTTGACATGAATATCAATAATTTGGTCATTTTTATAAATTTCTTGTTTACAAAACCTTGAATATTTGGAAAAACTAAGGATTTTCTTATCCCAGGCATAGATTACCTTAGCATTATTTGGCAAAACTTTTTGGAATTTTAGATCCTAATGCTCTTCAACTTTGTACTTGTTTGGCTTTATAAATATTTTGATATGAGCGTCACTGATGAGTCTTATGTAGACGAAACGCGCGTCTGGCGTACTAAATTATAATCCTGGTACCTTTGATAACTAATTACTCTTTTCTTTAAAACACCTATTTTGCTTCTCATAATAAAATATAATATCTTGAAGGCAAGAGTTTTATATGAATATATAAATATATAGTTTGTTTCTAGTAAATTAAATAAATGCAGTGAGGTTGTCAGTTATAGTTTAATTATTTGAACATAACAAGAAAATGTTGCTAGTAATTTACAATTATAGATATTTTTCATTACATTTATACTTTTCAAAAGCCCTTGGTGTACATTCATTATATAATCATTTCAGCTTTTAAATGCAAGTAGTCCATCTTTGCTATGTTCATTTGTACAAGTTGTATATATATATCAATGTTTAATTGTTTATTTTGTTTCATTCATAATCCATCTCTAGCTTAAGGGTTAAATTATTGGTCTCATGAATACGGTTCGAACGTGGTCGATTTTTTCACTTCAAAGTGAATGATTTATCCTCGATGTTTATTAACTTATTTTGACAAAGTTGAACCATACTTGATGCTAAAAGTGAATTATAATACTGTTCACTTTCATTAATGATTAAATTAAAAGAATCAGATGTTAATTATGTTTATATATCTCTTAGATAGTGCCCCTTCAAATGAAAAAGAATTATTAAAAAAAGAAATAGGGCAAAAACTAACGTCTTAAAAGGTACGTACGAACGATGTTTTAACTAATTTAATAAATAAATATCAAAATTCATCTTTGTAACTCATATGAAACCTTAAATGTGCAAGTACTCATGTTTCATGACAGAACTTTTTGTATTTTGAAACCAAATTTTACTATTTTACAACAATTTAAAATGCCAAAAACCAGTCGTTTATCAAATATTTAAGCACAATTTCCAGTTTTCATGTGACTCTTCTACATGAAATATAAACACTTAAGACAATATTTATACTATATCGTGATTTTATCTCAAGCACCTGAAATCACCCCCGTTTTGCTTAGGGTTTTTTTTTCATGTTGTGTCTTTTATCTGTTAATCAGTCTGTTAAGTCGTGTTCTTAACAGACTTAATAAAATAGCTTTCAGTAGTCTATTACATATCTTTGTTGGCTATTGTAAGCGTGAATCTTGAAATATGAATGACCCTCTCGGCTTTCGTTGTTTTGACATGTGCATACATAAATAAAAAATGAGATAATTATTAAATGAAAGATTAAAACTAATTGTTGTGTAATAGTTGAAGCAGCTTTAAAGTTTAACTGGAAATACAGATGTATTTGATACAAACAAAATAGTTTAGTCTCGTTCAATTCTTATGTAGTTTGTTTGTGAAATATTTACATAAAGCATCTAAGACTTTAATCCAGCATCAACCAATGAATAAAATTAAGAATGGAAACGGGGAATGTGTCAAAGAGACAACAACCTGACCATGGAAAAGACAACAGCAGAAGGTCCACCAACAGGTCTTCAATGTAGCGAGAAATTCCCGCACCCGGAGGCGTCCTTCGGCTGGCCTCTAAACAAATATATACTAGTTCAGTGATAATGAACGCCATACTAAACTCCAAATTGTACACAAGAAACTTAAATTAAAAAAATAGAAGTTTACCTTGTTACGCAAAACCGTATATGAATTTATCATGGACCCAAGTTTATGCATAACTCTAACAGTAGGATCTGCGTAACCTTCTCGAGCACCTTAAATCACCCCCGTTTTGCTTAGGGTTTTTTTCTATATTGTGTCTATTATCTGTTAATCAGTCTTTGTCGTTTCCAGTCATAGCGTTGTCAGTTTATTTTCGATCTTAGGGGTATATTTCGCCCCTCCTCTAATGATTTTGTCAAACTTAGATCATCTAAAGTTATATTTAACACAGATTTCGTAAAAAATGCCGCAAAAACTAATATCAAATACTAGTAAACAAAACATATAGTATGACGTAAGTTACACAACAACTTGCGTTCCTATCTTCATACGTCTTCACTAATTTGAATTATTTTTCAAAACAGGATTTTTTTTATTCATTACAACAAAATAATATTACATCATTTAGAGCCGTATTTCCATATAATGACGATCTTTCTTTTTCAACACGAGTCTGAATTCCACAAATAGCAGAATGAAGTGGACAAGCTTCACTCCAGCTACCATAAGTACCCCAATAGAATTTGCCAGGTGGGACATCCAGTTGGTGACTATTTTCAGTGTCGAAATCTCTGCATTTAAATCTGATCCAGTTAGCAGATGAGTCGTCCTTTACACCCTAAAAATATCAATGTCTAATTGGTAACCAATGGCATAATTTAGTACAAAACAAACAGTTATTAAAGAGGGCAAACAACGCAAACCGCTGAATTTATAAACTGATTGTTTATGACAGGCATCGGAATCTTGTTAGCGAGCACACAACCATTCTCTTGACATAAATCAGTTGTGTAATAGCACGTTTAAATCAAAACAATGTAAGCGCTTTAGGCAGTCAATCAAAAACCAAAACAAAATTAATGATGAAAATGGTGGAAGACTTGGTTTAATTTGTAATCACTTCTTGATATATCTCAAATATCAGGGCTTTTGTTTGGTTCATGCACCTCACTGATTTGCACCATCTTATACATTTTTCTCTACCAATATACTATTTAATTTGAAATGCTTATTATGTATGATAATTCAAATTACCATAAAATATGTATCATTTTGAAGATTAAATGTCTGAGAAGATGAATGTACAATGACCATTTTAACTCTGCCTCATTCTATCTATGCCTGTCCAAATTCCTGTCCCAATTCCTGTCCCAAGACCGCAGTTCCGAGGTTATCGTTTGTTATTGTATATCATATTTTTATAATTGTATTGCACATCATATCTAATAGGCAAGCAGTAAACCTCTAATTAAAAAAAATTGTAATATAGCAATAAAATTGAGAATTAAAATGGTAAATGTGTCTATATTTTATGCGAAGTCCCGGGAGCATTTCGAAAAAAAAAGAAGAACCGAGGACCATATTTTCACACTGCAAAGTAGTTGCTCTATTCGTAAATCTAAAAAACATAAAACGTTTCTCGCTTTTTTAGACCTGTCTAAAGCCTTTGATAGAGTCTGGCGAGATGGCTTTTCTTATCTTTTGTGGACAAATGGCATTCAAGGCAAATGCTGGCATTTGCTCAAATCTCTTAGTAGCAATGTATCGAATAAAGTCTTGTTTGGTGCTAGTGAAACAGGCTTCTTCGACCAAAAATTTTGCCTTAAACAAGGCTGTGTTTTGTCCCTAACACTTTTTTCTGTTTTAATCAATGACCTTGCAGAAATGCTTGGAACCAGTAATTTGGGAGTCGAGCTCTCCTCACAAATTTTGAACTGTTTAATGGTTGCTGATGATGGAGGTCCGAGAAGGAACTACAGTTTCTGCTGGATATAACAGCCAAATTTACATCTATGTGGAATTTAAAGCCCCAGTCCCACTAGACCACGATCGCACAACGCTCACCGCGATCTAAAATAAATTCAGATTGTGGTGAGGTCGCGGTATGAGCAGCATGAAAATGTAAATTTTCGTTACTTTCACGATGCTACTACGTCCCCACCACGCTTCTACAACGATCCCGCTAAGATTATACCACGTTCTCATTGCGCTTAGTCTGCGACCTCACTCTTATATCAAGATCTGTCTACGCTCTGCACCTTCTAACTACGACCATACCACGAGTTATCCGATTGCAACACGATCTTACCACGTTTCTACCTCGATTATATCAAATTCTTACCGCGATTATACTACGTTCATATCGCGATCTTAAAGGCTACATCAAAATATCAATTTAGGATTAAAAAAAAAACTTAAATTAAATAGTTTGAGGGTTTGGGGTTAAACTACTGCAAATTTTGTTTATTCGACATAGATTTTTACATATATCCATATTGGTCAATCAATTTTTACAAATTAAGTTAAGAAGAGGTGGTTCAGTGAAAAAACTAAGTAAATTAAGTTTTTAATCCCTCATTGAACTTTTGATGTCTTCCCTCACAACGAGCTCAGCAATAACGTCAACATTGTTCCATATCAACAAAGTTCCATTCCTTCTATTTCTGATTAATACGTAGATTTCTCTAAACAATACAGTCATGCCACCAAAATCTACTAGGACATGTTGGCGTGATGGTAGGGGTTTGTGTAAAGGCAGAGGAAGCAAAGTAAAGAATCCTGATCAAGCAGAGATGTCGGACCGACCAATCCAACCTAAATTACAATCTTATTGCTGGTCCATATTACTCAAATGACGATATTTTAGTGAACAATAGGATAAATGGTAGAGATGTGTCAATATATATACGAAGATGTGGTATGAGTGCCAGTGAGACAACTCTCCAAGTAATAATTTATAAAAGTATACCATTATAGGCCAAGGTATGGCCTTCAAAACGGAGCCTTGGCTTACACCGAACAGCAAGCTATAAAGGGTCCAAAACATTACAAGTGTAAAACAATTGAAACGGGAAAACCAACGGTATAATCTATGTAAAAACAATAAGCATGCATGGTTGAGCCGTTTGAGCAAATGGATAATTACATACAGATCAACAAAATCTAGGGAGCTTTTTATAAACTATGTGAAAATGACAATGAGAGTGATGGTCGTAGTATAAACGAAGTCAGGTCGTAAGAAGAGCGTGATTAGGACGGCAAGGGTGTGCTAGAATCGTACTATGGTCGTGAACAGCGTAGTATAGTCGTAGTGGAAGCGTAGTTTGGTCGCAGTGAGAACGTAGTGGTCGTAGTGAGGTCGTAATAACGTCGCTGTGAGATCGTAGCGTAGTCTCTTCAAATAGAATCATGATGTCGTTACGCTCTTGCTACGATGGTACAGTGACCTTTGCGATCTTACTACGATCTTAGTGCACTATCACTACGCTCATACTACGACCTGATTTCGCCACGACCACACCAAGATTGTTTTGAACATGTTCAAAGTTGGCCACGATCATCACAATCTTGAAGACCTCACCACGACCGTGATACGACCTTACTGCGATCTACACGACACAACAACCTCACAAAAGAGCAAACAACAGCCGAAAGCCGACAATTAGTCTTCAAAACAACGTGAAAATTCCACACCCGGAGGCGTGTTTCAGCTGGCTCCTTACAAAAATGTGTACTATACTATATGTATATTACCCCATTATAACGGGAGCAAGCGCCGGCGGGGTACTGACATATCAAAAATACACAAAGTATTTACAAACAACATTATATGATTATAATTGGTACAAGAAACTTTCAAAATGTTTTGAAGTCTTATAAGTACATTAACTTTAAGATATCATAATACATTGTTTATTACGTAAAAGTACATTACAGTGACAATTTCAGGGGCGGATCAATAATTTCATATGCATAAGTAATAAATCATTCGTCCATAATAAACTTATCATATATACCAATTTGAAATTTCGTAAATACGCAAGACGCGCGTTTCGCCTATAAAGACTCATCTGTGACGTTCGAATAAAAAAATGTTAAAAAGCCTAAAATAAAGTACATAGTTGAAGAGCACTGAGGACCAAAAGTTCCTAAAAGTTTTTCCAATCACAGCTAAGGTAATATATTCCTGAGGTAGAAAATTTTAAAGAACCAAGTATTTCAAACATTAAAAATTTTGTTAACATTTGATTTATAATTATGAACATATCAATGATAACTCATATCAACACGAAAGTGCTGACTACGGGGCTGGTGAAACCCTCGGGGAAATAAACCTCCACTAGCAGTGGTATCGACCCAGTGTTTGTAAATAAACTCATCATAGATACCAGGATTGAAAATTCGTATACACACCAGATGCACGTTTCTTTTACAAAGACTCATCAGTGACGCACGAATCAAAAAAGGTTAAAAGGGCCAAAATAAAGTACAAAGTTGAAGAGCATTTACGACCAAAATATCCTAAAAGTTCTTCCAAATACAGCTAAGGTAATCTATTCCTGAGGTAGAAAACCCTAAGTATTTCAAAAATTACAAAATAGTTAACAGTTAATTTATAATTATGAACATATCAATGATAACTCATGTCAACACAGAAGTGCTGACTACTGAGCTGGTGATACATTCGGGGGGGGGGGGGGGGGGGGATCTCCACCAGCCGTGGCATCGAGCCAGCGGTTATGAATAAACATATCATATATACCAGGATTGAAATTTCGTATAAACGTTTCAATCTTGTAACTAAAAACGTTCGCACACAGTTCAAGATATTATGCTTTGGAAATTTTATCGAGTAGACAAGTACGTTCATTCATGACTTCTACAAGGTATTTTTTCACGATCTTATCTAAACTATTACCTAAGTTTGGAGAATACAAGTAACTGAGATCACCTTTCATGAACTGTATTTGTGAAAAGGGTGGCAACTCTGAAAAACAGATATTCATTTTTTAAACTCTCGAAACATGCTTGTATGTCAGTACTTGTTCTTTTTGTGACAGCCGAGAAAGAAGGACAAGCTAACGAAACGTGAAGGTATTCTCAGTCGCATTGAGGAAAATAACTGACACTCGTTATTTGTTATCATATTCATTCGTGGAAGCGTTGTATTTATAGGCAGATAATTCGTTCTTGCGAAAAATTAATAATTCAGTGACAATAAACGTTATACAGAACTCCGAAAAATATAAATGAACTAAAATCAAAAATCATACAAGACAAACAAAGGCCAAAGGCTTGTATCAAACTTTATTTTGATCTGTTTTGCTATGAGAAAATTTGTGGTCAATTGATCAGGTTCCTTTCTATATTTTCTTCTTAATTTGAACTACTATTTTTGTTTATTTGTTTAATTTGCAATAATGGAAATATTTGTATCATACCATGACAGTACATTATATTAAAAAATTTAGAATGGAGAATGGAAATGTTTCAAAGAGACAACAACTCGACCATAGAGCAGACAAATGCCGGGGGCCATCAATGAGTCTTCAGTGCAGGGAGAAACTCCTGCACTCGGTAGAGACTTTCAGCTGGCCCCTGAACGAACATGTTACTAGTTCAGTGATGATGGACGTCATACTAAATTCAGAATCATACACAAGAACCTAAAATTTAAAACAAACAAGGCTAACATGTGTTTTGAAATTTCAACCCTTCCCCTTTGACTCTAGTCAATGTAGAAAAAACAAACGCAAAACAATTCGCATGGTTAAACTCAGTTTAAAAGAAGTCCGAGTCCGATGTCAGAATAGGTAACAAAAAAAACTAAACAAAAAGACAATAATACATAATTAACAAAGGACTACTAGCAGTGACTGACATGCCAGCCCCAGACCTCAATTAAACTGATTGAAAGATTTTGTCTTTATCATATGAATAACAAGAACAAATAAACATATTTTGCTGGCTAAAAATCAGTTTTATATGAATATATTTGTTGGTTATAATTCAGGTTGTATTTCCAATATTCAAAAAAAATCTTTCATATATTGTACATTCTTTAAAATTGAGAATGGAAATGGGAATATGCCAAAGAGACAACAACCCGACCATAGAAAAAAAACAACAGCAGAAGGTCACCAACAGGTCTTCAATGTAGCGAGAAATTCCCGCACCCGGAGGCGTCCTTCAGCTGGCCCCTAAACAAATATATGCTAGTTCAGTGATAATGAACGCCATACTAATTTCCAAATTGTACACACGAAACTAAAATTAAAAATAATACAAGACTAACAAAGGCCAGAGGCTCCTGACTTGGGACAGGCGCAAAAATGCGGCGGGGTTAAACATGTTTGTGAGATCTCAACCCTCCCCCTATACCTCTAGCCAATGTAGAAAAGTAAATGCATAACAATACGCACATTAAAATTCAGTTCAAGAGAAGTCTGAGTCTGATGTCAGAAGATGTAACCAAAGAAAATAAACAAAATGACAATAATACATAAATAACAACAGACTACTAGCAGTTAACTGACATGCCAGCTCCAGACTACAATTAAACTGACTGAAAGATTATGATTTCATCATATGAACATCAGGCACAATCCTTCCCGTTAGGGGTTTAGTATCATACCATCATAACATATATGAGAAGATCATAACCCGTGTCATGCCAACAACTGGTTTTTGAATAAATGTGTTTAGTTCCGATGCAAAGACCCTAAAAGTGAATCAATATTAACGCCAAAATATGCAATCTTTAATGACCTGACAACAGTATCGTAACTATATCCCTTCTTAATAAGTCTATTCAAAGGTTTTGTTAGTTTTTGGGGTGAATACTGACACCTTTGTGCTTTATAAAGAATATTTCCATAAAAAATTGGATGTGAAATACCTGAACGTATAAGAAGTCTGCATGTTGAGCTATACTTACGAATGATGTCCTTATACCGATGATAAAATTTAGTAAATGTTTTGACTAGTTTGTGATATCGAAAACCCTGGTGTAATAATTTTTCAGTAATACATAAATTTCTCTCGTTAAAATCTAAAACATTGTTACATACACGAGCGAATCGTACAAGTTGAGATATATAAACACCGTAAGATGGTGAAAAGGGAACGTCATCATCTAAAAATGGATAATTAACGATAGGAAATGAAAAATCAACACTTTTATCATAAATTTAAGTATTCAGCTTTCCGTTAATGATATAGATATCAAGATCGAGGAGAGGGCAGTGGTCATTGTTAGTATTAGCTTTATTTAAAGTAAGTTCAACAGGATAAAATTCTTTAATATATATACTGAAGTCGTCATTATTGAGAGCCAAAATATCATCCAAATATCTAAAAGTATTATTAAATTTGTTTATCAGATGTTGTTTCGATGGGTCTTTGCTTATTTTTGTCATAAATAGTAACTCATAGCAATACAAAAACAGGTCCGCAATAAGTGGTGCACAGTTAGTCCCCATTGGAATTCCGATATCTGACGATATACGGAATCCCCAAAGCGAACAAAAATGTTATCTAGTTTCTACATCAATCAGGCCGTACATTTACTTGTTGAAATTGTTTTGTTAGTTGCGGCATTTTATAGCTCACTATGTAGTATTGATTTTTGCTTATTGTTACAGGCCGAACATTTGAGGTGGGGGTAATTTTGTTGTTTATCATGCATGCATGCACAAAATGTGCATGTTGTTTGTCTAGAAATGATTGCAGCATGAATTTTTCCTTATAGTTTTCTTTTACATTATTATACTATTTAAGTATCCAATCTATTAAATGTACATCAAATATATATATTCAAACTTTCATAATATTTTCATAGTATACTTGTGCTTAAAATAATTGTATCTGAAATATATTTCCATCTTTAATTTATCTTTTATTTGAGTTCATTAGATCGATGGCACCTTTGGTGACAAAAACAAGCGTCTTGTGTTTTCGACCTATATAAGAAACGGGTCTAAAGTTGGAAATGACATGTCGTATACATCCGGAATTTGTTATAAATTTGATACTAAAGTTTATATCAAAGTGTTAGAGGCGATAAAACTTATGACTCGATGAATGAAATGGTTAGATATACAACTATAAGTTACAAAATATTATTTTGATATCTTTTTTGGACGAGTTGTACACATTTCAAAATGAGGCGCGTTTGGGAGCCTTGTATGGTCTTGTATATTTATGTTTTTGTTTAATACTTTAGTTTATGCATTATGAAAAAAGGATGGTGAGTATTGTCTGAAATTTCCACTGACAGACTTTTTTTTCTGTATATTAAAATTTACTGATATAATTTATTTTTTTGGTAAAATGGTGTAAGAAACATGCGTATTTCCGTATTTAAATTACCTTTTAGTATTACAACTAACCACATGACAGTCATGTGACTTAATGACTTTGAAGTTAACTTTGCATGCAAAAAGACCTCTGCTATGGTTTTATTTAAAATGTGTTTATAATAGATCGTTTCTTTTGAAAGGTAAAACTAGTATTAGTGAAAGGGTACAAAACTGTGATATCAAATGAAAATCGTAAATACTTTTAATTATAATAACTTTATTTGGAAAATCTTCACCACACGTGTAATCATTTGCTATTGTTACTAAGTATAGCACCCGAATATGACGTCACGCGGTCATGCGCAGCATACGGGAAGTGAAAGTAGAACTAGGTCGAAAACGTAAGACGGTCGAAAACACAATACGAGACTTTGACATTGGTAAGATTTTGCTGTATTTTAAAGATTTTTCAAACAAAAGTATGTCTTGAATTGCTCACAATTGTGGCTAAAAATATTAATTAAAACAAGAAGCCTAAAAAACAAAGTATTAATCAATTGATATGTATTAGTTAAAATATATATTTAATATGGGTTCACTGTCTTTCATTGCTTCGATCACAATTAAAAAGAAACCTATTTGTTCTGTGAAAAATTATCAATAGGTATTTAGAGGAGTTTAAGACCAGACCAGCCAGTGTGTCCTGGACCCAGATGCAGCATAACTAGAAATCAGCTTGCCATTTGTACGTTGTAAAAAGTTTTAAATAATTGGATAATATTATATAAATAACACATTATTTAGTTTATTATACTGAATGTCCTCTCATTATTGTCTTTGGCAGATTAAATTTATTCTAAAAAATGATTGACGTCACGCACATAACAACGTTACAGGTAATAAAAAAAAGTGAGGTAAGATGTTTATTTTTTTTTATTTTGACAATCAATATATAAAATCTGAGCCGACACGTAGAACTTAAGAATATCATTTAATTACTTGATGTTGGAATTATTGATTTTTGATTGGTCTTGACGAGAGGGGGACCTTTACAAAAAATGTCATCCGCTCAGCCACGTCGTAAAGTAAATTAATACCCTCGTATTAACCAATCAAAACATGGCTTTTTAACGTGAAGTATTATAATTACTTTTATTCAATGGAGAAGCCTCCTGTTTTACCGAGCGGATTTGGTAAATCACTCTCAAGTATGAGATCAACTCATTACCAGAAGAATAATGAAAACTGTTTGTCACTTGTCTAAAAGGTACAGTAAAACTCGTGCGATTGTTTGCAGTATTTTCATGTTGTTGTTTTTTACCATAAAATGTTGGGAACGCATATAAATGATTATTGAACACTTCGCAAGTGTTTAAAAATCACAAAATCACAAAAAGTAACATTGAAGAAGTTGCATTTTTATTAGCGGAAATTGAATAAGTACTAAGTCCTGTTAATCGAAAACAAAAATGGTGCATGTCGCGGTAAATATTCGTTCCTGATATTTTACAAAAATATATGACTTTAAGACTAAATAAACTCATCATAGATACCAGGACTAAATTTTGCATATACGCCAGACGCGCGTTTCGTCTACAAAAGACTCATCAGTAACATGAGTGACGCTCGAATCCCAAAAGGTTAAAAAGTAAGATAGTGTCGTCCTTTTGAAAATTAAGTATAAAGTATTCATCAAAGTATTTTTAGACAAAATATAGTTAGGAAGTTGTGGTACAGTATGAATGCCAATGGGACAACTCCCCAACCAAGTAAACCATTATAGGTCAAGTTACGGTCTTCAAAACTAGCCTAGGCACACACCAAACAGCAAGTTAGATTGGCTCAAAAAAAATACTAGGATAAAACCATTCAAACGGGAAAACCAACGGTTTAATCTATATAAAAACAAAAAACGAGAAACACTTATATACCAAATAAATTCATTTTCTATGGTGTGATCCATATAAAAAAAGATGTGGTATGATTGTTAATGAGACAAATCTCAACAAGAGACCAGACAACTATAGGACATCATACGGCCTTCAAGAATGAACAAAGCCCAAACCGCATAGTCAGCTATAAAAGGCCCCTAAAAGACAATGTAGAACATTTCAAACGAGAAAATTAACGGGCTATCCATGTTGTTATAGGTCTTCCTCTTTTTCCATCTGGTGTCCATCTGAGAGCTACCATTGTTATATCTTCTGATGGTTTGCGTAGAACAGGTCTTATCCACCTCTATCTCATTTGTTTCAACAACGTCTCCATGTTCTTAGTGTTGGTAATCTGATGTAGTTTTTTGTTGTAAATTTTGTTTGGCTAGAATAGTTTCGTTATCTTCCTCAGACATGTGTTATGGGAGCTTGAGAGTCTGTTGATATCTTTCTCAGTCATTCTCCAGCACTCTGAGCCGTATAGGAGTACAGATAATACACAGCTGTTAAAGAGTCTGATCTTGGTCTTCTTCGAAAAGGCTGTTGCCTAATCTTATTATTGCTGATCAAACTTTTCTTATTTTGATCTTTATATTTCTTTCAGCACCACCCCTGATGTTATACAACTTCCTAGGTAATTACATGTGTCTACTGTTTGAACCAGCTGTTTCCTTTCTACAAATATGTCGGCGTCTCTCTGTGTTTATGTACATTTCCTCTGTCTCTTTGGCATTGACCTTAAATCATTTTGCGTTTTCTTCTAGCTTGTTGGTCTTCTCCTGCATATAGTCTTCGGTATGTGATAAAAGTGCCAAATCATCACCATAGTCTGTGTCCTGAGCAATGTACAAAGTATCTATTTCAGTCCGGTGTTACTTTTTGCTAGGGTTGTTCTCATTATACAATCAATGGCAATTCTAAACGCATAGATGACATAACACATCTTTAATTAACTCCTGAATTTACAAGGACACTAGATTCCGCTTCAGATTTGATGGTACATGTGAAATTTGCTGCTGGTGGATATTCATTTCCTCGGGGGTATCACCAGCACAGTAGTCATCACTTTTGTGTTAACTTGAGTTATCATTGATATGTTCAATATTATTAGTTAACTGTTAACAAAACTTTGAATTTTTGAAATACTAAGTCTTTTCTACCTCAGGAATAGATTACCTCAGCTGTATTTGGCAAAACATTAAGGAACGTTTGGTCCTCAATGCTCTTCAACTTCGTACTTTATTTGGCCTTTTTAACAATTTTTGATTCGAGCGTCACTGGTGAGTAATTTGTAGACGAAACGCGCGTCTGTCGTACTAAAATTTAAATCCTTATATCTATGATGAGTTTTTTGTATTAAACTGCTTGATGATGTTCTCTATTCTACTCGGTACTAGTATTCCATAGCTTATCAAAATTTCCCGGTTTAAGCTGTCAAAGGCTTTTTTCACAAAATTTACAAGTAGTTGTCTCTGCTACTCATAACATTGTTCTACGATGTATTGTAGGACAAATATATGGTCTATTCAACCTCTACCATTTCTGAAACCAGCTTGTTCTTGTCGTAGCTGCTCATGCACAGCGTCTGTAATTCGTAATAATACAATCGTGCAGAAGACCATACTTATAATGGATATTTCAAAAGATGATTCCTCTCTTGTTGTTTCAGCTAAGACAATGTAATTAAGTATACTGATTTTGTATTTTTATGAAGTTGCCTTCAGACCAAGTGCTAGGATAAATAGCAAGATCTCATACTTTCTGGAATACTAGGTGTAAAGTATCCGCTCCTAGCAATGGATCGTTATCAGGACTTGTCCATTCGCCAAAGGCTCGTTTCATATCACACAACTACTTCCGGACGTCTGAAATTTATGATGAATATAATATAGTTTCAATCCTGGCGACCACAATTATGTTAATGTTCACGTTCTACAAATAATATGATTTTCAATAAATTGAAAGGTTTCTTTTTATATTGCTCAATGTTATGAATCAATATCATGCTTAATCACTTTAACTCGTCACTGGAATTAAGTCTAGGATATACTTAAGTGTGCAGACTTTTAAAACGTTAAACATTGTTGGTTACTCTTACTTAAACGAGACAAGGATGTCCAACCGACAGAGTTAATAGCCTGTCGGAAAAATATAAAAATCGGAATTCAAAAGTCAGTGTTATGAAAATAGTATTTTTAGATGCTCAAAATAGACGAACGAACACACATGAGCATTGGAATACTTAACACATCGAGGCATACAGCGAACCATTAAAAGTAACTTAACAAAAACAACAACAAAATTAGTACAGAAGCATTTCATGAAATGAAAAGCAAATGATCAAATTTGCTCGTTAAACTTTTATTCTTTCTGTCAGTAATAGCATAAATGTAATTTTTAAAAGAGGAAAACGTCGCTTAACATTTATTATTACTTATAAAACCACTTTCAAGACTAAGAAAGATGATTTATTTGCATACATAAATGTGCAATATGGTGGAATCGAATTGTCAAGTGAAACAAAAATATAGCTTCTAGTTGAAAAACACATACTTTTAAGATCCAAAACACGTTGAATTTAGTTATTTCATCCATATAATATATGTATCTAAATATAATAGTCAAGCTTTACTTACCAATTTTCAGTCCCCGGTAGTCAAATTCAAGTAAAAAACACGCTTCTGCAATTCAATAAAATTTTTACTATTTATCAGGCATAATTATGCCCTTTTGCCGTGGTCCGATTTGTGCCGATTTTTGAAATGTCAATTCATAGTTGTAAGTTTCGTGTTTTATGAGGAGAAAAAAAATTGTTGCAATTGTTCTGGGTTAAATCCCAGATTTCCTAGACTAAAGCATTAGACTCTTCGACAAACTAGGCTATATATATATATATATATACAACTCGTCTAAACATCAACCCAACAATGTTAGATCTGTAAATTTGCTATATATATATATAGATTAAAACTGACGTGGAAAGGTAACATATGGCCACCGAAAGCTCTTTTTATGAGAGCCCAGGTGGTCGTGTGGTCTAGCGGGACGGCTGCAGTGCAGGCGATTTGGTGTCACGATATCACAGTAGCATGGGTTCGAATCCCGGCGAGGGAAGAACCAAAAGTTTGCGAAAGCAAATTTACAGATCTAACATTGTTGGGTTGATGTTTAGACGAGTTGTATATACATTATGTACACAGCCATGTATCACCATCATTGATGGCGATCCGATGGATACATCTGTTGTAGGGTTGTCACTGACTCAGACGTACTTATGAATATAATTATTTTCTGTGACTGTATCTTACATTAATTTGTAGGATCCTTTACTATAGATAATTTAGCTGATCTGTAACAATAACATCTTCATGCCTTATATATCATGTACTGTAGTACGCCGCTAGATTAAAACTGACGTGGAAAGGTAACATATGGCCACCGAAAGCTCTTTTTATGAGAGCCCAGGTGGTCGTGTGGTCTAGCGGGACGGCTGCAGTGCAGGCGATTTGGTGTCACGATATCACAGTAGCATGGGTTCGAATCCCGGCGAGGGAAGAACCAAAAGTTTGCGAAAGCAAATTTACAGATCTAACATTGTTGGGTTGATGTTTAGACGAGTTGTATATACATTATGTACACAGCCATGTATCACCATCATTGATGGCGATCCGATGGATACATCTGTTGTAGGGTTGTCACTGACTCAGACGTACTTATGAATATAATTATTTTCTGTGACTGTATCTTACATTAATTTGTAGGATCCTTTACTATAGATAATTTAGCTGATCTGTAACAATAACATCTTCATGCCTTATATATCATGTAATGTAGTACGCCGCTAGATTAAAACTGACGTGGAAAGGTAACATATGGCCACCGAAAGCTCTTTTTATGAGAGCCCAGGTGGTCGTGTGGTCTAGCGGGACGGCTGCAGTGCAGGCGATTTGGTGTCACGATATCACAGTAGCATGGGTTCGAATCCCGGCGAGGGAAGAACCAAAAGTTTGCGAAAGCAAATTTACAGATCTAACATTGTTGGGTTGATGTTTAGACGAGTTGTATATACATTATGTACATAGCCATGTATCACCATCATTGATGGCGATCCGATGGATACATCTGTTGTAGGGTTGTCACTGACTCAGACGTACTTATGAATATAATTATTTTCTGTGACTGTATCTTACATTAATTTGTAGGATCCTTTACTATAGATAATTTAGCTGATCTGTAACAATAACATCTTCATGCCTTATATATCATGTACTGTAGTACGCCGCTAGATTAAAACTGACGTGGAAAGGTAACATATGGCCACCGAAAGCTCTTTTTATGAGAGCCCAGGTGGTCGTGTGGTCTAGCGGGACGGCTGCAGTGCAGGCGATTTGGTGTCACGATATCACAGTAGCATGGGTTCGAATCCCGGCGAGGGAAGAACCAAAAGTTTGCGAAAGCAAATTTACAGATCTAACATTGTTGGGTTGATGTTTAGACGAGTTGTATATACATTATGTACACAGCCATGTATCACCATCATTGATGGCGATCCGATGGATACATCTGTTGTAGGGTTGTCACTGACTCAGACGTACTTATGAATATAATTATTTTCTGTGACTGTATCTTACATTAATTTGTAGGATCCTTTACTATAGATAATTTAGCTGATCTGTAACAATAACATCTTCATGCCTTATATATCATGTACTGTAGTACGCCGCTAGATTAAAACTGACGTGGAAAGGTAACATATGGCCACCGAAAGCTCTTTTTATGAGAGCCCAGGTGGTCGTGTGGTCTAGCGGGACGGCTGCAGTGCAGGCGATTTGGTGTCACGATATCACAGTAGCATGGGTTCGAATCCCGGCGAGGGAAGAACCAAAAGTTTGCGAAAGCAAATTTACAGATCTAACATTGTTGGGTTGATGTTTAGACGAGTTGTATATACATTATGTACACAGCCATGTATCACCATCATTGATGGCGATCCGATGGATACATCTGTTGTAGGGTTGTCACTGACTCAGACGTACTTATGAATATACAGTCGACTCTCGTTATGTCGAAGTCAGCCGGATCAGAGAAATATTTCGAGATACACGTAGTTCGACTCAAACAACACCGGAAGTTCGACAATCTAAGGGACACAACTCTTGCTTAGCTTGGTAAAGCTAAAATAAATCCGGGTGAATATGGCAAGGGGATCGATATTCTAGTATCAGATCGATGTATTTGTATGTCACAGTCTTTTATTATTATAATGACATTTTTTTACTTTTAAAAATATTCCTATGGCTTTTCCAAGAGAGTAATTTCCAATCGATAGTTTCGTTATTCAGATCGGTTATAGCTGACAAAATAGTTTATTCTCGGATACAAGAGATTTAAGGAAATTTTGATTCTATTCATTTTGTTTTATCTCACTCTTTCTTTTCAAAAGAAAATATAAAAGGAAGCCATAATCCTCACTTTATACACACCCAAGCTCATTAGTGTAAATCACAAATTAATTGTTTTGTAAACATTTTAAATACTTTTTCATGAACATTAACAATGTATCCCTAATTATTTATAAAAATTCTATAAAAGATAATCTTAGGTAAACACTCATGGAAATAGCATGTCATAAATCAATACAGTGTTCAGTGACCGGAAATTTAATTACACGTGTATTGTCAGATTAACACTTCAATCCATTTTTAAAAATCCCAGAGGTCATCATGTTTTGACATATGTGTATTAGTTCGAGATAAAAAATGAATTTTGAATGCCTTTGTTAACCTTGGGACCGTAAATTTAGTTCGACTCAACCGAAATTTCGACTCATCCAATTTCGACTCATCAGGAGTCGAATTACATACATTTGTATGGAATAAAGTTCGAGACCACGTGAAAACTTCGACTCATCCGAAATTTTGAGTCAACCGAGTTCGAGACAACGAGAGTTAACTGTAATTATTTTCTGTGACTGTATCTTACATTAATTTGTAGGATCCTTTACTATAGATAATTTAGCTGATCTGTAACAATAACATCTTCATGCCTTATATATCATGTACTGTAGTACGCCGCTAGATTAAAACTGACGTGGAAAGGTAACATATGGCCACCGAAAGCTCTTTTTATGAGAGCCCAGGTGGTCGTGTGGTCTAGCGGGACGGCTGCAGTGCAGGCGATTTGGTGTCACGATATCACAGTAGCATGGGTTCGAATCCCGGCGAGGGAAGAACCAAAAGTTTGCGAAAGCAAATTTACAGATCTAACATTGTTGGGTTGATGTTTAGACGAGTTGTATATACATTATGTACACAGCCATGTATCACCATCATTGATGGCGATCCGATGGATACATCTGTTGTAGGGTTGTCACTGACTCAGACGTACTTATGAATATAATTATTTTCTGTGACTGTATCTTACATTAATTTGTAGGATCCTTTACTATAGATAATTTAGCTGATCTGTAACAATAACATCTTCATGCCTTATATATCATGTACTGTAGTACGCCGCTAGATTAAAACTGACGTGGAAAGGTAACATATGGCCACCGAAAGCTCTTTTTATGAGAGCCCAGGTGGTCGTGTGGTCTAGCGGGACGGCTGCAGTGCAGGCGATTTGGTGTCACGATATCACAGTAGCATGGGTTCGAATCCCGGCGAGGGAAGAACCAAAAGTTTGCGAAAGCAAATTTACAGATCTAACATTGTTGGGTTGATGTTTAGACGAGTTGTATATACATTATGTACACAGCCATGTATCACCATCATTGATGGCGATCCGATGGATACATCTGTTGTAGGGTTGTCACTGACTCAGACGTACTTATGAATATAATTATTTTCTGTGACTGTATCTTACATTAATTTGTAGGATCCTTTACTATAGATAATTTAGCTGATCTGTAACAATAACATCTTCATGCCTTATATATCATGTACTGTAGTACGCCGCTAGATTAAAACTGACGTGGAAAGGTAACATATGGCCACCGAAAGCTCTTTTTATGAGAGCCCAGGTGGTCGTGTGGTCTAGCGGGACAGCTGCAGTGCAGGCGATTTGGTGTCACGATATCACAGTAGCATGGGTTCGAATCCCGGCGAGGGAAGAACCAAAAGTTTGCGAAAGCAAATTTACAGATCTAACATTGTTGGGTTGATGTTTAGACGAGTTATATATATATATATATATGTATATGTATATATACAACTCGTCTAAACATCAACCCAACAATGTTAGATCTGTAAATTTGCTATATATATATATATATATATATATATATGTATATATATTACCTGATCCGGTTCAACTTGCAGATCGAAGGAGGTAAGAAAGTTATTATAACCACACCCAGCTTCAGCTTGCCAGTGTCCGAATGCACCCTCACCAGAAGTTATACTACTGCCATCTTGACAACGTAACAAAATTGAATTCAAAGCAGTATTGTCTGCAAAAATACCAGCACTTGACTTGGGTTCAACCTGGAAAAACAAAACAAAGACGAAACGGTCCATTCTGTGTTCACATACGTCACATTAACAATTACCTTAACTAATGAATAAAACTGTTTATTTACATATTCTTTTGAAGAAATCAACAAACTGCTACAATGTTCATTGAATCCTTCTTTCAAAGCCTTACCTTTGCAAAAGGAAACTTTTCTAGATCAAATGATAGAAATATTGTATCTACTACATCACTTTTTATTTAGATAAAAACGCAATGTACATGTAGCGATGAAGTGAATCGTCTAATAATTGGCAGCGCTTTTAACTAAAGATATGACCATCACATTCTTTGATTTGCTAACAGTTTCCATTAAACAGCTTTTAAATAATGACTCTTCTATTTATATGAAAAATAACATATATCGTTGCTGGGCTTTCAAAATGTTGTATATTACAAATTATTTCAAAAAAACATATATCACAAGCAGGCTTTTAAAATTTAGGCGAAAAGCATGCTTCGAAATTGGTTTGTGAACTTGAGCATTATGGTAAATAGCAGTGAAATGAAAACTTTGGCATTTCTGGATCACCCCAAAACTTAATTTATTTTCACAGAAATAAAGAAATGAAGAGTATTTGATTCCCAAAGCCATTATACATCAATTTTCAAGTTTTCATACAACATTTTGGAAGCCAACTTTACAAACAACTAAGATTGGCAATTTTGTAATATGTCTTTTTTCAAATTTTCTATTGCTCCAACTGTATGCTATTTTGGAATATCGAATATTTTCATTCCGCCAAGACACAAAAATACTGAACTCCGAGGAAAATTCAAAACTGAAAGTCACTAAAAAAATTGCTTGAACTTGAATGCATTTAAAAGTGGATGATCGAATGAAGAATCTACAAAAAATGTCCTTTCGTACCAGCAATGTATCGGTTTTAAATGTTTCTATTAGAAGAACAATACAATACTTTCAATCAGAAAATAAATATACATAGAGCAAAACGATCCTCCGTTTGAAATATCAAAGTCCTCACCTTAACATTGAAGCCAACTGCAAAGTAACCTACTGGACAGAACTCTGCAGTTTTCCATGTACCATATGGTCCACCATTTGTCACTGATAACTGCTTTACTACTCGCCGAGTCCCAGCAACCAAAAGAAAAGCGTTGATTGAGTAAGACAAATTGAATAGAATTAAAAACAGACGGAACATTATTGAAATCCCTCGTGGTTCTTCTACTTGATACAAATAGAAAGTTATCTGTTTACCTGATTAAAAGTAGAACAAGGTTGTTCTGTGTGTCTTTTACTGGAACTAAATATGTCTATTTTTAATATGAATGTCAAATTACTTTAGATAAAGCACATTTGATTGTTATAGGACTGGTGCACTTCTAAATATAAAGACAATGCAATTTTTCTCCTCTTACAACTGAAAATGAGCAACTTTTACAGTGAAATTTTGTAAACATTAAACATTAGATTGGACAGTTCGCAAACGTTACTTTTATGCCATAGATCTAAACAAACATTTTGTTGTGCGGAATGTTTTTAACATGTATATACCTCGAACTTTTTAGTACTACATTTATGTTCTACTCCTTTCTTTACTTTGTGTTGTTCTAATAATTCATTTTGACCGTTATCCAACTGTTTTTTTTATATTGATAACATTTCAAGGTTTTATCTCTATCATATGAAACATGGGAATGATGTATTTACTGTATTTTTTTAACAGTTTGTGAATCAGTTGTATTTACAAACCTGACCACAACTTGCATTTATTTAAATAGAAAAAAAAATGAATTTGTCAAAAAAAATTGTACATAAAACCCTTTCCTGTATTGAGTTTATTGAATCAGGGGGATTTATGATAGCGTTTTACCTTATATAACAGCAAAATACAAATTGCACTTGGTTTTTTTTTTCAATGTATTTTCCGATCAGGTTTAGACACTTTACCTCAAATATGATCTAAGAGGTCAATTTTATTATACTGTTGAATGCAATTTTTGTTGTCCATTCGTTTGATGTGTTTTATCCTTTGATTTTGCCATTTGATTAGGGACTTTCCGTTATGAATTTTCCTCGGAGTTCAGTATTTATGTGATTTTACTTTTTATTTATGCATAAGGCACAGAAACAAAGATATGTAGACTTACAATGCTTTATTTTATAAGAAAAAAGATCGTTTTTTGAAAACGCAAATCGAGAGAAAAAATCATAATTCGGAAAATGAAACAAGTTGCTTTCTTTAAAAAAAAAAAAAAAAAGAGCAACACATGAACCTTAGACGCTAGTCACAAAAAAGATTGTTGCTGAGTTGTTCTTTTTTTTTGTTTGCTTTTTAATTAAAATATTTGACTGTGAATAGAAGAAGGTAATGAAGATTTTAAACTCTTTTTTATTAAAAATATGCAATAGTGTGTACATTCTTGCACAAGTCGGTTGAAAGCTATGTTGGATAGTTGTAAATAGAAAAGTGTTTATACAGCTACTATTTGAATATACATTTAAAAGCTCGGCTTTTCATTTATTACTTGGGATTGTACATCATTTTTTTCATAATCCTTTGCTTTATAATCTGAATGCATTTATTTTATCTATCATATCTTTGTATTTTGTTTCCTGTATGTATAAAATTTAGAATGGAAATGGGGAATATGTCATAGAGACAACAACCCGACCATACAGCAGAAAACAGCCGAAGGCCACCAAATGGGCTTCAATGCAGCGATAAACTCCCGCACCTTGATGCATCCTTCAGCTGGCCCCTATACAAATTTGCATATTAGTTCAGTGATAATAAACTCCGAAATATACACAGGAAGTGTATGCCTTCATATTTTCAACTCGTTATTGTTTTTGTCTGTACTTATGCACGGTAGATGTTGTAGAGATTTTAACGTCTCCATTGTCCATGTGAAGTACAACCCTGTGTCATGGAACTTATAAGAAGGTTTTGTATATTTTTTCATAATAGTAGCACACCAGTTTCATGTTGGCCCTCTTACTTGTAAAAAGACTAATTTTGTTCTCACATTTTAAGGATTTCCTGATTTTACTTAAATCAATCCAAATATTCTACAGGGAAAAGGAAACTTGATTTTTGAAGAATATCTTATTTTCTACGTTTTATGAATATCTAAACATACTCAAAAAGAACCAATTTGTATACATGTAAAAAGACATATATATATAAAAAGATACCAGGATTAATATTGTGTACGGCAGAAGCGAGTTATGTCTACAAAGAATCATCAGTAACGCTCGAATAAAATTAGAAGTTAATAAGCCACATAAAGTATAAAACTAGGTTATCTACTCCTTGGGTGAAAATCTTTGGCATTTTGAAAATGTCAAAATTATAAAAGGATATTGACAACAACAAAAAATGAGAAACAGCTATAGATCACAATACCGTAAGCAATGATGACCGTGCTTGAAAGTCACATGTCAAGCTCTTACTGTCGTGTCCTGAATTTAGATAAGAAAAAGAGGAAAATTAATGCGCATTCAAAAGCAAAATTAATATCCATGCTTTAACGTGTGTTTTTTTTTTGCTTTGTTGTTGCAAGAAATAGTAAATAGAAAGCTCCCAACTGTATTCTCGATAAAAAAAAAATACGCACTTGCGTCATCACCTATATTAATCTAATAACTGAATTCGGATGTCAAACTAAACGGCTATCTCAAGTGTTTTGACTCCGGATTTATTGACATTTTATACGGAATTTCTTTGAACGCAAACTGATAGTGTGCATGTGAACAAAGTGATGTATCATGTGAATTAATCAAGACGTGCATGTAGGATAGCTGGTCAACACAATAAATACATTTTTGAAACCGTACCCTTGTACAAATATTTAAATGTTATAAAGGTTGAACTAATAAAAAAAACCACAATTGAAATTGTATAATAATAAAATTGAGAATGAAAATGGCGAAAGTGTCAAAGAGAACTAACAAACAGACCGAAAAGGAGAAAACAGCCGAGAGCCATGCACCAATGGGTGTCAAATACAGAGAGAAATTCGCACCCGGGGCGTGTTCCAAATGGCCCCTAATCAAAAATATGTACTAGTTCAGTGATAATGGACATAATAAACTCCGAAATATATAAAAGAAACTAAAATAAAAAATCACACAAGACTAACAAAGGCCAGAAGCTCCTTATACATGTAATTACTAGGAACAGGCGCAAACATGTGGTGGTGTTAAACATGTTGTTCGGTGTGAGCCAAGGCTCCGTGTTGAAGGCCGTACTTTAACCTATAATGGTTTACTTTTTAAATTGTTATTTGTATGGAGAGTTGTCTCATTGGCACTCACACCACATCTTCCTATATCTATTCCCTGTTTGTGACGGGTTTTTTTTCTCCGTAAAATAGCTTGAATATGATATCAACAAGAAATAGCTTTTATAAAAAGCTTGCCGTATTTTAGTTGATTATATTGAGATCAGTGGTTTGTGAGTATAGGTTATTTTTATTGGAATATTGCACTCCAAGCAATATGAATGCATAACGCTTTTTTTCTACTAATTTGTGATTT
The DNA here is from genome assembly GCA_019925275.1 of Mytilus edulis. NCBI lineage: Eukaryota > Metazoa > Mollusca > Bivalvia > Mytilida > Mytilidae > Mytilus > Mytilus edulis. Next base: position 101,374,142 of record CM034351.1, on the reverse strand, counting down.
TAGTTGTATTATACGTGGACCAGGGTTATAATGGAAGGAGACTTAATAAAATTGAGAATGGCAATGGGGAATGATATTATAATAAAATGCATACTGTGTCTATAATCAACTTGATAAAAATAGCATATACATTGTAACCTACATGTACTTTTGAGGATTACTACTTGACAAAATGACATACTACAGACAGCCTTTCAAATTTGAGAATGTTACATCTTATAATACTTACATGTATAGAAGTGATTGATATCTTATCCGACTTTTGTCTTAGAAGATGCAATTAGTTTTGACGGTAAAAGTTAAGTGTTGTTATTACTAATTTCCAGATGTAGTAATACTTGAAAAAGATGTTTTTATGGTAATGGGATTTGGGATGAAATATTATTTAAAAATAATTTTCTTCAACATGTTGTCACCTGTCTTCTTATATTTTTTTAATATATCACGTTGTGGTTTGTAATCTTGTCAAATTTTTTTTTAAGTTACAGTGGCTGATTCAGGGGGGTTCCCCTTTTTTATGGTCGATCAATGCATTTGAATGGGAACATATGGTTGGACCCCCCCCCCCCCTTTTTCCCTTTGTCCTGGGTTGGAACCTCCCCTTTTTAAAATGGCTGGATCCACATCTTTGTTCTGTAGATGAGAGCTTCATATTAGTATTAGCCTTTAGTGCTTTATATTTGGTTGCAAGTGTAATCAAGCTTTATTTGTTAGTTTGAATATTTATATTTTCATTTCTGATGGCAACCATTTCATATAATACTTATAGTCAGGATTATTAGTTAGTTTTTCTTGTTAATGTTTATTGTCATGATCAGTGGCAGATCCAGAAATTTTCATAAATGGGGGCTGGCTGACCGCCTAAGAGGGGCCCACTCCCGTTAAGCTTCAGTGATTCCCTATATAACCAATCAAAATTTTCCAAGAAAAGGGGGCCCGTTCGCCCCCCCCCCCCCCCACCCCCCCCCCTTGAATCCGCATCTGGTGATTGATATGGACTATATAGAATTGCTGTTTGGTGTGAACCAGGCTTTGCCTTTGAAGACCATACTACAACCTATTATGGTTTACTTTTATAAATTGTGACTTGGATAAACAGTTGTCTTTGATACTTATATGAGATTCAGTTATATCTATCTTTGAGATTGAGAAAAAAAATTTGTAATAAATTTTAAACATATTTAATTCTGTAATATCTGATAATATTTATCAGTTATTTGTGCTTTTTTCATTTGATGTGTACTCTTTGATAATGTCAGTATAAGTTGATTGCTTGTGATAAAAAAACATTGGGTCAGTTTGCAATTGTCATGTGTGGGTACAACACGTGTGGATCTTCTTTCCCCTTTCATTCATAAAATTGCGCATGCTATTTATCTCAAAAACGCACCAGTATTTTGATGAATGAAACACTTGTCAGAGGCTGAGTTAAAGGTTTTTTTAGGGGGCCTGGGCCGCCCCTTTTGAAAGAAAAATTTGGTTGCTTTTATAGGGAATCACTGGAGCATGACTGGAGCGGGCCCCTTCTAAGGCAGTCAGTAATGTCAGTGGGCCACTGCTTATGAAAGTTTCTGAATCCACCACTGAAAGTTTCAGTAAAGTTAGATTAACATTTTTGACAAATTATGTTGAAATTTGAACAGATAATGAATGAAAAACCTAATAACATGAATAAATTAAAAAACAATTGCACTATTATTAAAAGCTTTCCTTGCTTATTCACAAGGACGTAACATATCCTCCATGCTATTCCGATCTGAGATTTTATTCATACATAGTCTGGTGCTGTTCCAAGTAGTAACAGTCTCCGGGACAAGTTTGCAATTCCGCTGAGTGCAAAAGTTGTCACCTTAATTTTTGGAGTTAAGTCAAAATGAAGTTGATAACTTGGTTGGCATTGGTTCCCTGATATTTGTCCTAAAAATTTTTGGCTCTAGCACCACTGTTGAAAAAGTTATGCCCCTTTTTTCAACAATTTCCTCAGAGGAAAAGTAGTTTTCCTCAAGGGAAATCAAATTTCCCTAAAGGAAAAAGATTTTTCCTCTAGGGAAATTGTTTTTTCCTCGAGGGAAAAAGATTTCCCTTAGGGAATTTGCTGCATAAACATTTCCTTTGAGGAAATTCTATTTCCTTAGAGGAAATTCTATTTCCTTGGAGGAAATTCTATTTCCTTTGAGGAAATTTGCGGCTTCAAATTTTCCTCTGAGGAAATTCTATTTCCTTTGAGGAAATTTGCGGCTTCAAATTTTCCTTTGAGGAAATTTGCAGCTTCAAATTTTCCTTGGAGGAAAAACTTTTTCCTGTGAGGAAATTGTTGACAAACACTTTTCCTTGAGGGAAAATTCAAGACATTAAATTTCCTCAAGGGAAATCATGGTTCTTCAAATTTCCTCTAAGGAAATTTCTGAACATCAAATTTCCCTTAAGGAAATGTTTTCCCCTATTTTTCCTCTATGGAAAATTCATGACAGTATAAATATAATTTTTCCTAGACTGAATTATTGATACAAAAGATAATTAAAACTTTAATACAAATTTTCATGGTGAGTATTTAACATACAAAAACAAAAGGCTGACTGTTAAGCATGTTTAAGACAATACAATAATAAGCAAAACTCTATGAATATCATACCACTTTTGATGTTATTAATATTGTGCTCATATTTGCATTTAAAATAAAATAAACACTTTTCATGTTAAATTAACTTGTAATCTGTTTCAGCTGCTGTGTACAATTATTCGACCCCCTACATAACAGTTCAGTGCATAAATAATTCCATCCACAAGACATCTTTCTTCAATTGGTTGAATAAATTTTGGCAACTCTTCTTCAAACATCTTCTCTGTATATTTGATATGATGGAGCCATGTACATGAATGGATAGATAAGGCAGTTGTTTATTTCGACAACAAACATGACAAAGATACTATGGTTTTCTTAATTTCTCCATAATCCATCAGTGAATATGTAGTTTGTTACATTTTAAACAATTGTGTTCTTGTGCATCTTTGATAGTACTCCAATTTGTTAATAGCAATTTTGTAGAATTTTTTCTATTTCTTTTTCCAGAAAAACACACAGTTCATTTCACATTATTTAATACAATTAGCCCATTATGTAGAAAAGTATTAACAATTAGGTTTCCTCTTCAGTATAGACCCTGCAGGACCTGTTGATGATCATAAAAACCAAGATGTCTGACCTATAAATAAACAAAATTAAAAAAATTCTTTAAATGGACAAAAAAACAGCAATATAAATAAGCTTATTTTATCATGTTTAATGAACATTTTGAGAAACTTTCATTTGATATTCGTACTTATGAGTTCTCTTATTTCAGTGTTTTGTGTCCAAATTTAATATTCGTTGTTTAGTGCCTTGCAGTGATATTTAAAGTTGAGCCACTTGCAATAGTTGTTATAGAATGTTCATATGTTGTGTAATTTGAACCACTGTCAAATATTATGGTAAGGTTGAGTGCTCACAGACATGATTTTTTTTTTTGTTTGTTATTGACTTTGAACATGTTGAACTAAATTGGACTGTTTAAATCTTTTCATATTGGGATCTTTATTGGCTGACCATAAAGGAAGTGTTTTCTCATTATTGAAGGCTGGCCCACCATTGGCCTTTAATTTCTTGCATCCACCTTATTGAACTCTGGTGGATAAGTCACTCGTTTACCATGTATACCACATCTTCTTATTTTTATATAAGTCATCATTTAAAGGCAAATATTTTTATTTCTGTAATTCAGAAATTATCGAGAGGTTTTTCATGTTTTTAGTAATGGGAATTATGTGACTGGTGAGTATTGCAAAAATAAGAACTCATGTTTTGATAACAGAAACATATATATATATATACGATATATATAGATCTTTATGCAGATTTTTTTTGCAATCACAATAAGTTGTCCATTCGTGAAAAATCACAATAATAAAAGCAAGCAATAATTTCTGAATTTACAGTATATAGAAGTGGTCTTACCGTTTAGGCTTTGTTGTATTCTGTTTATCTTGTTTTGCCACTCATTTTTATTGTAACTGTTTATATTTTTCATTATTTTTCTATATTTCTTGTCCATGTTGTCCTGAACCTAAAAAGAGAAAAAGCTATTATTAAACATCAGTATGTGTTTTTCTTTTATATAATATATATATATTTTAAAAGAATGGAATATTTGTGCTATTTCATTTCACAGACTTTTTGCCAGTCATCATTTTCAAAGACTTTCACCATGTTCACCCTGGTCAATAGTTTTAAAAACAAACATTCTCATACTTTTTCTTCGTGTTTGTACTAATTTTTCATTGGACATCAAAGACATGATTCGCATATTCTAATATGATTTGTTTGCTTGACTACATTTAACTCTGAAATATTGTTTACAGTATAATCTGCATGTGTCTCACTCGTCAGAATTTCAAATTAATATATATATTACTTACAGAAGCAATTAAACAAGAGGCTCGCAAGAGCCTGAAGTGCTCACCTGAAATTTTTTGCATCAATCTTCCATTTGTGATCATTTTACCCCTATGTTCCATTTTAGCCATGTAACTATAAAGTGACTATGTTTCTTGACCTAAAAGGAAATAAAATACAAACTTTAAACTAGTTACTCTGAAACTCATTCAGTCCAAGTTTGGCTGTAATATATTCCGCAATGTCACTTCAAAGGAGAAGATCCTTTAGAGTATTGAGCAAACTAGATGAACAAATTGTGAAAAATTGTCTTTAAAAGGCAATAACTCCTTATGGGGTCAATTGACAATTTTTGGTGTATTAATATCATATTTGTAGACTTTACTTTGCGAATTATATTTGCTGTTTACAGTATATATATCTTTATCAGAAATAAGATTCAAGATAATAACCAATAAAAATGCTACGCATGGCTCAGCTTGATACGACTGTACAGGTTGAACCCTGAACAGTTGGGGGCAAGTATGGACACAACATTTAAGCTTGATACAGCTCTGAATTTTGAATTTGGAATGTGATTCAATATTTGACACAGCATAGGTTTCTGACACAGAATGAATGTGGTCCAAGTAATTAAAAATTTTAAATTGACAATTAACCTCTAATATGGTCCAATTTTCAAAATCTTATAATACATGGTTAGATGCAGCATATCACCATGATCAAAGAACCCCAATAATTCATTTTTTGATGAAATCAATTAAAGTTCAAGTTTGGACCCTTCAAACCTCCATGTGGACCAATTTGATAACGGGCCAAATTATCAAAAATCTAAATGAATGGTTAGATTCAGCATGTTCAGCATATCAAAGAACCCCATATATTCAATTTTTGTTGAAATTTAACAAAGTAAAATTTTGAACCCCTGTTTGGACCAACTTGATAACTGGGACCATAATAAAAAATCTAAGTAAATGTCCAGATTCAGCATATTCATGATATTAAAGAACACCAAGAATTTAAATATTGTTAAAATAAAAATAAGTTTAATTTTGGACCCTTTGGACCTTAAGGTAGACCAATTTAAAAAGGACCAAAAAATTAAAAATCTAAAGATTTGGCATATCAAAGAACCCCCATAATTCAATTTCTATTATAAAATCAAAAAAAGTTTAATTTTGGAACCTTTTGGTCCCTAAAATGCCTAATTTCCTAAACTCTGGACAAAAATTCCCAAAATAAATCCCAACCATCCTTTTTTATTTGAATTTCATAGATTTCTATTAACTTATCCTAAAGTAGTTATGCAAAAACCAAATGGCTTCTGACAACGACTACACGATACCAATATATGATCACAAAAAACTTTTTGCAGTCGTATAAAAACTGCAATATTTCCTTAAAATTACCAATCTAGTGGCAGCAACCCAACAATGGGTTGTTACACTTGTCTGAAAATTTAATGTTAATAGAACTTCACCTATAATCATATAATGAACAACTAACTCTGTGTCAGATTTGCTCTTAATCCTTTAATTTGGGTTTTGAGATAAAAGCCAAAACTACCTTTCCTCCTATGTTTTTATTTAGTATGTTTAGCCATGCATATGATCACAATGTTTTTTGATGAAACAGAAAACAAAACAACAAGAGTGCACACGCTGAAATGTCTCGCCTTCTTTGCTAATCATTGATATTATGTTGATAGTCCTAAATATAAAGCTTTAATACAACTGGCACATAAATTTAACATTAACCAAGAAAACTAAACATTGACTAATGAACCCTGAAAAATAGGTCAAGGTTAGATGAGCCATGCCAGGCAGGCATGTGCACCTAATAGTCCTTCCATACAACAAATATGGCTGATCTATTGCTTATAGTTTAAGAAAACAGACCAAAACACAAAAACTTAACACTGAGCAATGAACCTTGAAAATGAGGTCAAGGTCAAATAAAACCTAGGTGACTGATATATAGATTATAAAATATTTCCATACATCAACTATAGTTAACCTATTGCATATAGTATTAGAAAAAAAGACCAAAACTCAAAATCTTAACTTTGACCACTGAACCATGAAAATGAGGTAAAGTTCAGATGACACCTGCCAGCTTGACATGTACAACTTTTAATCATTCCATACACCAATTATAGTAGACCTATTGCATACAGTATGAGAAAAACAGACCAAAACACAAAAACTTAACTATAACGGTCATAACCACTGAACATGCTGAACCATGAAAATGAGGTCAAGGTCAGATGACACCTGTCAGTTGGACATGTACACCTTACAGTCATTGACAGTGCTTCCATACACCGCATATACTAGACCTATTGCTTATAGTATCTGAGATATGGACTTGACCACCAAAACTTAACCTTGTTCAATGATCCATGAAATGAGGTTGAGGTCAAGTGAAAGCTGTCTGACGGGCAATAGGACCTTGCAAGGTACACACATACCAAATATAGTTATCCTATTACTTATAATAAGAGAGAATTTAACATTACAAAAAAACTTAACTTTTTTTCAAGTAGTCACTGAACCATGAAAATGAGGTCAAGGACTTTGGACATGTGACTGACGGAAACTTTGTAACATGAGGCATCCATATATACAAAGTATGAAGTATCCTGGTCTTCCACCTTCTAAAATATAAAGCTTTTAAGAAGTAAGCTAACGCCGCCGCCGGATCACTATCCCTATGTCCAGCTTTCTGCAACAAAAGTTTAAGTTGCAGGCTCAACAAAAACTGTGTTTTAGATACCCATAGATATAACATGAAGGATCATTCAGCTTAAGTTTGGTAGAAATTGGTAAAGTAGTTTTAGAGGAGAACACCAGACAGACGACGACGAACAACAACAGACACCAAGTGATGGCAAAATCTTACTGTTCCATTAGAACAGTGAGGTAAAAATTGCACTGGCTCTATCCAAAAAAAAGACTTTTACAGTGCAGTGTACTACTTTTGGGACAGAACCACATCAACATTGGCAGATCCAAGGGGGGGAGGGGGGGGGGGGGGGGGGGTTCGGGGGTTGGAACCACCCCTTTTCTTTTGCCAAGCAATGCATTTGAATGGAAGCATAAGTTGGAACCCCCCTTTACTCTGGGTTTGGACCCCCACCTATTAAAATGGCTGGATCCGCCTCTGATCAACATTATAGAAAAATCTATAAGCTATAACTCAAAATAAGGATAATTTTATTTTTAAAGGGTTTATAATTAAGTTTGACATACTAATATTTTACCTTTTCAAACTATCCCAAATCACTACTTTACCTAAATCAAAGCGCTGTAAGCGCTGAAGGCAGTTAACAAAAAACCAAGGCAACCGTAATTATGAAAACTGTGGCAAAGTTGCCTCAACATTAAACATTCATATATAGTACATTTATATTTATCTAATGATTAATTTATTAAGACAAATAATTTATATGTTATCAAGGTTTCAAAAGCAATGCATATAGCAATGTATATTTTTTATGGTGAGTCTGCAGTGGTACAAGTTCCCAATGATTGCAGTTGTTCTACTTGGTAGTTAACCTTGGTTTTATTTGAATACTAGAAGTTCAAGTTGACTTAGTATGAACATGTAATAGTATGAATGGACTGGTTTCCCTGGAAAGAAAACTGAATTTGTGTTCTATAGTACAAAAGTTATGAGACACAAATCAGACAAATGTTCACTACAACAGGGATCAAAGGTGAGGTCTGACTGACTTGCCCATAGTAAATGTAAATGATTTGTTATTTTGTCCCATACATATGAATGTATATATAATTTAGGGGTGGTGATCTCAACGGTTTTCAAGTTCTCAAACAGGTAGGGTAGGCAGAGGATTTAGGGGGGACGCCCCCCTTTTTTTTTGGAAAAAAAATTGGTTGCTTATATAGGGAATCACTGAAGCGTATTTGGAGCTGGCCCCCTCTTAGGGTGCTATAAACAGTTTCGTATAAAAAACTAGGGGTTATTCCCCGACTAAAAATAACCATGGAGGGAAACCCCTGTTTATTTACTCAATTGGTGAAAAAGTATCATGTTTTTTGTATTTGATTGTAAAAATTAGTTAATTAGCTTTGAATTAAAACAGGTTGAATGATTGAAATAATTTTTAAAATTATATTAACTTTACATGTTTTGAGGGGAGACAACACTGTAAACAACCTGTTTTTTTGGCAGTGAAAATTGAAAACTTATTTGCAGCCACTGTAGCTCTTTTTGGAGCAGGAAACCGTACCCTGAAACAAGATTTTTTTGAAAGGCCAGGTAAAAACCTACAAATTTCATACAGTTTTGATTATGTAAAATGTGCATGGATCATGTCTTCATGGGTGTGCACATGACCTGGTTTCAAGTTTTTTTTGTTCAAATTAGACCTTTTTTCCCCCATGTTCATTGGATGGAATATTTTTAATATATTAAAAGTACACATTATCTTTATTTCATTATAAACTAGAGAACATTCTGATTCCAGTGATATCTAGTTTTATACAAGTATCTTTATTAATCAGTCCACCACTAAGGGTCACTTATGCATGGTCCCTCAAAATGTGACGTCATAGAAAAAAACTGTTGATTGCACCCTTAAAGGGACAAATATATATTATAGTGATGTTTTCGCATAGAAATGTGTACGCGAATGGAGTAAAACAATTGTGAAAAATATTGTACGACACGTATACTTTAATTTAAAAGCATCAGTTTGGTATATTTAATGCAAATATTACAGATTTGTACATAGCAACCAGAAATAAGAAAACCAGACTCTGCGCGAATATTGAAGTTTTTTTCAACTTTTTGTGACGTCATGATATTTTATTCAATCTCTCATATATTTGGAACCAAAAGTTGCACATGCAAAGTGTAGATTTTTTCTACTTTGACCTGTATTTCTAATCAGTGTGACATAAATTTTAATTCATTATAATATATATTTGGTACTTTTTAAAGTCATAAAGGTACAAGTGCCATTCCTAAGAAAAACACTATTTCCATATTTTTCTCAACTCAGCTATAACTTAGTTCACATAATACTAGGGACAAAATATATTTAAAGTAACTTTATTCATGCTTATTTCATAGTTTTTATTCTATTTATTCAAAAGAAACCCTATTTTATGATTTATTTTCTTTGTAAAACTGATGAAAATGAGATACAGGAAATGTTTGGAGTTTGCTGGTTAAACTGTTTGCCACTGGCCAATATGCCAGTACTACGCGACATGAAAAAAGAGCTGTATTTTCACTATTCGTGGTCACAATCCTTAAAGTCAGACACCATTTTAATCGGTATAGTGTACAGATTCAGAAAAGCTAAGAAATTTTAATATATCGCATATAAAGTTTTGCCTTAAGGGTGCTATAAACAGTTTCGTATAAAAAACTAGGGGTTATTCCCCGACTAAAAATAACCATGGAGGGAAACCCCTGTTTATTTACTCAATTGGTGAAAAAGTATCATGTTTTTTGTATTTGATTGTAAAAATTAGTTAATTAGCTTTGAATTAAAACAGGTTGAATGATTGAAATAATTTTTAAAATTATATTAACTTTACATGTTTTGAGGGGAGACAACACTGTAAACAACCTGTTTTTTTGGCAGTGAAAATTGAAAACTTATTTGCAGCCACTGTAGCTCTTTTTGGAGCAGGAAACCGTACCCTGAAACAAGATTTTTTTGAAAGGCCAGGTAAAAACCTACAAATTTCATACAGTTTTGATTATGTAAAATGTGCATGGATCATGTCTTCATGGGTGTGCACATGACCTGGTTTCAAGTTTTTTTTGTTCAAATTAGACCTTTTTTCCCCCATGTTCATTGGATGGAATATTTTTAATATATTAAAAGTACACATTATCTTTATTTCATTATAAACTAGAGAACATTCTGATTCCAGTGATATCTAGTTTTATACAAGTATCTTTATTAATCAGTCCACCACTAAGGGTCACTTATGCATGGTCCCTCAAAATGTGACGTCATAGAAAAAAACTGTTGATTGCACCCTTAGGTAAGTCAGTGGGCTCCCACTTATGAAAGTTTCTGGATCCCCCACTGAGGGTAGGGTGACCCTAGGGACTTCCCCTAAATTTCATTTTATTTGTTATATTGTCCCATACATAAAATTCATATATATGGTTTAAGGGTGGGGATCTCATTGGTTTCCAAGTTCTCAAACATGAGGGTTAGGGTGATCCCAGGGACTCCCCCTATATTTCATTTAATTAGTTATATTGGCCCATATATGAATGTATATTGTTTTGGTGTGAGGATCTCGACCGTTTCCAAGTTCTCAAACAGGAGGGTTGGGGTGACCACAGGGACTTCCCCTATATTTCATTTTTGATTTGTTATATTGTCCCATACATGAGTATATATGGTTTAGGGGTGAGGATCTTGATCATTTCCAAGTTCTCAAACAGGAGCCCTAGGATGTACAGTGACCCAAGGGACTCCCCTATCTTTCATTTGAATTATTATATTGTCCCGTACATGCATATATATGGTAAAGGGGTGGGGATCTCAACGGGTTTCAAATTCTCAAACAGGAAGGAGTGGGGTGACCCAAGGGACTCCCCCTATTTTTCATCTGATTTGTTATATTGTCCCATACATGAATATATATGGTTTAGGGGTGGGGATCTCGACCATTTCTAAATTCCAAAACAGGAGGGTAGGGGTGACCCCCAGGGACTCTTCCTATAATTCATTGATTTTTCATATTGTCACAAACATGAATATATATGGTTAAGGGGTGTGGATCTCGACCGTTTCCAAGTTCTCAAACAGGAGGGGGTGGGGTAACTCCAGGGACTCCCCCTATATTTCATTTTATTTATTATATTGTCCTATACTTGAATATATGCAGGGGCTGATTCAGGCGGAAGGAGGGACGGGCGTGCACCCCCCCCCCCCCCCCCCCCTTAAATTTGCAAAGCATGAGTTGTTCTCATTTATTCTAAAGAATATTCTTAATAAAGAATATTTTACCTCATATTTTTATTAGCCTCACTCTGCTCGGAGAAAACTTTAGTTTGCGCCCCTCCTAACCTAAAATCCTGGATCTGCCCCTCATATGGTTTAAGGGTGGGGAGCTCGACCGTTTCCAAGTTATTAAACAGGAGGGGGTAGAGTGGCCCAAAGGATGCCACCTATATATCTTATGATTTACTTACATTCAGGTATATATAATATAGTAAATAAAGAAAGAAACTTTCAGCTACTTTAATTGACCCTTCAAAATTGAGATAAAAAAATAACCCTTCGAAATTGCAGTAATATGTTTACACTTTAAAAGCATCTCACATGCATTATCATCATTTATCACTGATAAAGAAAATTAAGACTGTGACCATGAACATGTATATTCTTAGATATACACTATTCCCAGCTGTCACGTTGTATTGGATTTTTAAATTAAAATTTGTCAAAAAGAATTTTGAGTTTCTGTATAAAATATTTTTCTGCTTTTTCTTTCCTTTACATATATTTTTTGGTTTGCAATTCTAGTGTTTATATTCATTTACCATGCATAGATGTATTTTTTCACCTGTTTGGATTAATTTTGTAATTGATCGCCAAACCCGGAATTACCCTTATCCGCTTCCGGAATCGGATCCGATATTGTAAAATTTTGTCTTCACGGCCGCCATTGTTATGTGTTTACAATGTTGTTTTTGTCAATCAGATACGATTTTACTCGAATTTATACAATATTTGTCGGCGATTTTCTGTATAAAGCGAGCGGTTGAACAAAATGAACATCGCTGTCATGAATAATAATGATAAAATAAGTTTTTAGCTCGTTCAATTGGAGACTTTGGTGAACATGGTGAAAAGGTTTGCAAAGTTAATTCTTATTTTCTTTCAAGTGGAAGGTGACTACGTCGGGCGTAGCTAGAAACCAACTATCCTAGTCGAAATTCCGCTTGCAAAAGTGGAAGGTCGCGGACCTCGGACCACCGCTAATTTGCACACCTGCCTCCAAATTGAAAAGATACGAAAATTTCTTTTTCTAATTTGAAATTGCCGCCAACAGCATGTACAGTTGAACTTATTATATAATAGACTTCTGACGTAGTTGTACTACGTATTGATGACAAACAATATTCCTACGACTTTTGCCATTTGGGAAATCTAAACTACTTGTCTTAAGAGATTTTCGGCGATTAAATATTTCATACAATTGTTCTTTGACATTTTGGCCAAAAGCACAAGTCATAATGAACTACACAAGGATTCTTAATAAGCACTACTTCCTACATGTATGTGTAACTTCAAAACTTTTGGATAAATCGACGATCATTTAAGGTTTTTCTGGTCATATTTTTTGTAATCCAGAATAAAAAGTATTAAAAAAGTGTTCAATTAGTCATATATAACATAGTAGCAAGCTAGATAATAACAATGGCAAGTATTTCAGCATTTATTGGGTAGAACACAAATCTAGCATTTGTCTAGGGTGCTCGCATAATGCAGCTTAACTGCATAAAAAAATTGCCACATTTATCCAATTTATTTTCATCCCTTACTTGCTATTTCATCCATAATATTTAAAGAAATAAATTTTGAGGGAGTATGATTTTAATTTGCAAGTTATACACTATCCAAACTAGAGACCTAATAGAGTAGCTATACTCGACTAATTTTAATTCTAATTTTAATTAATTAATAATTGGCGTGAACTCAGACTTAAGGGAATAGATGACATTTTACCTACAATGACCTAGTTTCATGGCAATAGCACATACATTAAAGACTAAATGGTCATTCTTATTTTTAAACTTTGGGTGCTCATTTTTTAATGTTTAAAGCAAACAATTTTAACTACCGGTACATATATTATCAAGATTTGATCTGGCATTATTTAAGTATTGCAAAAAATAGCTTTTTAAATAGCTCTATATATAATTGTGTATGTCACATGTATGTTCATGATGTATTTTAATGTACAATGATGTAAATTAGCTGAAAACTCATTAGCCGTCTCATGTTTTTATCTCAGTTCTTCAAAAGGCAAATTTATATGACCCTATGTCTGAAAATAGAGATTTCTAATTAAGGGGAAAGCCCCCCCCCCCCTCCCCCCTTCCCTTTTCGTGTGAAAAATTTGTTGATTATCATCATTATATCGAGAATCACTGAAGCATGACTGGAGCAAGCCACCCCCCCCCCCCCCCCCCCCCCCCCAAATGAAAAGTTCTGGATCTGCCACTGTCATCCTTTATACACTCAGGTCACTGATGAAGAGTTGTCACAGAAAATGAATGATACCAAATGTTTACATGCATATCTTTCAGTTCGTGTAGGTGTAACAATGTGTACGGCAACCATTTGAATTTTGTAGGGTGAAAAAGGTGAAGAATCTTGCCATGTAAATTTGTGTAAAAAATAAAAATTACCAATCCATTAAAAAATCCGTCAGCCCAGTCCCATCCATGAAATAAATTATTGTCCGTTTTCGAAGTTATATGGAAGTACTTAGTAGTCCAGATAATTATGACGCATTGCAATGCATTTTTTCTAAGGAGCCGTGTTGACTTATATGGGGGAATGGAACCAATAAATTGGTCGGATCCGATATGATCTTCCCAGTAACGGAGCACCTTTAACTTTGAGGTAATTATTAGTGTCGGTGGTCTCACAAGTAAATCAGAGTGAATATTTAATTAGCAGAGAAGAGACAATTATCAGCTGGTGTATTATTCATTTTCTCGCAGTTATATACGGTAAATTAGACATATATATCCCAAAACATGTGCTCGGATCTAGTACTAGTAAATGACTTTTAAATAACAATTAATATTTATATTCTGTGACGGGTCGAAGGAGGGGGAGGGGTTCTGGGGGTTGGAACCCCCCTTTTGTTTTGGCCGATCGATGCATTTGAATGGGGACATTTATTTGGACACCCCTTTTTTAAATGGCTGGATCTGCCCCTGTGCACTGTTACATTACCATGATTACACACCAAACAAAACATTGCAAAACGCAAACAATATGGGAAAAAATAACATTTTAACCTACACAATATATGAAAAGTTATACACTTTTGAAATCTAAATTATATGAAAACGGTGGGGTAACAGAAACCCAGCGACAATTTACGACACCCCTTATTTAATGGAGACATGTAGTTGGAACCCCCTTTACATGCTTTATCATGGCTGGATCCGCTCCTGATTTTACATGTAAATCAAGTCCCGGTTTCTGTTGGCATAACGGTAATCACAAAGAGGGGGTAAATTAAAGCATGAGGAATTATAAATATACAATTGAACAGGGGTAGAGTGCATGGAGGAATGGGAATTACAATTATCACTTCACGATGATCGAAAAAAGTATCTTGCACATTATTATTTTCAACATCTTGTCTGAAACACTTTGAATAATGAGCAGCACTTCAAGGCGAAAACAATTAAGTCATGTGAAATACTAATAACGTTACAAGAGACAATATCTGAAAAAGTCTAATTTTCATGTCCCGCACTTCACTAGCAATTATTTTTTTATTCAACCATCTTTTTTGAAAATTTTAAGTTTCAGTATAAACTAAATTATATAATGCACCATGGCCTGCCAATTAAACACTCATTCTTATATTTCTTCCAATAAAATATTGTAATTTAAATGTTCAACCCCCCCTAAAATCATGTTGTCCCCTGTGTTTTTTTGAAAACTAAATCATTCAAATAATATCCAAATTAATTAAACAGGCGTCCGATTCTCACATTTATGATATAGTATATAATAAACTTGCCCCTAATTTGTCTTTTTATATTATAACTATAGCATGTAATAAAATTTTGCAAATTTTAAGATAAAATAAATTTGTCCCCAGGGGTGATTTCCCTCCTGTTACCACTGGGTTTTTTTTACCTGTGGAAACGTTTACAAGACCAAGAGTTATTTTCCTATTATGTATTGTGAAGAGCATCATTTCCTGAATGCATTAGTACAAAGAAATAGTTGGAAAGGCGGCCGGGTTTGAAAATTCAAGCCCATCCAAGGTAAGAATTTATAGAAAAATACTTATTGGTGTTCTATCCTGTTACAGCCTTTTCTTACACTTTCTGAGAATATTTTTAAGTGTGCACCACAGCATTAAGTGTGTTTTTATATCATCTTTTTAAAAGTTATATGTCACAGGAAATACACTTACATTTAATGTGATAAAAAGGACAAAAACTATCGCGTAATTCCTTTCTGTTACGTTCTGTCATGTTACCTGATAAAAAGTAACAGCATAACCATCATCAGTAACAGGAAGGATGTTCAAGACAATTTCACTGAAGAATCGAAAAGTTAATCTACTATATGCCAACCATTGTATTTAATATAAGTTATCACCACCATATTAAATAAATTTCTAAATAATATACAGTATATTTAATAAAAAAATAGGTTTTTTGCTTTTGATAACAGCAGAGAACATTGTGCAATTCTAGTTTAGTAGATAGTAACAGAAAGGAATTTATTTTAGAATTTTTCCTTACCTAGGCAGATTTTTCATCTTGCAAATACAGTTTCAAAGGATAAATGACATTGTTTGCTGTTATCTTCCAATTGTGACCAATTTAAAATGGTGTATTTTTCTTAAACTTTAAAATAAAGCAGAAAAATCCTTTCTGTTACCATAGATGTAATCCTGACTTCAAAGGTTCTATGTGCGTTGTAATGGCTTTCACACATATCTGATAATGACATGAACCAGTTGGTCATTGAGATGCAGATTGACAATCAAGACAATAGAAAACTGACAATTAAAACCTACTTATCTTAAAAACATGCTAAAAATCAGAAAGAAACAAAATCAAAATAATAATTATATGTTTTATATTGACTTGATTATAAAAAATAATAATCGTTTAGATAAAACAATACTTCAAATTATTCTCGAAAAGAAACTTATAAATGTGATTATTTTTCTTTTTTTTTCTTCTGTTTTCGTAATATTTAAATTCAGATTTTATATAAATTTGATTTCATCATTAAAATGTATGCTTACTATATAAACAAGTTTAGTATATGTAAGAACATGATAATCCTCTTCTTCATGGTTAAGTACGAGCGTTAGCGAGTACTTATCATGAAGAAGAGGGTTATCATGTTCTTACAAACTTAGAACATATAAACTCTATTCTTGATTAATTATATGTACTGTGTTAAATGGTATACATGAACACAGTTCTTGAAAATATGGCCAAACAAATAACCCCTCTAGCTAACTGTCTTGCTCTAATGACTATTAAAAGTATTATTATTTTCAAGTCAGTAACATGTAGGCATCTTTAAGTCTAAAATGAATCAACTTGTTGGAATTGGAACTTTTGAATTAAAAGAAGAAGTGTCCGAGAATGATTTAATGCTTTTACCTACTCAGGACCTTGTAAAATATGAAAACGAGCCGGTCGTGTGTGAGGCTGCGGCCCCGCGTAGATTTTCTGTTCCGTTGTCGGATTCAGACTTACAAGAGAGAATTCTTAAAGCTATTCCGAAAAGACTAGAAATAACAATAAGTGGGCTTTAGGCGTCTGGGTTGCGTGGACTTTAGAAAGAAATTTGTATCAAGAAACAATAACTGATGGTGGTAATGCAATACCAAGTGATCCGAATTTACTCTCAAATGAACTTTTAAACTATTGGATGACACACTTTATACAAGAATGTAGACGTGTTGATACCAGTCCTTATCCACCAAATTCATTGGTCCAGTTAGCATCAGGCATTCAAAGGTAAGTTACAAATTATAAATTTCAATATATATAACATCAGGACAGCCGTTACAAGTAAAATCATCAAAATCAACATTTTATTGGAATTGTAGTCCACAGCTTCCACCAAACAGTATATAGCGTTTGATGTAGATGTTACATTGTACTAAAACTATGAAAATGTAATTTTATGAATTACATTTGTGTGGATTTTGATATTTGTTTTTGTAACCGCTGTCTTGGAGTTCGGTATAGTTAAACGGGTTGGTGGAAAAGGGGGGCAACAACTGTTGAAATACGTTCGTTTACTTGTTTTAAGGGAGCAAACATTTGATTTCGAGTGGAAAAGGGGGGTTTGCATTCTGGGTTTTTCAATACATATTGGAGACGAACTTTTACCTGAATCCTCATTTTACATTTACTGTGTCATATATATCTTGCCTTTTTTTTTACTTTTTGTCATGGGTCATACTGCTTTTTTTTGCAAAAGGTTTCACCTGTCCTTTTACATTTGATTTTAGCCCCTCTCCTTAAAAATAGTTTACTTTTAAAATGTATCGTAACTTGTTTTGTGGATGCAACATTTGAGGCAGGAATTCTAGGCATGGGGCTTATAAAAAAAATCATCAATTGATTTTTTACTGCATATCAGAAAACCTTTCTCCTGCATTTTCGTTTACAAGTACTGTCAAAAAGGACAAGCCTGTCATATTCATCCTACCAGTTTGATTTTATAACACTGCTCATTCTGCATTTTTTTCCTAAAATGTTCGATCGTATTTTTTTACTTAAAATATCTTCCCCTCCCCCTCCCCTCCCCCAAACCTCCAAAAATCAAAAGGGTGTTCCCTTGTTTTTTTTAAGGTAAAATCCTTTCCTTTTGTGTGTTTTTTTCTCTATTCGATACCATTTATATACCCCAAACCCTTCAACCAAAAAATATATTATAAAAAGGTGTTATTTTAAAACTACTATTATGGACAAAAAAAATACAATAAAATAATTTGACAGTTATTTTTCGGATATTCTAATAATTTTATTCTGCTTGCCAATAATTATGTATCCCAATGTTATTATTTCCGAATATGCTTAAATTGTCTCAACCTATACTTTCAATATACTGTTTTTAATAGATAATTGAGATATGATGTATTCGTGAAGAGACAGCAAACAAACAATAATTAATTCTAAGACATACTATTACAGTTTAAATTAGTCTAGTTTTAACATGGCTAATTTCATTTTGTATTGATTTACTAAAAAGCTGTATATTCAACTCATTCGGCCAATTTTGGAAAGCAAACTCATACATGTATACATTTCTTGTCTTCTGGGGTCGTCTCCCACCCCCTCGCTCGGGAGATAAAACTCGCGTTTAAAAAAACACGAATGACAATTTTAATCTCAATTTTAACTACGTTTTTAAACTACAATGAAACCAGTGTAAACAGAACCTTGAATGAATCGAAAACCCACCTAAACTTAACATATATGATCCTAAGTCCAGTCATATAAAATTTTATGCGATGTGAATCTGTTAAACCGAACATCTAACAAAATCTAACAAAAAATTGAAGTACCAAGGAGGTCGTACTAGACAGGTTTCACTGTATTGCAATTCGTCGTCGGTTATTTTACTTTTCTGAAAAATAATTTCTTCTTCAACCAATTCATCTTTAAAAAAGTTCTACTAATCCTTTATAAGTCTTTATATGTATTAAAACAAAGAGTAAAACCACCACTTTTTGTAGGTATCTGAGAACAGATTGTAACAGAAATGACGTGAGCCTCTTTGAAAAGGATTCATCTACATTTGCGTTTTTTAGAAAATGTCTTGACAGTCGAATGAAAGAACTAACCAATAATGGTATTGGAACTAACGTAAAAAGGGCAGACCCTATATTAACAACAGACGAGGAGGCCATGTGGGATAGTGGAGTTTTTAATTGTAACACTTCAAATGGGCTAACCAATATAGTTTTTTTCTACAACTGCAAGTTATTTGGATTTCGTGCTTTAGATGAACACAAACAACTTGATGCTAGTCAATTTCGAATTTCTGTGGACACAATTGGTAATAAATTACTCCATTATACCGGGAGGCTGTGTAAGAATGTACAAGGTGGCCTGAATAACAGAAACGTTGATGTCAAACGCATAACTCAGAAAAGTGACCCAACAAACCCAAGATGCCTAGTTACAATTTATGAGAAATACTTGTCACTTATTCCACGTGAAGGTAGGTTTTACCGTAAACCGCTACCACATAAAGCTAACGATGGTTCTATTCGCTTTAGCGTCCAGCCGATTGGTATTAACACATTGTCTAGCAAAATGAAGGAATTATTTAAGGCTGCGGGAATTTCAACTACTGATCGTAATATCACCAACCATTCTGGGAAAGTTACATGCTGCACCACACTTTTCAATGCCGGATTTTCCGATTCAACTGTAAAATCAAGAAGTGGTCACCGATCAACGGCCGTCGACACATATAAACGCCCGTTAGAAACATTACAGCCGCCAGTACCCACAAGCAAAAACGTTAAGCAAGAAAATGACTTGTCCATTGCCAAAAGTAACCAGCACAGTTTCGAAGACAAAGAAAACGATAATAGTACCATGACAATAAATGTGCCAAATTGTATAAACAAAGTTGTCATTTTCAAAAATGGAAAAAGATATTGTTTAGAAATTTGAACTGCTTGTGTATTAAAGAATATTTATAACAGTTAAATTTATACAAATAATTGAATCTTGATTAAAAAAGCCTGGGGTCATAACTATTTTTTCAGTACACTGTCCTTGCGAATTGCCTCTAGGCAATATTGGCAACACTAATTGGCCCTTTGTAATTCAGAGCATAACAATAAGATAATCACTAAATAAGAACATGTTTTGTGTCATTCTTCACTATTAAGAGGGTGAAAATCCTTGCATTTCATTGGTCGAAAGCACTTTACTATGTTCTAAGTATATGTAAGAACATGATAATCCTCTTCTTCATGGTTAAGTACGAGCGTTAGCGAGTACTTATCATGAAGAAGAGGGTTATCATGTTCTTACAAACTTAGAACATATAAACTCTATTCTTGATTAATTATATGTACTGTGTTAAATGGTATACATGAACACAGTTCTTGAAAATATGGCCAAACAAATAACCCCTCTAGCTAACTGTCTTGCTCTAATGACTATTAAAAGTATTATTATTTTCAAGTCAGTAACATGTAGGCATCTTTAAGTCTAAAATGAATCAACTTGTTGGAATTGGAACTTTTGAATTAAAAGAAGAAGTGTCCGAGAATGATTTAATGCTTTTACCTACTCAGGACCTTGTAAAATATGAAAACGAGCCGGTCGTGTGTGAGGCTGCGGCCCCGCGTAGATTTTCTGTTCCATTGTCGGATTCAGACTTACAAGAGAGAATTCTTAAAGCTATTCCGAAAAAGACTAGAAATAACAACAAGTGGGCTTTAGGCGTCTGGGTTGCGTGGACTTTAGAAAGAAATTTGTATCAAGAAACAATAACTGATGGTGGTAATGCAATACCAAGTGATCCGAATTTACTCTCAAATGAACTTTTAAACTATTGGATGGCACACTTTATACAAGAATGTAGACGTGTTGATACCAGTCCTTATCCACCAAATTCATTGGTCCAGTTAGCATCAGGCATTCAAAGGTAAGTTACAAATTATAAATTTCAATATATATAACACCAGGACAGCCGTTACAAGTAAAATCATCAAAATCAACATTTTATTGGAATTGTAGTCCACAGCTTCCACCAAACAGTATATAGCGTTTGATGTAGATGTTACATTGTACTAAAACTATGAAAATGTAATTTTATGAATAACATTTGTGTGGATTTTGATATTTGTTTTTGTAACCGCTGTCTTGGAGTTCGGTATAGTTAAACGGGTTGGTGGAAAAGGGGGGGGGGGGGCAACAACTGTTGAAATACGTTCGTTTACTTGTTTTAAGGGAGCAAACATTTGATTTCGAGTGGAAAAGGGGGGTTTGCATTCTGGGTTTTTCAATACATATTGGAGACGAACTTTTACCTGAATCCTCATTTTACATTTACTGTGTCATATATATCTTGCCTTTTTTTTTACTTTTTGTCATGGGTCATACTGCTTTTTTTTGCAAAAGGTTTCACCTGTCCTTTTACATTTGATTTTAGCCCCTCTCCTTAAAAATAGTTTACTTTTAAAATGTATCGTAACTTGTTTTGTGGATGCAACATTTGAGGCAGGAATTCTAGGCATGGGGCTTATAAAAAAAATCATCAATTGATTTTTTACTGCATATCAGAAAACCTTTCTCCTGCATTTTCGTTTACAAGTACTGTCAAAAAGGACAAGCCTGTCATATTCATCCTACCAGTTTGATTTTATAACACTGCTCATTCTGCATTTTTTTCCTAAAATGTTCGATCGTATTTTTTTACTTAAAATATCTTCCCCTCCCCCTCCCCTCCCCCAAACCTCCAAAAATCAAAAGGGTGTTCCCTTGTTTTTTTTAAGGTAAAATCCTTTCCTTTTGTGTGTTTTTTTCTCTATTCGATACCATTTATATACCCCAAACCCTTCAACCAAAAAATATATTATAAAAAGGTGTTATTTTAAAACTACTATTATGGACAAAAAAAATACAATAAAATAATTTGACAGTTATTTTTCGGATATTCTAATAATTTTATTCTGCTTGCCAATAATTATGTATCCCAATGTTATTATTTCCGAATATGCTTAAATTGTCTCAACCTATACTTTCAATATACTGTTTTTAATAGATAATTGAGATATGATGTATTCGTGAAGAGACAGCAAACAAACAATAATTAATTCTAAGACATACTATTACAGTTTAAATTAGTCTAGTTTTAACATGGCTAATTTCATTTTGTATTGATTTACTAAAAAGCTGTATATTCAACTCATTCGGCCAATTTTGGAAAGCAAACTCATACATGTATACATTTCTTGTCTTCTGGGGTCGTCTCCCACCCCCTCGCTCGGGAGATAAAACTCGCGTTTAAAAAAACACGAATGACAATTTTAATCTCAATTTTAACTACGTTTTTAAACTACAATGAAACCAGTGTAAACAGAACCTTGAATGAATCGAAAACCCACCTAAACTTAACATATATGATCCTAAGTCCAGTCATATAAAATTTTATGCGATGTGAATCTGTTAAACCGAACATCTAACAAAATCTAACAAAAAATTGAAGTACCAAGGAGGTCGTACTAGACAGGTTTCACTGTATTGCAATTCGTCGTCGGTTATTTTACTTTTCTGAAAAATAATTTCTTCTTCAACCAATTCATCTTTAAAAAAGTTCTACTAATCCTTTATAAGTCTTTATATGTATTAAAACAAAGAGTAAAACCACCACTTTTTGTAGGTATCTGAGAACAGATTGTAACAGAAATGACGTGAGCCTCTTTGAAAAGGATTCATCTACATTTGCGTTTTTTAGAAAATGTCTTGACAGTCGAATGAAAGAACTAACCAATAATGGTATTGGAACTAACGTAAAAAGGGCAGACCCTATATTAACAACAGACGAGGAGGCCATGTGGGATAGTGGAGTTTTTAATTGTAACACTTCAAATGGGCTAACCAATATAGTTTTTTTCTACAACTGCAAGTTATTTGGATTTCGTGCTTTAGATGAACACAAACAACTTGATGCTAGTCAATTTCGAATTTCTGTGGACACAATTGGTAATAAATTACTCCATTATACCGGGAGGCTGTGTAAGAATGTACAAGGTGGCCTGAATAACAGAAACGTTGATGTCAAACGCATAACTCAGAAAAGTGACCCAACAAAACCCAAGATGCCTAGTTACAATTTATGAGAAATACTTGTCACTTATTCCACGTGAAGGTAGGTTTTACCGTAAACCGCTACCACATAAAGCTAACGATGGTTCTATTCGCTTTAGCGTCCAGCCGATTGGTATTAACACATTGTCTAGCAAAATGAAGGAATTATTTAAGGCTGCGGGAATTTCAACTACTGATCGTAATATCACCAACCATTCTGGGAAAGTTACATGCTGCACCACACTTTTCAATGCCGGATTTTCCGATTCAACTGTAAAATCAAGAAGTGGTCACCGATCAACGGCCGTCGACACATATAAACGCCCGTTAGAAACATTACAGGATAATGTAAGCAAGGCATTACAGCCGCCAGTACCCACAAGCAAAAACGTTAAGCAAGAAAATGACTTGTCCATTGCCAAAAGTAACCAGCACAGTTTCGAAGACAAAGAAAACGATAATAGTACCATGACAATAAATGTGCCAAATTGTATAAACAAAGTTGTCATTTTCAAAAATGGAAAAAGATATTGTTTAGAAATTTGAACTGCTTGTGTATTAAAGAATATTTATAACAGTTAAATTTATACAAATAATTGAATCTTGATTAAAAAGCCTGGGGTCATAACTATTTTTTCAGTACACTGTCCTTGCGAATTGCCTCTAGGCAATATTGGCAACACTAATTGGCCCTTTGTAATTCAGAGCATAACAATAAGATAATCACTAAATAAGAACATGTTTTGTGTCATTCTTCACTATTAAGAGGGTGAAAATCCTTGCATTTCATTGGTCGAAAGCACTTTACTATGTTCTAAGTATATGTAAGAACATGATAATCCTCTTCTTCATGGTTAAGTACGAGCGTTAGCGAGTACTTATCATGAAGAAGAGGGTTATCATGTTCTTACAAACTTAGAACATATAAACTCTATTCTTGATTAATTATATGTACTGTGTTAAATGGTATACATGAACACAGTTCTTGAAAATATGGCCAAACAAATAACCCCTCTAGCTAACTGTCTTGCTCTAATGACTATTAAAAGTATTATTATTTTCAAGTCAGTAACATGTAGGCATCTTTAAGTCTAAAATGAATCAACTTGTTGGAATTGGAACTTTTGAATTAAAAGAAGAAGTGTCCGAGAATGATTTAATGCTTTTACCTACTCAGGACCTTGTAAAATATGAAAACGAGCCGGTCGTGTGTGAGGCTGCGGCCCCGCGTAGATTTTCTGTTCCATTGTCGGATTCAGACTTACAAGAGAGAATTCTTAAAGCTATTCCGAAAAAGACTAGAAATAACAACAAGTGGGCTTTAGGCGTCTGGGTTGCGTGGACTTTAGAAAGAAATTTGTATCAAGAAACAATAACTGATGGTGGTAATGCAATACCAAGTGATCCGAATTTACTCTCAAATGAACTTTTAAACTATTGGATGGCACACTTTATACAAGAATGTAGACGTGTTGATACCAGTCCTTATCCACCAAATTCATTGGTCCAGTTAGCATCAGGCATTCAAAGGTAAGTTACAAATTATAAATTTCAATATATATAACACCAGGACAGCCGTTACAAGTAAAATCATCAAAATCAACATTTTATTGGAATTGTAGTCCACAGCTTCCACCAAACAGTATATAGCGTTTGATGTAGATGTTACATTGTACTAAAACTATGAAAATGTAATTTTATGAATAACATTTGTGTGGATTTTGATATTTGTTTTTGTAACCGCTGTCTTGGAGTTCGGTATAGTTAAACGGGTTGGTGGAAAAGGGGGGGGGGGGGGGCAACAACTGTTGAAATACGTTCGTTTACTTGTTTTAAGGGAGCAAACATTTGATTTCGAGTGGAAAAGGGGGGTTTGCATTCTGGGTTTTTCAATACATATTGGAGACGAACTTTTACCTGAATCCTCATTTTACATTTACTGTGTCATATATATCTTGCCTTTTTTTTTACTTTTTGTCATGGGTCATACTGCTTTTTTTTGCAAAAGGTTTCACCTGTCCTTTTACATTTGATTTTAGCCCCTCTCCTTAAAAATAGTTTACTTTTAAAATGTATCGTAACTTGTTTTGTGGATGCAACATTTGAGGCAGGAATTCTAGGCATGGGGCTTATAAAAAAAATCATCAATTGATTTTTTACTGCATATCAGAAAACCTTTCTCCTGCATTTTCGTTTACAAGTACTGTCAAAAAGGACAAGCCTGTCATATTCATCCTACCAGTTTGATTTTATAACACTGCTCATTCTGCATTTTTTTCCTAAAATGTTCGATCGTATTTTTTTACTTAAAATATCTTCCCCTCCCCCTCCCCTCCCCCAAACCTCCAAAAATCAAAAGGGTGTTCCCTTGTTTTTTTTAAGGTAAAATCCTTTCCTTTTGTGTGTTTTTTTCTCTATTCGATACCATTTATATACCCCAAACCCTTCAACCAAAAAATATATTATAAAAAGGTGTTATTTTAAAACTACTATTATGGACAAAAAAAAATACAATAAAATAATTTGACAGTTATTTTTCGGATATTCTAATAATTTTATTCTGCTTGCCAATAATTATGTATCCCAATGTTATTATTTCCGAATATGCTTAAATTGTCTCAACCTATACTTTCAATATACTGTTTTTAATAGATAATTGAGATATGATGTATTCGTGAAGAGACAGCAAACAAACAATAATTAATTCTAAGACATACTATTACAGTTTAAATTAGTCTAGTTTTAACATGGCTAATTTCATTTTGTATTGATTTACTAAAAAGCTGTATATTCAACTCATTCGGCCAATTTTGGAAAGCAAACTCATACATGTATACATTTCTTGTCTTCTGGGGTCGTCTCCCACCCCCTCGCTCGGGAGATAAAACTCGCGTTTAAAAAAACACGAATGACAATTTTAATCTCAATTTTAACTACGTTTTTAAACTACAATGAAACCAGTGTAAACAGAACCTTGAATGAATCGAAAACCCACCTAAACTTAACATATATGATCCTAAGTCCAGTCATATAAAATTTTATGCGATGTGAATCTGTTAAACCGAACATCTAACAAAATCTAACAAAAAATTGAAGTACCAAGGAGGTCGTACTAGACAGGTTTCACTGTATTGCAATTCGTCGTCGGTTATTTTACTTTTCTGAAAAATAATTTCTTCTTCAACCAATTCATCTTTAAAAAAGTTCTACTAATCCTTTATAAGTCTTTATATGTATTAAAACAAAGAGTAAAACCACCACTTTTTGTAGGTATCTGAGAACAGATTGTAACAGAAATGACGTGAGCCTCTTTGAAAAGGATTCATCTACATTTGCGTTTTTTAGAAAATGTCTTGACAGTCGAATGAAAGAACTAACCAATAATGGTATTGGAACTAACGTAAAAAGGGCAGACCCTATATTAACAACAGACGAGGAGGCCATGTGGGATAGTGGAGTTTTTAATTGTAACACTTCAAATGGGCTAACCAATATAGTTTTTTTCTACAACTGCAAGTTATTTGGATTTCGTGCTTTAGATGAACACAAACAACTTGATGCTAGTCAATTTCGAATTTCTGTGGACACAATTGGTAATAAATTACTCCATTATACCGGGAGGCTGTGTAAGAATGTACAAGGTGGCCTGAATAACAGAAACGTTGATGTCAAACGCATAACTCAGAAAAGTGACCCAACAAACCCAAGATGCCTAGTTACAATTTATGAGAAATACTTGTCACTTATTCCACGTGAAGGTAGGTTTTACCGTAAACCGCTACCACATAAAGCTAACGATGGTTCTATTCGCTTTAGCGTCCAGCCGATTGGTATTAACACATTGTCTAGCAAAATGAAGGAATTATTTAAGGCTGCGGGAATTTCAACTACTGATCGTAATATCACCAACCATTCTGGGAAAGTTACATGCTGCACCACACTTTTCAATGCCGGATTTTCCGATTCAACTGTAAAATCAAGAAGTGGTCACCGATCAACGGCCGTCGACACATATAAACGCCCGTTAGAAACATTACAGGATAATGTAAGCAAGGCATTACAGCCGCCAGTACCCACAAGCAAAAACGTTAAGCAAGAAAATGACTTGTCCATTGCCAAAAGTAACCAGCACAGTTTCGAAGACAAAGAAAACGATAATAGTACCATGACAATAAATGTGCCAAATTGTATAAACAAAGTTGTCATTTTCAAAAATGGAAAAAGATATTGTTTAGAAATTTGAACTGCTTGTGTATTAAAGAATATTTATAACAGTTAAATTTATACAAATAATTGAATCTTGATTAAAAAGCCTGGGGTCATAACTATTTTTTCAGTACACTGTCCTTGCGAATTGCCTCTAGGCAATATTGGCAACACTAATTGGCCCTTTGTAATTCAGAGCATAACAATAAGATAATCACTAAATAAGAACATGTTTTGTGTCATTCTTCACTATTAAGAGGGTGAAAATCCTTGCATTTCATTGGTCGAAAGCACTTTACTATGTTCTAATGGTGGTTGTTGAATAAACTAACGGTTTAGCGTGGTATAATTTCAAGTTGGTGAAAAAGAGAATACAAGTCATAACTGTCGTCTATGAAAGAAAACTTTATTACTGATGTCAAGCAAGGACGTATGTTAGTTATAGGTCGTTATGTCAAGGTCTTT
This sequence comes from Mytilus edulis, assembly GCA_019925275.1. NCBI lineage: Eukaryota > Metazoa > Mollusca > Bivalvia > Mytilida > Mytilidae > Mytilus > Mytilus edulis. The sequence continues at coordinate 101,346,463 of CM034351.1, read as the reverse complement.
AGTGCACTTTTTTGTTCGTAGTGCACTTAGGAGGTCCTTTACGGTATTTCTACGGAACCCGGCTGTATTAGTAGCCTGGTATAGTGCCAATTTTCTGTCCATTCCTTTTCAGTGGCAGTCGAAAATATTCCGACCGTATTACGGGCGGTCTCAATTACAAGACCTACCTATCGTATTTATTGTTAATTTTGTTAATTTGTTTTCTTCCGGAACATACATGTACATCATTTTTTTAGTACTGTTTAGGCGTACACGATATTAATCAGTATTTAACAATTCAATTCAATTCAATATTTTATTGGAAAGAGCACAATAGAGGCGTGATCCAAATACAGACAATTATAATATTAAAACAACACATAAATGAAATAAAGATTCATGTAACAAGTCATGAGCCAATTCTATGTATACAAATACATAATAAACTGATATTGATACCATAAACTTATATTTCAGTATTATTCTAGATTTTCATATATTTACTTAAACACACAATATAAGATGTGGTCTTTGTGAATACATGGCAACCGGCCCGCAAATAACATTGAAAAACGGCCAAACCATTATTCCAAATGCAGACATGAATTGCAAAACGGTAAACCTTATTTACTGTATTGTATGCAGCACTTGCAAGGAATGGTACATCGGACAGACTGGTAACTCAATTTGTCAAAGAGTTCGTGTTCACAGACAACAGATACGAGATCCATCCACACGAATGCAAGATGTGAGCGAACATTTCGAAACGTGCAGTAGTGGAAAATTTACCGTATATCCGTTCTATAAAATGAACGAATCGAACAAATATAAAAGACTGGCAAAGGAAGCACACTTTATAAAGGACTTTCAGCCAAAATTAAACGGATCTACTTAAACACGTTTGATTTATCTCCCCTTATCGTTATTGTAACGTAATAAACGTTACCAACGGCAGTGTCGTCAAGGACATTGTTAAAACGTCGCCTGAAGATTGCCAGAAGGCATGAAAGCGCTAGTGACAATATTTTAACGAACTGTTATTATTTGATGTGAAATGTAGTTTGCAAATTTAAAAATATTATTATATATATATATATATGCATATGCACAAACTAATGTAAAAGATTATTATCTGGTGAAACGGTATGGTGGTCTCTCAAATCAAGAGCTTCTTCAATATACATACAAATAGATTTTAATTCCTTTTCAGACATAGGATTTAACATTTTGGTAAAATTTTCATTCAAATTATTTGAATTAATATCATTAATTTTATATTTAGATCTAATTTTGTTATATTGCGGACATTCAATCAAGAAATGAATCTCATTTTCAATTTTTCCTGTGCAAAATTTACAAAATCTCTCATTAGATGGTATTTTTGGTCTTGCATACCTCCCAGTTTCTATTGCTAATGAGTGTGCACTAATTCTTAATTTAGTGAGTTTTTTTCTAAGGTATTTAGGAATATTAAAATTTAAATATTCTTGTTGTTTAAATTTAGTATAAATATTACTAAAAAATAAAATTTTACCACAGTTTCCATCTTTTATCTTAGAAAGTTCAAATATAATTTTATTTTTGTAGAAATCTTCTAGTTTCTGTTTGAAATTACTATTACAATGCTTGTTAAAGGGTATTCCAATATATTTCATTAATTCAGATAGTTTATACGACCATGAATTTTCTCTATTTGTGAGAGTTTTGTCCACTTCAAAAGCAGCCTTGAGAATTTCATGCGGACCACCAGACCGTTCACCAATATCACTGAGATGCTCATAATATTTATACATAAGTTGATAACATTTAATGCTAATGGGTAAAGTGCCGAATTCACACCGCACTGCTAGATTGGAAGACTTTCCATGAACCCCAAGTATGTTTTTAAATATGGAGTTTTGTGTTTTTTCTAATTTACTTTTGTCTAATGCTTCAAAATTTGGTTTGAATTCTGATATCCATACTTCTGATCCATAAGTTAAAATAGGAGTTATCATTGAATTAAAAAGCTGGAGCCAAGTCTTAACAGACAAATTTTCACTATATGGTAGTTTTGACTTCAATGCAAAATATGCTTTTTTAGCTTTATCTGAGAGGCTTGACACTGCCTGTATAAATTTTCCAGAGCTATGAAAATCAACTCCTAAGTATTTATAACAATCAACAATTTCAATTGCATTGGAACTGTAATAAAAGTAAAAGTTTTCTTTATTTACTTTAATTTTAGAGAAAATTATAATTTTTGTTTTCTTAAGGTTCACGTCCAGTTTCCATTCAGTACTATATTTTTGTAAAGAATCAAGAGAGTTCTGGAGACCATCTGCAGATTCTGAAATCAACAATAAATCATCAGCATACAATAAATGGTTCACTTTTTTACCATTTAAATTAACTGCACTAGTTAAGTTTGTATCTAAGTATTTTCCTATGTCATCAACAAATATATTAAATAAAGTTGGACTTAAACTGTCACCTTGTTTGACTCCCTGATTAGCAAGAAAAGGCTTGGTAAACATATTTTGATATTTACATGAATATAAGGTATTAGAGTACATGTCATGCAGTATATTATAAAATTTGCCTTGTATTCCTTTATTTTGTAATTTTAAGAACAGAGCTGATCTCCAGACACTGTCAAAAGCCTTTTTAAAATCTACAAAACACACATATAGTTTCTTTTTACATTTAAACAAATATTTGTTTATTATTGTTTTTAAAATAAAGACATGATCTACAGTTCTGTAATTTTTTCTAAAACCACCTTGATTTGAAGATAATAAATTATGTGTTTCAAGAAAATCACTAAGTCGTTTTTGTAAAATGGATGTAAAGACTTTACCAAGACAGCTTGTTATGCTTATACCTCTATAGTTCCCACAATCAGATGGGTCACCAGATTTATAAATTGATGTCAATAGAGAAATGTTCCAAATTTTGGGGAATTTTTCCGAGTTAAGTATCTTATTAAAAAGTTTTGTCAGAAGTAAAACTAGAGTGTTTGACCCCACCTTTAGAAATTCATTAATTATCAAATCAGAACCTCCAGATTTTCCCTTTTTTAACTTCTTAATGCAGTCTTTGATTTCTTTACATGTAATAGGGACATTAAGGGATGTATTAGAAAAGTTGTGATTTTTGTTCTCTATATTTTGATTTGTATCAGTTTTATCATTATAACTTGAAGCAAGCAAATTTTTATAATGAATCTCCCATTCTTTGGCAGAAATAGCAGGCTCACAATTATTATTCTTTTTTTTTGTAATTATTAATGCTTCCCCAAAATTCTTTGGTGTTTTTTGGGTTTATCTCATTTATTTGTTTTATCAAGGAATGAAAAAAAATCCTTTTTAATTTATTTTTCAATTTATTGTACTCTCTTTTACAGTTGCAATAAGTCAATCTTAATGCATTATCATTAGGGGCTTTAGCTAATCTATTTCCAAGGGAACGCACTTCTTTTCTAAGGAGTAAGCAATCATTTGACATCCATACTTTTTTAGGTTTTGCCTTTTTTGTGTGTCTTTGCATTTTGGATTTTTTTAAATTTGCTTTAAAAGAAACTGATTTTTTTGCAGCTTCTAAATAGATTTCATTAGTTTTGGTCACTAAGAAGTCAATATCATTAAAATTATTATCATCAATTAGTTTGTTTAATTAAAGGGGCACTAGCTGTCAAATTCATTGTAACCGATTTGACTCAAATTCTCATATTTGGTTTATAACAATGTAAAACATTTATCCAAACTATCAAAAGTCTAAAATAAACAGTTTACAGAGCATGGGGTAGATAATATATAGGTTCGTTTCGTGTGTATTTTAGTCCAGACGCCATCTAATTAACTATCGATTTGACCTCAGATGACCATATAAGCGATGTAAACAAAAATAAAGATACGAATAGATTAAACCAACACGTGCAATTGCATTTTATAGGACTGTTTGATTTTATTTTATAGATTAAAAATAGATGTTTCTCATTGTTTTTAACCATATAAGAATGATTTTATGTGCATCGAATTAGTAATCAAATGATTTACCGTAGTTTCACTTTCATTGTTGACATTCTCTTTCTTTAAATAACCAGTACACGTACAATGCATGCGTTGTCAATCTCTAGCTAGGGGTTAACTTGAAGTTCACATGAATACCGGTTAGAATGATGATGACGTTTTCACTTGCAAGTGAATCAGTCAAAAATTATGTTTAATCGCTTATTTCAACAAAATTAAAGGAAATTGATTGCTAAAAGCAAATTATTATTTCATTATTCCAATTTGATTGATGATTGATCTAAAAAAAAAAATCATACTTTATTTTTTTATATCTATCGTAGCTAGTGCCCCTTTAAAGATAGAATGTGTTCTACACTCTTTTCTTCTAATAAAGCATCAATATAAATGTCCTTACTTTGATCCGCCCATTTAAATGTACCAGGAAGGGACCATAGTTCTTCCTTATCTATTTGTTTAGAATTTTTAAAATTAAAAATATTCAACGCTATTAAACAATGATCTGATAGATCAGTAGGTGGTTTTACCATAAAGTTATTGATGGTATAAAATAAATTCTGTGATGTCAACATATAATCTACTGTGCTCTTACCATTACTATTATAAAATGTAAAGTAGCAAGTAACAATAGGGAATGACCGAGTATTTCCAACATTCGCTTGTCTCTTGAAGGATCAATTTTGAATTTCTGCCATCCGCAACAAACATGTATATTTACGATGTAATTTGTTAAATGTGGTAGTTTGGCAATATACAATCAAAGTAAGCAATATACAACAGGCAGAAGATCTGTATTTGTAAATTGGTATTTTGATATCACCTGATTAGGAAGTGTCTCTCTGAAATTTTCTGAAAACTTACACACACATAATCTGCCTTTTTTTTTCGTATGGTTATGAGATCTATAGGAATATAGAGCTATAGGCCTAATTGCATGCAAGTCCTTACAAATTATATATTTTGGTATGCTATAGTTGATTTTTTTTATAGACTACTAGTCATTTGGTAGGATTTTTTTTTACATGCGGATTGACTTGAGTGTGATATATGATGTATCTTTTGTGTTGCATTTAACAATTATTTACAACCATGCTGCATGATACACATTCATCACTATACCGCATCTAAATAAAGCTTTCTTGTTAAAAAAATAAGGAGATGTATTAAAATAATTAAATGATTCGTAATGAGACGTACAACTATCGACCAGAATTTAAAATACCTGATATAAGATTTGTGACTTTCTTACTTTCTTCATTCAGAGTGATCGTAAATTAATCAGATAAGCTGGAGGAGGGGTGGGGCTTTATATTAAAAGAAAAGAAAATAGCACTAGCTTTTTGTGATAAATATATATAATACATTCACAGTAGCAGACATAGATCATACGAGAAAATAAGCTCTTCAAAGCTCTGTCAGATCCCGGCACTTTTAACTGTTTCTTGACGCGTGCAAAAAAAAAAAAAAAAAATGCAGTACCGGGTTACAGGTACTCATTGACAAATTATCATCTTTCGATTAAATGATCTTTTAAAAATCTATAGAAGAAGAAGAAGAAGATGTGTATATATGTCTCTGTTTAAAGTTATAAAATCTAAATGTTAAGTGATCTAAAATGTTCATTACCAATGAGTATTTTCGATTTTTCTGTGAAATGAGTCTAAGGTCGTCTAAAAGTATATTATACATGTGTATTTGGCTACTGACTGCATAGTAAACTATTTATGTACCTATAAGGGGGGTCTGAGCGGGACGCGGGATTGTCGAGGCGGATAAGCGTGACACATGAAAGTCAAATTATTGTGCCGTGAAAACGGGAAAGGAAGTTTAGCGGGACGCGGGAAATTACAAAAATATCAGAATTGCTTACTTTCATAGTGTAAGCGGGATGCGGGAATCTAAAAAAAAAGTAACTAAGCGGGATCCGTCAACAAAACTCCCAATGAGACCCCCATAAGTTGTGGCTTATTTTGGTCTTTTAAGTTAGTTTCTCTCCCCTACATTACTTGATCGTTTTTGTAAAACAACAACACTCGAGGTCTGACAGTATTTTACCAAGAAATGGACAAAATATTCAGAAAGAAGGCTTAGAAAATTTAAATATTGGTATGCACACATGCTAACCTGTCAGCACAGACAATTATATTTTTGTTAACGCGCCAAACTCGTTTCTTCCACAGTGCGACAATCTTTAGCCAAAAAATTATGTTGATGGTGGTGAAAACCTACTGTAGTCCAAATAATTATGACGTCTTGCAAGGCTATTTTATTATTGGAAATTGGGAATGTGTCAAAGAGATAACAACCTGACCAAAGAGCAGATAACAGCCAAAGGTCACCAATGGGTCTTCAATACAACCAGAAAATCCCACAACCTGAGACTGGGGTGGATCCAGCCATTTAAAGAAGGGGTTCCTAACCCAGGACAAATGGGGGGGGTGGGGGTGTTCGAACTATATCCCCATTCAAATGCATTGATCGTCAAAAATAAAAGGGGAGTTCCAACCTTCGAACCCCCTGGATCTGTGTCTGTGAGCTAGCTTTAGCTTGCCATTGAAAGCTTGCCATTAAACAAAAATGTATACTAGTTGAGTGATAATGATAATACACCTTATCGCTATTTGTCCGCCATTGCTGGAAATCACACAGGTTCCCGTAAAATTTTGACGTCATAAAACAAAATGTCTGACGCCACAATGGAAAAGTGATTGTTGTTGACGTCAAAAGTTCAAGCGGACGGGTCAGCCGGGAATAGCGATAAGGTGTATGGACCTCATACTCCTCAATATAAAGTAAGAAACTAAAATAAAAATCATACAGAGGTCACAATGGCCATAACTTCTGGCTCCTGACATGTAGAAAAGTGCAAAATGCAGTGGGGTTAAAAGCCTTTTCTGTAAATTCCTGAAATTACAATTATATAAATCATCTCACATCTTTGTGCATTTCTTAAAATTGGTCATATTAATAAATGCGTGCAATATCTTCAGAAAATTTTAATATATAGGCTTTTAGAAGTCAAATCTTGTGCATGATTATACTCACACAATTAACACATGTGGTTCTCAAGACTATTAGAGCTGTCTATGCTATTTATGACAACATTTTAATCAAGTATTTACAAAATATGTCTAGTACTCTATGATTTTTAAGTTTTTAAGCATAAATATAGTGGGTCAGGATCTGCCAACTCTCACTGACTGACTGAGCACATGAATTTAACACTACTTTTTTGGTGATGTTGGTTTGCTAAGTGTTTTGTTTTGTTTTTCTTTTCTGCATCTTGTGTTTTGCCTTGGCATTGTCAGTTTCTCTTTGTTTTTTTTTTGTTATGTTAAATAACAAGAGAGAAAAGACAAAAAAAAATATGTGAAAAAATTGGCTTAGTTCAGTAGATATTAAAGTCATAAGAAACCTCAAATTAAAAAAAATAATGCATATGTTTTTTATAACTCAATGGATAGTTTTCATTATAAAACTTATGTACATAAACTTTTTTCTGAAGAAAATTCTTTAATTTATTCATATTTAGAAGAAGTTTACTTTATTTTAATTGCTTCCTTCCAGGAAGCAATTCCACTGACATATTTTCCATATGCAAAGTGACCTCAGTGTGACCCATCTCGTAAAAATCCGGTGATCGCAATACGCATGGATGTCCTTAAAATAAACTATTACCGGTATCTGAATTTACATGTTAAACACGTGCTCAATTTGCATGCTTTTTTGTTGATTGTTGACAAACAGGTGACAATCATTAAACTTCGGCTTCAAAACAAGAACTTTAATTACCTGCCATATTTTCCCAACAACACTGACCGATTGAAATTTTTTTTTTTACTATAAAACGAAATTTATGCGAAAAAAATGGAAAATTCTTGAATAGAAGACTAAGTTTATGATGTTTGTATGCATTGGTTCAAGAATTGGAGGAAGATTATTTTTCATCGGTTACTCGTTTCTTATGACTTTAAAGACAGAGAAAACAAATAGCTAAATAAGAAAAAGAAAATTCCTTTTCTACAGTCAAATGGTCAATTGTCTGACAATCTAGAAGATAGCCTGATTTGCTTTAATTCTCCTGAATTCTAGCAGGTACTTTATTCCAACTTTTTTAATTCAAACAAACCATGTCTTAGATAGTCTTGGAATTAGAATACATTAATCATAAAATTTTCATAATACTTGAATTTTGGTAGTGTCTCTTTTTCTATTCTAGAGTTATATTCTTTAAAAATGGAAAAATAATAAATTTTTCGTTTTCTGTCCTCTAACTTAAGTTTTCCTCAACCAAATTTTATTAAACTTGAAAACAATACTTTTTACCACAAAATCAGATCAATTTCAAATTTTGGTAGTAAATCTTTTACCGTTCTTCAGTTATGTTCCTTTAAAACTTTGAATAATTAATACAATGTAATATGCAAGCTGGAGTATCATCCCCTATTTATCATGTATATTTTTGTATAAGATGCAGAGTTAAGGAACTTTAGTTGTTGGAAAGTTATTTGAAATCTGTCCATTTTCAAACTTTGAAAGGTTTTAGAAATTTATTTGTTAAAAAATCACAGCCTTAAAATTGTAATCAAGATATCTCTAAATGGAACCAAATTATCTTCATGTTTTATGTCAATGAATACCACTGTGTGTGCATGTCCTTTTTTTGAGGGGGGGTCTAATTTGCGCAGTGCTCATAGTTTTTCTAGTTGATTTTTAAAATTCATTTAAAGCATAAAGACCAGCTAAAAGGGCAACAAGCTTATCAAGCACTCATGGTACAGATTTTTATTAAACACACATTAATATACATCATGTACATTAAACAGCAAAAAAAATATTGATGCAAGATGTCATTCATTAATAACTTTTACTCTTTTATGTATAGGACAAGAACTATAGAAGATACAGAGAAATTATAAACAGCAGAAATGATAGACAATTTAAAATTTGCAGAAGCCAACTAAACGTAAATGGTAAGGGCGCCACTTTTGTTTTTAAAAAAGTTATTGAACTTGAAAGATGATTTTCATGATTACTATAAAAATTAAAAGATGTGGTATATTAGATATGAAAACTATTGATCATGGCTTTAAGAAACCAATAGTAGGCCTGTGACGATCTTCAATAATGAGAAAATCCATACCCTATAGTCAAAGTAGGCAGCTATAAAAGACCCTCAGATGAAAATTGAAACAATCCAAACTGTAAAACTAATTGCCTAGTTTATAACAAAATAAATTACAAAATATAAATATGACCAGTATGAAACAACAACAACAACCACTAAATTTAAGTGTCTGAGTAAACTGACAAAAACTACAGGCTCCGAACTTTGGACAGGCACAATTGGAATATATGGCAAGATTATATAAAAATAAGATGTGGCATGATTGCCAATAAGACAACTCTCCACCAGACAACTAATGATGTAAATTTCCTGTAAACACAGACTGGACTACTGTAAACCAACTAAATTTTCGTGAATACTTTATTTTTGTGTTTTATACTTTCTAGTCTACATCGAAGCTATTTATTTTTCGCAATTTTTAAGTTTATTTTAATAAGGGAAGATACATATGAAAAACATTCGCGACGAGTTATATGCGCATTATATTTCTAAATGCGAAAATAAATTGCTTGTGAAAATAAATCGCTCGCGAAAATAAGTTGGTTTACAGTTAGCAAGAAATTTATACATTTCCCTAAATTGAAATGACACAAAGTTTTAAGTACTCACAGTAACTGACAGCTTAAGTTAGAAATCCATAAAAACTAATGCAAGAAAAGAAAGGAAATAAATTTAAAATGTTAATAAACATGACAAAATAAACTTTTATTGCTGTTTCTCTCTCCATTTATAACATTTTATTTGTTTGTTTTGTGTATTTATAGGTTATCAGACATCTTTGTTTTCATGACCAATAGGTCATTACTGAAGAGGAAATTGAACTGGAATGTGTGGTTTCCTGCAAAAAAAGAAATAGGAAATTTCATCATAATCACATGATAATGGCCTTCAACAAAATGGAGTTCTATCATAGATACACAAAAACACTATTGTATAAAAGCAACAACATGTTATATATATTAGTTGAAAGAAAGGAGAAATGCAGAAAAAGTACTATTTTGTTGTTGAAAAAAGGAACACCAGTTTTATCCACTCATTTACATTGCTCCCTCATATCAAATATACAGAAGAAGATCATTGAAGAACAATTTGCAAAAATGTTTCTCTTAGAATTGAAGGAAAATATTACTGAATGGAATTATGTATTCACTGAATTCTTACGAGTGGATTGAATAACTACACAAGCTGAAACAGAAGAAAATTTTAATTTAAAATAACAGGAAAAGTGTTTATTTTATTATTTAATCTGCAAATATAAACAAATTCTTTAGAACACTACAAAAGGTATGACATTCAAATTGGTTGCTTATTAATGTATTGTGTTGAAACAATTACAAAGAAAACAGAATCCTTTGGTACAATTTTTTTTTATGCCCCACCTACAATAGTAGAGGGGCATTATGTTTTCTGGTCTGTGTGTCCGTCCGTCCGTCCGTCTGTCCGTTCGTTCGTCCGTCCGTCTGTCCCGCTTCAGGTTAAAGTTTTTGGTCAAGGTAGTTTTTGATGAAGTTTAAGTCCAATCAACTTCAAACTTAGTACACATGTCCCCTATGATATGATCTTTCTAATTTTAATGCCAAATTAGAGTTTTTACCCCAATTTCACGGTCCACTGAACATGGAAAATGATAGTGCGAGTGGGGCATTCGTGTACTGAGGACACATTCTTGTTATAAATCAAAGTTAAAGTTATATAAAAAGTATGAACAATACCTAGACCTAAACAGTCAGACTGTATTAATTTTCAATGTCATTAAAATGTTGAGTCAAACATTTATTAAAGTTTTAAATATCATTTGTATCAATCATGTCAATTATTCAGTCTTGTAAAAATCATATTCATACTGTTTGTATGCATGGGATAGTGAAGAAATGTTTAACAATTTGAAAATAAGGGAAAACATTTCCTTAAGGGAAATTTGATGTTCAGAAATTTCCTTCGAGGAAATTTGAAGAAGAATGATTTCCTTAGAGGAAATTTGTTGTCTTGAATTTTCCCTTAAGGAAAAGTGTTTGTCAACAATTTCCTTACGGGAAAAAGTATTTCCTCCAAGGAAAATTTGAAGCTGCAAATTTCCTCACAGGAAAAAGTATTTCCTCAAAGGAAAATTTAAAGCCGCAAATTTCCTCTAAGGAAAATTTGATGCCGCAAATTTCCTCAAAGGAAAAAGAATTTCCTCGAAGGAAAAAGAATTTCCTCTAAGGAAAAAGAATTTCCTCAAAGGAAATATTTATGCAGCAAATTCCCTAAGGGAAATCTTTTTCCCTTGAGGAAAAAACAATTTCCCTTGAGGAAAAATCTTTTTGCTTTAGGGAAATTTGATTTCCTTGAGGAAAACTACTTTTCCTCTGAGGAAATTGTTGAAAAAAAGGGGCATAACTTTTTCAACAGTGGTGCTAGAGCAAAAATTTTTTAGGACAAATATCAGGGAACCAATACCAACCAAGTTATCAACTTTATTTTGACTTAACTTCAAAAATTAAGGTGACAACTTTTGCACTCAGCGGAATTGCAAACTTGTCCCGGAGACTGTTTAGTCTTCTTTTTTCTGTTTCTTGAGAAGTATTTGTTTTACCTGTTCAGTCACTATAAAGTATTACAAGTCATATTTAAACGCAACACATAAATAGTGACCAAAAAGGTACTGCTATCACATGAGAGAAGCTAGAAATAGTAAAATGGTAGATAGATAGATATTCATAGACCATAGAACAAATAAGCAAACAAATTCAAAGTAGATGTACATATAAGATGAATAATGAAAAAAGAAGAGCCATTGCCAGGGGCCCCAAACTTGACAGCATTTGGTGTTGAACAGGTAAAATGTCTGCATAGACAATAAATATAGCCTTTGTTAGAGGTGAGCCAGGTCGCCTTTCCCTAAATCAGCCATATTAAAGGTAAACACATATTTCTGGGCTGGGTTGAAAAATAAATGAATATGACTTTGAAAAAAGCTATAATTTTAAGCTCAGAGAAATACACCAAATTGGGGAGACATCAATTAAAATGTTTGAAATAATAAGGAAGTTGACAAGAACTAAGCTTTTCAGATAATATACAGACTATTACAGTCAGCCTGAAGACTCTTGGTCTCCTGAATTGTTTGCTTACACAGTGTTTTCCTAAAATGATTTAAAATGATAGTTTTCATGAAGAATGCTGAGCGTACAGGTATAATGACAAAATAAATGTTATGTTACATGTATCTACCCAAATAAGTAAAGACTTAATATAAAAATTCTTGACTTCTAAAACAATGATTAATCTCCTGATTTATATCTTATCACTCTATGCCGATGCTGTGTCAAAAAAAAAGAAATTTGACTTATAAGTATGCTTTCATCCACTGATGAAAATTTCATCTGAGTTGATTTATTATTAATTATTGTGCTTTGAATACACCTTTTTGCTACAATATGTACATGTCCGCCATTACTAACTGTACATCACAAATGTTCCTAGTCCAAATAATTATGACGTCTGGCAAGGCTATTTTAATTTTTTTCTGGGACGCCTTCCTAGGACTGACATCTGGCAAGACTATTTTATTATTTTTCTGGGACACCTTCCTACAACGTCATAACACTGAAGCCATTTTTATCATCTGGACTTTGAGAGCAAATTTTGGGGAGAACTTTGCGACCTAATTTGTCGTAGGAAGGCGTCCCAGAAAAAAAATAGTCTTGCCAGCCGTCATAATTATTTAGCCTAAAATGTGCCATGTAAAATTTTGATGTTATGATAATAAATATCTGATGCCACAATGGAACCCCCCCCCCCCCCCTTTTATTTCTGGGTTGGGAATTTTTTATAACCATGCATTGTCAAGCTTGGTAACTCATAATTGTTTCTCAGTAACTCAATGTACGATGCTGTCCCATATTGTAAAAAAACTAATATTGCAACAGCTGACACTATAGAGTATAGTGCACTGTAACCCTTGTCGATAACTATTCCGTGATAATTTGTGTAGGCTTCTTTGCACACAAGAAACCATATTACTCACCTTGTAAGTTTTGTATTCTTCTGATTTACATCAGAAATCAATGAAGCGATGAAAGCGCGGGAAACGAAATGACATCTTCGGTAAAATTCCGTGATTTTAATATTTTCTAATCAATATGTCAAAGCAATGAAAAATAAAAAGTTATTATTTTTATACATAGAGCATAGTTACGTTTTGTGTATTTACTATTTAAAATCTAAGCTTACGAAGAAATCTGACACTAAAGTATCTCAATCATTCAACCGTTTTAATACACAGTCTAAAGTGTAGATTGTGTGTATTACTGTTCTATTTTTAAAGGATATCAATGATACATAAATATACATCCTCGTACCAAAATTGCAACATAATGTCAAGATAACATGATTCCATTATCACAGAATTGTATTGATTTAATTAATTGTACCAAATTGACGGTGCTTCGTTAATAAATATAATAGCGCTTTACGATAGCAAATGATCACTTCATTGTAATTTATACCGATGACCTACTATCATGATTTTTTATCCGACCGCACATACGGACGCGTTGACACATAATGCATGATACTACTCAATAATAGCCGATCAGATGTTAATATGGCCTTCATTTCCCCCAAAATCATACCGGAAGCAACCACGAAGCAGCCATTAAATAGTATCTATAACTAATGAAATACCGTTAACAGATTTACTTTTCTTCTTGTTCACTGCATTCATTTTCATCACTGTCTTGTCCAAGTATGTCTCCTGGATCTTGACTTTTCCAATCATCCTCTGACTCGGACTCTGATGAATCATCACTGAGCAGTTCTTTACTCTTGCTAGTACTTTCTTCTTTATCACTCTCACTATCATCGTCTTTCTGATGTTTGGATTTCATGTGTCTTAGCAAGTTCTTCGACTTGTCTGTATGAGAAAAACAGCCACTTTCAGCATACCTGTCAACTGACCCGGATTCTGCGGGTGTGACCCGAGATTTTCACAATTCTGAGGGATCACCCGGATCACCCGCCGGGTCATTGAAATAACCCGGGAATTCCGAAAATGACCCGATTTCACCCGTATTTCTTAGCCTTGAGATTGATTTTCATAAGTAATATTCCTTTGAAATACCGGCAAATTCGTAATTCTTCCATGAACAGGCAGTTTATCTAGCTATGTAAACTGTCAAATTAAGTGACCCATTAAGTGCATGGCTTGACTTGACAGGTTTGGTGTCAAACACACTGTTAATTAACACCAACTACCTTAGCTTTAGGTCGTAAATAAATTGCACTACTGGTTTAGAAACATATTTGAAATAGAGTTACTTCCCCTTATTTTTCACCATTCAAAATTATTCCTTATATTTACGTTTTTATGGGTGAAAAAGATTAAATCATTAAAATATAAAATTCAAATACATATTGAAAAATAACTTTTTATTATTTTTATACCTTTATGCAATTTTTTTTTTTAAAATGTTGAAAATTATTTTTTACATTTATACTTCCTTTAACTGTATTACTATATTTTATCATAGTCTAATTTCCTTGTCAATTGAGATGAATGTTCATACATGTAATATCTCTATATGGTATGTTTAAAGGCTACTTATCCAGTAGTCTCATTTTAAAATTACATTCCAAAAATAAATTTTAGATGATGACAAAAAGTAAAGGACATAAGACTGTGATACACAAGTTTATAAAAATCTTTAAAAGTGTAATGAAATAATAATAAATAAGGTTTAAAATAACATAACCAAGTGAACATGCATTGATGTTTTGGTATCTTTGATATACATTATAAGAAAATGTACCATAAATACTGAAATTCAGCTCGAAAAAGTTCGTACGCGTTATGACCTGAGATTTGATTCTTCAATGCAGGTCATGACCTGCATTTTCATCCTCACAGGTTGACAGGTATGTTTCAGTACAAAACAATCTTTCATTTGCACAAGAAGTCAGATGTTTATCCCTTTCTACTTTACATTCAAATGACGTTGGACAAAATCCACATTTCCACTGTTCTTTTTTTCTAATAGTAATTTTTGTTTTTGCCATCTTAATTCTGCAAATATAAAACAACAAACATTAAATCTATATACAACAATAAACTAAAACCTAATCAAGTATATAATCAGCCATCCAGACTGGTCTTTTCCTTTCACGGCGGCCACTTTCTTCTTCTATACCTATTCTGTCATCCTGATCTATGACATCATCAAATATATCAGCTTCACGTGGTTCTGTTACTTGGGGATTATCAATGTCTTCAGACATTTCCCCTCTCAACACTTGCTTGTGCTTGAGTTTTATCATATCCACATGAATGATCTGTGGGGTCCCTCGGATACCACAGTCAACCTTATAGGTAAGGTCACCACTTTTCTCTAAAATTGTGAAAGGCCCTCTCCAAAAACAAGTCAGTTTTGGGAATTTTCCCGTTTTCCTTACAGGGAAGTAGACATATACTTGATCTCCAGATCTAAAACTTTCATATGATAAATTGAGATCATGATACCTCTTTTGTCTCCTCATTTCACCTTGCATTCTTTGCCTAACAAAAGAATGTGCATCCTCTAACCTTTCTTTTAGTTCCCAAGTCCATTTATGTTGTGGTATACCTTTAATAGATGGCGGTATTTCATACAAGATATCTAACGGGGTTGTACTTTCCCTACCAAACATAAGACGGTTTCGAGTCTGTCCAGTTGTGTCATGTTCAGAAGCCCTATATGCCATCCTAACAAAGGGGATATACTTATCCCAATCCCTTTGATGTTCTTGGACATATGTACTAAGCATTGTCGCTTATGTCTTGTTGAATCTTTCTACCATACCATCCGATTGAGGATGATATGGTGTAGTCCTGGTTTTCTTAATATCAAGTACTTTACAGACCTCTTGAAACAACCTACTTTCATATTGTCGTCCCTGGTCAGAGTGAATCCAGAACGGGACTACGAATCGAGCTATTACCTCCTCTACAATAATTTTGACAACAGTACTTGCTTCAATATTGGGCATAGGGAATGATTCTGTCCATTTAGTATAGTAGTCCGAAACAACTAAGATATACTGATTGCCATATTCGGTTTCCGGAAGTTCCCCAAGAATATCAGTAGCTAACCTTTCCATAGGACTACTTGTCTCTACTATGGCCATTGGAGCACGTTTTTTTTTTCGTTGGGGTTTTCCTCATAACACACTTATCGCAACCAGCGACATATGCTCTAACGTCAGCTTGCAAACCTGGCCAATAGTTAGACTGACGTATTTTCTCTAAAGTCTTACGCATACCTAAGTGACCTGCATACTTTGCATCATGCCAGACGTGTAAAACTTGTTTTCGTTCAGACAGGGATTACAGCTTGCAATTTCACAACTTTCCGTTCATTGTCATAAAAATGTCTGAATACCAAATCATCTTGAAGTTCTAAACTATTAAACTGACTCCATAATGACCTTATAAAGAAACCTTTACCAGAAACCCCATTGTATTGTGGCCTTTGACCATCTGTCAGCCACTGCTTAATAAATATTTTGGCCACGAGCATCACTGAAGAGACATGTATTGTCGAAATGCGCATCTGGTGCAAGAAAATTGGTACCGTTAATTTTATTAACTTAAGGTCTGGGTCGTTTGATTGTTTATCTGTCAACTTCCAATCTGTATCATGGTCAGGCATCTGACTAGTTACTATTTTAACCTGACTTTCTTCAGTCTTGTGACAATCACTGCTCGTTTTTGCAAGTCTAACGTATACCCACATTGTTTACAGGGAATACGACTCAGTGCGTCAGCATTCCTGTGTTGGGTACCTGGTCGGTGTTGAATGTGCATATCATAAGCACTCAATGTCTCAATCCATCTAGCTACTTGGCCTTCTGGATTTTTGAAATTCAACAACCACCGAAGTGAGCTATGATCTGTTCTGATCTTAAATTTTCTGCCATATAAATATGGTTTAAAATACTTCACAAAGTATACCACAGCTAGCAACTCTTTTGCGAGTCACGCACTATCTACGCTCGGATTTAGACATTGAGCGACTGGCATATGCTATAACCTTTTCCTTACCGTCTTCATGACGTTGTGATAAGACACCCCCTAGCATCTGTATCTAAGATGAACTCTTTATTAAAATCAGGATGTGTTAATAAAATTAACGGTATCAATTTTCTTGCACATGACAGCGACTTTATCTTTATTTGCCGCCTTTTCTCCAGACTTAAGTGTCCTGACCGATCCGTCCGTATCAAGTCCTTTCGTATATCCTCCCCGAGCATTTTGTTTCTTAATACTATTGGGACAATTTCTTGCAAAGTGTCCTATTTCACCACAACTAAAACAAGGACCACCCCTTTTTCTGTTGCTTTGAGTATTATAGGTCTCACCACGTGGTTGGAATTTATTTTGAAAATTTAAATCCTTAAGCGTCATCATGTCTTTCGTTAAAGATTGTAAATTATTCTCCATTGTCTGCATCCATGTCGCCATATTCTCCATTAATACAACAGTATCCGGACTATTAGACGCTTCTGTCCGTTCGGCACTCGTAGTCGTAAGTGACCCATGCTTTTCATTGTTCTTCTCTCAGCTTTGTTGTAGGCTGCGAGCTCAACTGCCAACTGTATAGTATCATTGAGACCTTTAGGACGAGACTGTTTATTTCTAAGTCTCATTTCAGAGTCTACTAATGCGTCCAAAAATTGTTCCTTGGCAAGCGTGTCCCTTAATTCTAATGGGGCAGTAGGGTATGCCAGATAAGACAGTCGTCTAACTGACTGACCTAACTCTGGTAGAGTTTTACTTGCTTTCTGGCGTCGTTCTTTGAATTGAACGCGATAAAGTTCCGTTTGACTGGATGGAGCAAAGCGTTCCTCCAGTGCAAATACTAGGTCTGAAAAATTTGTCTCTTTTCCTTTGGTAAATCACCAAGGACTGCTTGGGCCTGTCCAATCAGTGACACGGCCAAGTACAAACCTTTTTGATGTTCAGACCACCTATTAACAAGGGCACACATCTCAAAGTGTGATAAATAATCAAAAAATGTTAGTCCTAAGCAGGAATAAAAAAAAATCAAAGCACTGCTCATACTGTAAGCTCTGGATCAAATGATGTTAAAATCAAACCTTCAAGATAGTATGCCATCATATTTTGAAGGTTTGATTTTAACATCATTTGATCCAGAGCTTACAGTATGAGCAGTGCTTTGATTTTTTGTTGATTCCTGCTTAGGACTAAAATTTTGAGTTTTATCTTGCCCTATGGATTTTCTATTATTTACCTGAGGATTCGTTATGATATCCCTATCTAGCAAAGGTAGTGTATCACCCACGGATAATCCTACAGGTGTTGATAGAGACGGCCCTGTCGTCACTACGCCTGAATCATGTTCTTTGTTTTTAACAACTTTTTGACGTACACCCTGACCTCTAGGTGTAGAAGATATAAAACCTTGTCCATGTTGTATTGTGCTCTCGCTAAGAGACTGTATTTGTCTACTTATTTCAGCAATCTGATCGTCAATATTTGCCATATTTATTACAGAACAGTGTAATCAAAATGAAACAATTTTCATTAAATAATACACTCGTGTTACAACTCAGCCGTGACTTACAACTATGCCTCACGGTTGATTTACTTTAATCTTTTATTAAAGTAAACATTGATGTTAACTGACAATATGATGATGAGTTGTAATCAGAACAAAATGGCAGACCTTTAAAATTTCTCCAGCTGAAAAATGGGATAGTATGTGACAAAATGTGATTCAAAACTTACATTTTTCATTGAAATTAATTATGCAATTATTATGCTGAAAATTGAAATTTGGATTTTGTCAGCGCAAAAGTGAGTAACTGGTCAATTGGTCAAATTTCGGAAGATCTCTTTGTTCTCGACAATCCTGTTGAAATCGTTGTAAATAGACTCTCACTGGAAAATATAATCACACAATCCTGATAATTTAATATTTATATTGGACAGTTAAAATATTCTTTGATCATCATATCTACATCTAACATTCTCTATGGGCCGTACTAGAGGAAGGGGGAGCTATCAACGGGGGTTTCAAAGTTCCCAGGGTCAAGATCAGGCTCAGGGCCGTGGTGGCTACCATTCCGCAAAACGATTTCGGACTGGTAGTAGTGACATTGAAAACGATGACCCTGAAGTTCTGTTGGATGTATTCTTAGGCATCCTCAATGACCAAAAGATCATGGACAAGTTTGTTGCCTCATTGTGTGACATACCCCATTTGAAATCAAAGCTCGTTGAACATCTACTACCATCCCTTGATGCTCAAATAGCAGACATCTAAACTCCTTTACGTAAAAATGTAGACATAATGAGTGATAAATTAACAAAATCCGAATCAAAATGTGAAGAATTGGAGTGGAAAAACGATGACCTCGAAAAATACACTCGCAGACAATCAATTCGTATAGCAGGTATCCCCGAAAAAAAATTCGAAAGTACTGATGACGAAGTTCTTAAATTTTCTAATGATGTGCCTAATTCTCAGTTAGAACCTGGTGAAATAGATAGATCCCACAGAGTAGGTCCTCCGCGATCTAATGATAGTAAGCAAAAGCCTCGAGAAATTATTGTTAGGTTTGTGTCGTACAAAAGCAGACAAAAACTCTTAAAATGCAAAAAAACAATGCACGAATTCAACAAGAGTATTGGTACAAACTACCTAATGTATGAAGACCTTACACGCACGCGATCTGAACTAGCCTATAATGCACGTTGGCTCAAAAATAACAACTTCATAAAAGAAACCTGGACTTTTGATGGGAAAGTTTTTATTAAAATGCCAGACGACCGCATTTTTTTATGCACTAGACCATCAGATTTTCCGACTGCATTTCACCAACATCTTCCTATCAACAATAAACCCTCAAAACCAGATGATAAAAAAACAGGCAAACGACTATTCAGTTATGCTAAAGCGGTTAAAACCAATAAACAGTCATCAGAGTCACCATCAGTACCAATATACCATCACAAACGTACCAGTCGACTATCCTAGAGGAAACATCTGTCAAATCATCATCTGCCTCTAAAGAACCAACCTTAGAATCAGGGGATACTTAACAGTTCGTAATTTAAAATTTGATTAATTAATAAACATGTGCTGGTTGATATCTTATTTGTAAACATTAACACGTGTTTAAAAGCACATGGCTCTATTTATAGTCGAACTAAATATTGACAAGGTCACACTGGTCTATCTGATTTCCATATATAGCAATATAGCTATAATTATAAGTTACTACTATTGCCTACAGCTGTGTCTTACTTCAACAGTAACACACCTTTTTTATATTTATTTATCTTGTGTATTAATACTTGTATATATGTTACATTTGACAAGAATGATATTATTTTGTATAATTTTGGTGCATTACAACCTATGTTTTGGTACTTTAGTTGTTGGGTCTTATGCTTATATATTTGTTTACTTCCTGAAAATGAGGACACTACCAAATATACTTTTGATTTTTGACACATACGATTAAATAATGATCACTATTAAGTGTATGAACGTTATTTGTAAGTGTCCCTCATCATTTAACTGTATCGATCACCTTAAGTGTTATATAATGTATAAACTTATTTTCCTGTTTTTTGTCGCCAGTGAATTCGAAGTTATTATCAACTTACATTTTTCACATCTTTTGCCAATACTCCTTGTACGGTATGGTATTGAGTGGAACCCAGGTCCACATCGCTCAACAGATTTACGTAATATTAAAATAGTTCACAATAATGTATGTAGCTTACCACCTAAGGTAGATTTGATTGAATGTGAACTAGGCACATATGATATAATTGCTCTTTCTGAATCCCATCTTGATGATAGCATATCTAATGAATCAATAGCCTTAGCTGGTTTTCAAAAGCCTATTAGATTAGATAGAACACGAGCAGGCGGGGTGTCATAATTTATGTTAAAAATTATTTATACTATGAAGAACTACCTGAATTGGCAAAGCGAGGTTTGGAATTATTGTGGTTGAAAATCTCAACCCAACTTGTCATTTTTTACTTGGTGTTTTTTACAGACCCCCAAATTCTCGTTTGAAACTATGGGATTATTTTTATGATTCTGTGTCGAAAGATTTAGATAAAAACTTGCCTGTTTTCTGTGATTTCAATGTAGATATGCTATTAAGCAATAATATGCCATGTAGAAGTACCGGTAGTAACAATTTGAGAAACATTTTGCAACGCTTGAATATGTACAATCTTGATTTGAAAATACAAACTTTACTACCGATACAGGCACATGTATTGATTTATTTTTGACAAACAACAAAAGTTGTGTAAAGTCAGTTGATATATTGTCACCTTTTTGTAGTACTCATGCACCTGTGTGTGCCGAGATTAATTTTAAAGTGAATAAAGAATGTACATACAAACGTACAATTAGAAAATATGAAAATGCTAATTATAAAGATTTTGTGAGTGACTTAAACAATATTGATGGGAATGAACATTTTCATTCATGTGATAAAATAAATGACATATATTCTCAATTTTTAAATATTTATTCAACAAATGTGAATAAATATATATCAAATAAAGTTGTTACTTTACGTCCAGCTGACAAACCGTTCATGAATTCCACTATCCGTAGGAAAATGAGACAAAGAAATGGAATTCATTACAAAGCTAAAAATACTAATAATTGTATTCATTGGCAAAAATTTAGAGAATTACGTAATGAGGTGATTGATTTGGTTAGACAGTCAAAAGAGCAATATAAGCAAAAACTTACAAAAGAAATTACTGACAAAAATATACCACCAGGAAAGTGGTGGAGGATTGTAAAATCTATTTCTAAATTATCAAAGTCTCGTGAACCTACACCTTTTCTGAAATCTGAAGGTCAAATAGTTTTACATCCGGTAAATAAAGCTGAACTCTTAAACTCTCATTTTTCAAATATTTCTAAAATTGATGTTGAGCCTGAACTTCCAAATAATGTACCAGACCCAGCATTTAAAATGGAGGAAATAATTATTTTTTTTTTTTTTTTAACATTCATAAATTCTTTATTGCACTCTTTGCTGTTTTAACAAATTACTTAATGTACAGCATTCCATCAAGTATCCCTGTTACATACAATTATAACTGATATCCAGGGAGAATATACAGTAAAACTTATCTTATTTTATACATAGCCATTTAATACATTTCTATTTTCTATCATTACTTTATAAATAAACATAATATCATATAAAATCTTATCGAAGTACTTAAAGATGTTACAGACCATATGTCGTGAAATTTACGGAGAAAAATCCGTTATCGGTTCTTTTAATAGAATTTTGAAACATATGAAAACTATGAATGAGATACAGCGTGGTTACTGTTTCTGTTAACTTTTGTTAATTCGTACCTTTGGATTTATACAATTCTTTGGAAGTTTTTGTTAATACTAAAGAATGGTAAGTAAAGTATACTTTTTTTGTTGTTTCTTATAAGCTTTTGTCATGATTTTTGATTTTACAAATTTGACCCAAATTTTATTACCTGTGAACAGTCTGTGACCTGTCTGTGACCTTTATATTGTAAACATTAGAATTATCCTTATTATTCTTGTACATAATATGTTCATATAGTTTCACATAAAAAAAGAAAAACATCATTAAACATATGAAAATGTACATAATCTTTGTTGTACAGATATAATAGAATACATGTTGAATATTGCCTAAAAACTATTTTTTTTTTTACCTTTATCCCCCCTTTTCTTTCCAAATTAATTTTATACTTCACTTTCATGCATACATAACTTACATACCTACATACATGCATTCACACTTACATATATATTCATTCACACCTATGCTCTAGTTACATACATACATGTTCACACATATAACATGTATAAAGACCTTTACAAAAAGATGCATTCACATACATTGTACATGTATCTACATGTGTTTTCATACATTTTTTGTACATAGACACCTATACTTATATTATAGTATCATATTTTTTTACTAGTCCACTGGTGAAATATTGAAAACAAGTACACAATATTAACATTCTAGAACATACATTCTGTTTTTTTCCAAGAGTTAATTTTGTTTATTTCAAGATCTGCAACACTTTTTTAAACATTTTGTTTATTTCCATATTGGCCGTATAATATAATTCAACTGTACTCGAGATTTCATATTTAAAAATTTTCGCTATATCTATTTTTTTTGCCTTATTATTGGATTTATAATTTGATTTATAGACTGAAAAAAACATTAAACTCAGCAAGTGATTGAGTCCAAAATAAGCATCATCATGAATCTTGTATCCTATTACTAGAGAGTGTAGGCTTATAACATGTTTGTCAATACCTATTTTGTTAAATATATCTCTCATTGATCTCCAGAAGTTTGTGTTATATGCGCATGTGATGAAAAAATGTTTGTAGTTGTCTTGTTCATTACAATATGAACAAAGGCTGTTTTCAGAAATTTTCCATTGAAATAATAGCTCTTTATTTGCCAAGATGAAGTGCATTAATTTCCACCTGAACATCTTAATTTTATTATCTTTTAAGTATTCAAAAGTGAATTTTATCGTGTCTTTGAATTCACTATTTATATTTCCTGTATGTAATATCTTTTCCCATTTCAAAAAACCAATGGGTGTTTCTGTTTTTATTCTACTTTGCACTATCTTATAAATATCTTTATTATTAATGCCGAGTATATCCTCATGGTCTCTTAATCTAATTTTTTCTCTGTTAATATTTACTTTAGTTTTGAATGATCTCTCAGTTTTAAGCTTCTCCTCCCAGTTATTTGGTATGGCTTTTTTAAGTTTTGAAAATTCAGCAATCCAATTACTTTTGTTTTTTAGTTTTAAATTGATTACTTTTTCTGATATTTGTCCTCTATTGTCAATTATGTCATTTATAAATAGAATATCACTTTCAATCCATTTATCAAAAAACAGACATTGTCCTTTAAATTTTATCAAGTTATTGCCCCATATTATTTGCTTTCTGATCTCTAAAAAGTTCCATGTTTTATTATTTTTAGCTTCATTCAGATTTACATGAATCCATGATTTTATCAGTTCTTGATAGAATAATGGTGTATTGTTCCATATTTTTTGTCAATTAATTTTATATTTCTTATATTTATCTTGAAAATTAGCAAATTTTTGCCAAACTTATTCAGGTATAGTTTAGGCAACACTGACCAGTTAGCATTTTCTGATTGTACTATTTTTTTAATCCATTTTATATGTATTGACATTATATAAGACTCCAGATCAATCATTTTTAAGCCCCCTTCAGCATAATTTTTTGTTAATATTGACCTCTTTATTTTATCTTTTCTGCCATTCCAAACAAACCTATAAATTATATTGTTGATGATTTGCAACTTATCTTTAGTAATAATACCATTAGTAGCAAAATAAGTTAAATTTGGTAGCAGAAGAGCTTTTACAATTAAAATTTTTCCAAGCAATGTTAAATTTCTTTTTGACCATCTGTCTACAAGTTTTGTAATTTTATCCAAGATTTTTTCTATGTTTAATGTTTGACATTCCTTATTATCATATCCAAAATAAATACCTAGACTTTTGACTGGTTTATTTGTCCAGTTTATATTTTCATATTTATCTTTACTGCTTTTTAATCTCCCTAACCATATTCCTTCTGTTTTATTCCTATTAAGTTTCAGCCCTGATAGACTTCCAAATGTCTCTATTATACTGAGAGCTAGACTTATATCTTTACGAGACTGAAGAAAAAGTGTTGTGTCGTCTGCTAATTGACAGATTTTTAAATTACAAGATTGTCCGTCTAATTTTATTGTTATTCCCTTAAGTTCTTTATTTTTTCTTAATCTTATGGCCATTAATTCAACAGTTTATAACAAACAGTAACGCAGAAATCGGACACCCTTGTCGAATACCGCGGTATATTTTAAATGGACCTGAGACCCACCCATTATTCAAAATACACCCTTTAATATCATTATACATAGTTTCAACCCATCTGATAAATCCACTTTTAAATCCAAACTTTTTGAGAGTTTCTGTCATAAAGATCCATTCTAAGGAATCAAAAGCCTTACTGAAATCTAGAAATAGTACTGCTCCTTCTATGTTAAATTTCTCTGAATAATCAATTATGTCTTGAATTTGCCTTATATTAAAACCAATATATCTATTCTTTACATATCCAGTTTGGTCTAGACTTATAATAGATGGTAAAACTTTTTTTAGTCTTTGTGCTAACACATAAGCCAGTAGTTTTGTATCTATGTTAAGTAATGTAATTGGACGGTAATTATTTAATGAAAGCGGGTCATCTTTTTTATATATTAAGGAAATCGCACCTTTTTTTTGTGAATTGGTAAGTTCTTTTTTCTCATAATTATTATTGAATACTTTAACCATAATATTTTTTAAATTATTCCAAAATTACCAGGAAAGTGGTGGAGGATTGTAAAATCTATTTCTAAATTATCAAAGTCTCGTGAACCTACACCTTTTCTGAAATCTGAAGGTCAAATAGTTTTACATCCGGTAAATAAAGCTGAACTCTTAAACTCTCATTTTTCAAATATTTCTAAAATTGATGTTGAGCCTGAACTTCCAAATAATGTACCAGACCCAGCATTTAAAATGGAGGAAATAATTATTACAGAAGAAGAAGTTCTTGATCAATTAAAAAACTTAAATTGTAATAAACCTTCTGGTCCTGATGGTGTTTCACCTAGAATTTTGAAAGAAATTAAATCTGGTATTGTAAAACCACTTACTTTGTTATTCAATTTTTCACTGAAACTCAAAAGGGTTCCATGTGCATGGAAACTTTCACATGTCACTCCTATTTTATGGGAAAGGGAAGTTGTCATGGTCCAGTTAATTACCGACCTATTTCGCTTACAAGTATCATATCCAAAATTATGGAGAAAATTGTATTCAAGCATTTGTTTAATTACATGAAAGATTACAATTTATTATGTAAATTTCAATCTGGTTTTCAACCAGGTGATAGTACAGTAAATCAACTAGCAGAAATATATAATACTATTATTTCCAATCTTGATCAAGGAAAAGATATTCGCTCTATTTTTTGCGATATTTCCAAAGCTTTTGACAAAGTTTGGCATGATGGTTTACTATATAAATTGAAAGTTTTTGGTATCCATAGTAATTTAAATGATTGGATTGGAGATTACCTAGGTGACAGATGCCAGAAAGTTGTTTTGGATGGGTTTTATTCATCTCAAAAAGGTACCAGTGCTGGGGTACCCCAAGGCTCGGTACTGGGTCCATTACTTTTTTTAACTTATATTAATGATATAGTGGAAAATATGAGTAATCATATTAGATTATTTGCAAATGACACCTCTTTATATGCCATTATTGATGATGACTATGATACTGTTTCTATGTCTTTGACTGATGATCTTGGGAGAATTAAAACATGGGCTGAAAACTGGGCTGTAACCTTTAATCCCTCCAAAACAGAAACCCTTTTATTTTCTAGAAAAGATATCAATCCTCCCCCTTTATACTTTGGTATTGGAGGGGACCAAATAAAAGAAGTTAAAAGTCACTGTCACCTAGGTCTCAACTTTGAGAGTAAGGCTAATTGGAAATTACATATAAATGCAATTTATAAAAAAGCATGTTCTAGATTACATTTATTAAGACAAGTAAAATATAGTTTGGATCAAAATGTACTTATTACAATTTATACAGCATTTATTCCCCTATAATTCTAGAATATGCTAACATTATATGGGATAATTGTACTTTACAAGAAGCTAACTTATTAGAAAGTGTTGAAATTAAAGCTGCTCGTATTATTACTGGTCTCCGACGTACAACTTTTCTTAAAAAATTATACACTGAAATAGGTCTTGAAAAATTATCAGACAGAAGGAAGAAGCATAAACTTACTACATTTTATAAAATAAAAAATGGATTTTCTCCAAGTTATATGATAGATTTATTAGAACCTTGTGTTCTCACACCGAATGATTACAATCTTAGGAGAGACTCTCAGAATTATACCATCCCAATGTACAGAACAGTTTCATATTATAAAAGTTTCATACCTTCTGTTATCAAACTCTGGAATGAATTAGATACTAATGCTAAAAATGCTTTGTCGATTAACCAGTTCACATCTGTACTTGATAAAATATATAAACCAGAGATTCTTCCTAAATATTTTTGTTCAGGTATAAGAAAATTTAATATTATTCATTGTCAATTACGAAACGATGCAAGTAATTTAAATTCTCGCTTGTTTCATGATTTTTTGACAGAAGAACCTTCCTGTCCTAAATGTTTATATAAATGTGAAGACAACCAACATTATTTTTTTGATTGTTCATCATACACTATTAACAGGATCACACTCCTTGATAAACTGTCTGCTTATGGAGTTGATATTGATCTAAACTTGATACTGTTTGGTGATCAATCTATGAGTATTGAAGACAATGTGCAAATAGTTAAGGCTGTTCATGAATATATAAAAAATTCAGAGAGATTTGTATAATGAAATGTATTTTATAGTCCAAAACCAAATTAACTTTTACTTTGTATGTCTGTATTTTATATTATATTAAGTTCTTAGACCCGAACCAGCTGAAAAATAATTAAAATTGAAACAAAAGTTATAAGGAAACGACAGTACATTGAAATTAATATTATTAAAGCTAAAAAGCTAATAAATGCACCTTTATTTCTATATCATTCATATATTCAATTAATTTTGTATATCTTTAATTTCTTAAATCTATTTTTTTTCTTTTATTATTGACATTCTAAATTTTTTTTATATTATTATAATTCTTTAATGTATCAATATGGTTACTACTCGCTGTCGTTTTTCTTCAGGTGCAATAATTTAGTAAAAATAAGTACATGATATCAAACATGTTGTTTTAAAAATGAGTTATTAAATTTATTATTTTAGATAGCTGACTGGAGACCATTTAATTTAATGTGAAACCTCTAAATCAATGTTGGAGTTTATAACCTAGAATACTAAAACTTTTTTTCATAATCTATTTTTTATTAATTTTCTGAGTTAACATTTGAAGCATTTTTAAAATAGTCATACTTTTGATCTGAGTTAACTATTTGAAACATCATTCCAGTCAGCTAAGAGGTATTTTTGAAAAACTAATTCTGTTTTGTCTTTATGTTTGTGTATGTGTTGCTTTGTTTGAATGTAATATATTGTACCTTGTTTTGTGGAGAGGGCTTACATAGGCTATGCCTGTTGCCCAATCCAATTCAATTTATTTGAATAAAATATTGTTTAAACTAAACTAACTGGCTTACATAGGCTATGCCTGTTGCCCAATCCAATTCAATTTATTTGAATAAAATATTGTTTAAACTAAACTAACTGACAATAAATTAAACTAGAACACACCCGCGAAATCGCGGGCATTCAGAGCGTAGTTTAAAGTATCAGTATGTAAAGTGTTGTTGGAATATTTTGTTAAATACAGAATGACTGGAGAATTTCAGCAAAAGTATCATAAGTCATAGGTTATTGGGGTCAGGAAAATGTTTTTTTTACAGGCCTCCACCTTTATTTTCAAAGTTCACAATTTATTGGTTTTCTATCAATTTCAATATGAACATACATTTAGTATGGTATGAACATTTATTTAAGTAAGGAGCCTGTAATTCAGTGGTTGTCGTTTGTTTATGTGTTACATATTTGTTTTTCGTTCATTTTTTGTACATAAATAAGTCCGCTAGTTTTTTCGTTTGCATTGTTTTACATTGTCATTTCGGGGCCTTTTGAAGCTGAGTATGCGGTATGGGCTTTGCTCTTTGTTGAAGGCCGTACGGTAACCTATAATTGTTAATTTCTGTGTCATTTTGGTCTCTTGTGGAGAGTTGTCTCAACATGGCAATCATACCACATCTTCTTTTTTTTTGTAATCAATGAATTTTGTAAAAGATTTAATGACTTGAGAATTTCAGAAAAAGTATCAAAGGTTCACATGAATAATTTTAGCGCTTATCTGTATATTATGAACACTCATTTAATACTATATAAATAAAGCGTATTTACTTTCAATTTTAAGTTTGCTAATCGATCCATGGTGATCATTGATATAGTATACAGACCCTCTCTATTTAATTAACTCTGTGACTGCCGTGGATAGTAAACTTGAAAATGATAGCAGATAAAATTCTGAAAATACACTTTATTCGTAGTATATGTATGTTCAAAGTATACAGAAAAAGGCAAACCGGAAGTCTAATCTGACTTAAAATTTCGTACAATGACGGGACAATACCCGGATGTCTTTTTTCTCGTTTTTCTCCTAAAATAACTCAATCTGAATGGATGACAAATGCGACTATGCACTGTACCTATAGGACACAGAGGCGTGTTGATTAATTTATTGTGGAAAGAAGAGAAGCGACACCAAAAATGAGGTCTTTTCGTTTAATAGTATAGACGTGTTGATTAATTTAGTGTGGAAAGAAGAGAAGCGACACCAAAAATGAGGTCTTCTCGTTTAATAGTATAGATGACGATTAATCAATCAAATAGTATTTGATAGACAACTTGAATCCCAACCGCTAGCCACCAAATATGTAACGTGTAACCAGGCGTTTATATCTTAAACGAACGTTCCAGTAAATACTTGGATCCAAGTTGTCTACAAACAATACGTCAATACCAAAAGCTATAACTATCTATATTATTCACAATGAACCAAAATATATACAGTAGCTCCTTGCCGATACAAAGTAACAATGAACAATAAAATACAATTATATATACACAAATATAATTATAACACAGCCTGTCCTCCTAATAGAACAATTTGTCCAGTGCGGGCGAGTACAGTATGTTACTACAAGACAGTACGGACTGGTACAACTTGTCCTCTTAGTAGGACAGTCTGTCACTACCAGACAATGTGGGCTAGAACAACTTGTCCTCCGAGTGGGACAGTCTGTCACTAACAACTAATGAGGACTATTGCAGTCTGTCCTCTGACGAGACAGTCTGCTCTACCAACTTCCAATGTTAGACCAACTTGTACCCAGTACAAGTTGTCCCCTTTCAAACTTACAGCTATGTAGTGTACTCACTATTGTAAGCCAGTCTTCTTCTGTAAGAACATCGACAGAACCCGAATTGTATTCCTCACCCACTTATATACTCTAGGGCGAATTCAGTATTTAATGAATATGGGTGTTCTCTAAATGTTCCCGATACCGAACACAAGAGTACCTCTCAAACACCCCCATACAAATGGACCCAAACATTGACTCTCCCGCCAAACGTCTAAATCTACACAACGCTTCCTTCTACATGAAATAATATGCATATATAAAACAAGATTCTTCTTGTTTGTTACCTTAACAACCAATAAACATTACAGTATAGTCTTACTATACAAATCCTTGATCAAATGAATCCCCTTTTAAAGTATAACATTTCACCAACGATTTGTATAGTAATACTATACAAATCCTTGATTCCACTATACGAACATATTGCTATACTAAATATAAGCACAAACTTATTAAATCCCTACTCAAATAGTATAAATAATTTCAATTATGATAGTTATTAAATTTGTTATTATTATTGTAAAAAAACTATTTTTTGTGAGATGCAAGTATTTGACCATTCACGACCGTTTAAAACTTAGCTATTTAGCTAACTTTAGGTACACTACCCTGTTCATTGGTCTCATACGTTATATATAATTTTCATAAATGTAATGACTGATCCAACCATGAGGGCCTCAGTGAAGATTAGCTTTATAGCTAACTGTGTAACCCTCTTTAAATAAAGAATTATCATTATTATTATTATTATTAACATGTTAGACATAATTATGCACGAATACGTTACAATTTATTCTTATTCTATACCTATAAGGAATAACTCCAGTCTCATTTTTAACTTAACAATGACTATAATTATTCAATATGGTAGTATCTAATATGAGGCAGGCATTACCTGTAAATTGGGACGAAGTCTGTATGAATTATTTTTTTGTAACTTAAATATTTGTTAAAAAAAAGAAACGGAAATACCGTAACGTTTCCGATTTTGGTTCTGTTGTTAGGGATTTTAGTTGTGACGTTATTTAAGTTATGACGTCATATGCAATGTAAACAGAGAAACGCTATCATCAGGTAACGTTTTTTCATATCAAGGAATTATTAAAAATGAAATTGGTATTGCGTTCCTTCCTATTTTATACTAGACTGATAAATATATATTTTACTCAAAGTTTCATACAAACGAGACCGGAAAAAGGAAGTACATTGTAGATTTCTGCGCAGATGCGGGAATTCAAAACATGACATCAAAAAAATTGAACGATTTTGAGTTCATTAGTACAATGAAAATTCCCGATTTTTGTTTTTATTATTATTGATTTTTCTTCTGTTGTTGGGGACTTCATCCCCATATTGATGAAAATGAATACTATTTTTTACAAAAAATCCTTTTTTATGATTATCTTTCTGTCCGACCACTTAACAGTAACATAAATATAAAATGATAAGCGTTCAGAAATAATCAGTTTATTCTGGTTCATTGTCTATCAATAAACTATTCCCAGGTCAATTTAATACTACGCACGCACCGCATAATAACCACCTGTTAAAATGGTGGAAAATGTTCGAGAAGTTCCGAAAATCGTGATTCCGAGGTATATCGAATGGTTCATAGGCACAACAAAAACTCACCAATAGATAAGCGTGAAACCCTTGAGGGTTACATCAGATACATTAATACGCAAATATAAGAATAAAAGAGCGACACGTACCTCACAGACACAGGGCAGGGGGTCAGGTGGTGTGTTGGGGAAGACAAAAACCGTATGTTGCAAG
This sequence comes from Mytilus edulis, assembly GCA_019925275.1. Taxonomy (NCBI): domain Eukaryota; kingdom Metazoa; phylum Mollusca; class Bivalvia; order Mytilida; family Mytilidae; genus Mytilus; species Mytilus edulis. The sequence goes on along the minus strand of CM034351.1, from coordinate 101,314,473 downwards.
GCAAACGCCAAGTTGAGATATATTTAAGCAAAAGAAGAAGTAAAGGTAAAACATTTGGGTCAAAATTCTCTTAAAATTCATTGAAATAGTATAAGATTGGAAAATATATCACCACACAAATAGCCATGTACTAAGTACTCCTTTCCGCAAAGATAGAGAAAATTTCTGGATAAAGGAATTAGGGACTGCAATGCCATTTATGATTGCAATGATAATAACAAAGGAGTAGGAAATTTGTCAAGTCCTGCCTGCAGTGATGTTAATGTAATGAGTTTATTCAATACGACCTTACGACAACAACGTAGTCATGGGCAAAAACATTACCATCGGCCTAATGTTAAAAAGTCTTCCAAATCTAGATCACCCTCTGGAAGCTTTGATGACCTTCTTTCACATCTTCATCATCCACTAGGGTTACATTACACAAGAACTATTTTCTTTTACTGCCAGTTAGTTTTCTAAAACGTATGAGAGATTATGCACTTGAAAAAGGAGGCACCAATACATTTTCTTCAATATACAGACTAATCAGTATTATTTGTGATGTAGCTCTTTTTCGTCTTTTCAAACCAGTAAGATCGGAACCATCACATGAGGAAAAGAGGAAATTCCTTCCTGTTGACTTTGCCAATAGAGGAATTGATGCAATCAATATCTGCAACGTTCACAAGGAGTTAACATCTAAAATTCCTATTCATTTTCAAAATCAGTCTGTTCCTATTGTATCCTACAGTTACACCAAAACCATTGCACCTAAAATATTTAACTATAAACAAGCATAGTAGGACCTTGATTTAGAACAATACCTAAAAAAACAACCTCCGACATGTGACTGTTCCCACTCACTTTATAATTACAGCCCCTCTGGAGATCTAAACACAATTCAACATGAAAATCTCCGAAAGGTGATTTCTCATGGTCCTAAGCTTAGAGAAACCAACACATCAATTAGAACCATAACTTCAAAATAAGTATGGATTCCATTGAGGACTACGCCAGAGCATGGACTTAACGAGAAGAAGTTGAACTGGACACTTTGTCAGAATGGGTTAAAACTATTAGGACCTGGTCTCTGATAAAACATCGCATTCTCAAATTGAAAAAAACTGTGTGAACGATCGACCAAAGTCCGTTTTCACAGACAAAGAGGCCATGAAATGTCTATCATCTCGTCATGATAAGTATGTTGTTGTTCCTGCGGACAAAGCTTCAAAGAATATTGTCTTTGTGTGTAAATCGTATTACTACGAATGTCTTGTAAAAGGATTAGGTATAAAGAAACACTCAGGTAATTTCACATACAAAGACATATCATTTGACAAGGATGAGATTTTAGCAAATCATGAGTCCTTCATGGCTTCAATAAACATTACATTGAACACCAAATCGGAGGACTTATCTTGTTTGTATTGGATACCAAAGCTTCATAAAATTCCGTACAAACAACGGTATATTGCTGGCTCATCATCATGTTCAACTAAAGAATTGTCCATTATATTGACTAAAATTATGTCCGCAGTGAAAGATGGTCTTCAGAAATACTGTGAAACTGTTTACTCCCGTGGTGGTATTAACCATATGTGGATTCTTAAAAAGTCTAAAGAAATTCTAGACAATTTTAAATCTCGGTCTTTTTCTAAAATTAGTTTTATCAAAACTTTTGATTTTCAACCCTGTATACCACCATTCCCCATGTGAAATTGAAAAATCGCCTAAAAGAAATAATCCACAATGCCTTTCAACATAAAAATGGTAGCATATCATGAGGCATATTTCGTTAATAGTGACAAACAAAAAGTTAAAACATGCTACACAGAAGAACAAGTGTTCAGTATGCTGGAGTTTCTTATCGACAACATATTTGTTGAGTTTGGAGTTAGACTTTTCCAACAAATTGTCGGCATTTCTATGGGAACAAACTGTGCGCCTCTTCTTGTCGATCTCTTCTTATTTTCATATGAATCGGAGTTCCTTCAGACACTTGTCAAAAACAAGAGGATCAAAGAAGCCAGATTTTTTAATTTCACTTTCAGATAAATTGATGATGTTCTTTCAATAAACAATCCGAACTTTTCTGATTGGGTTCAATTAATATATCCCCCAGAACTAGAAATTAAAGAAACAACAGACACGGCTTCCTCCGCCTTATTTTTAGACTTATATCTCGAATTTGACTTACACAGTCATCTCAGTACCAGAATCTATGACAAACGAGACGATTTTAATTTTGAAATTATAAATTCCCCCCACCTTAGTAGCAATATACCAACTTCACCTGCATATGGGATATATATTTCCAAACTTATTCGATATTCAAGAGCTTGCAGCTCCTACTCAGACTTTGTAAAACGTCATCAGTGTCTGAGTAGAAAGTTGATGAACCAGGAGTATGTCAAAGAACGTCTCGTTCTTTTTCTAAAAAAGTTCATCGGAAGGTACCAAGACCTTGTTGATAAATATTCCGTGTCAACTTCACAAATGATACATGATGGTCTTGATGTATAGATTCTGCGTACTGATGTTGTTTTTCATCTTAACAACGTGTTTTATTGTTCTTTCATTTATCTTTGTTCTTTTATGAATATTACTTTTGCTGTTGGATTGTTTTATGTGATATCCGTTTGACGTGGCTCTGTACTTATACATCCCGTCGATGTGTTTGTATTGTCTTTCATTTTTTGCGGGTGTTTTTTTTGTATATGCAACCTTATGTATTTATTTCGTTGGTTCTTATAACGTGATTCTGTACTTTAAAAAGATCCCGTCAGTATGATATTGTTCTATTTTATGTCATTATGATATATTTCTATTATGAATTACAAAATACATTGAACCACACAAGTCAAAAATATTCAATCGCGTAGAGGAATGAACTATTTGTGGATTCTTATAAATTCTATATATAACTTTTGGACCATTTTTTTTATCTTGGTCTATTTCTGAAATTGATTCTTACATACTTTTGATTTTTTAACCCTGTATGCTAACATTGCCTATGTGAAATTTTACAATTGTTTGTATATATATTGAACGACAAATTTATGTGGTGTATAAAATTTTCTGACGTCAGACACGCGAATCAATGATAGATGTTTTTGTGTTCTGTTAAATTGTTCCTTTTAAAATTGTTACACGATGATAACTGCTGTACCCATGTTTTGACTATTTTATTTATTATGTCTGTTTAGGTCACACATCATTGTAATTATAACGGAATTCGATGAGAATGTCATCAAAGTGCGAGAGTTAGCGCTATATAACCAGGTTTAATCAATCATTTTCTACATTTGAAAATGCCTGTACCAAGTCAGGAATATGACAGTTCTTGTCCATTCATTTTTGATGATATTGTTATTCGATTTTGCCATGTGATTATGGACTTTCCGATTAGATTTTCCTCTAAGTTCAGTATTTTTGTGATTTTACTTTTTTTCCAATGGACGACAACACAATTTGAACTGATTGCATGCTTATAGTCTTTTAAGTTTTTCATTCAATCCATAATTTTATGTTGCATTATTGTATGGTGTTACGTTTGAAATAAAACCAACTGTAGCACAAAAATGTACAAAATCAAATTTAATCCCGCAAAAGTCCATTACTGATTTTAGCGGATTATTATAAGTCTTTTCAAAACATGACTTCTTACAAACGAAAACGCTACATCTATTTTTTCCGGTAATGGTTAATCAAGCTAAACACAGAAAAGGGAATAAAATTGTTAACACGTATGTTAATATCGGACAACAGGAATGAGAAACAAACTCATGATGACAAAGATGAGGAAGGGAAAAACATAAATGAAAATAGCATAGATCCACATGCTAACAAAGTAGAGAGAGAAACAAAAATTACCTTAGAAAAAGGTTAACTATGTACTAGATTGGTCATCAAAATTAACACTGAAAACGGTGACAAATAGATCGATAAAAAAATATGAGGCCCAAATTCAACCTGATAATTTTCAAATCTTCAGTTGGGACTTGAATGGTTTTTTTTTACATGTATGCGTAATGAGAACTGTATCGTTTGAACGATCTATATCTTGTGTTTGTAGAATTTTATTAAGCATATTCCAATATCAAAACTGACGTTTCTATCCCCATTATTAACAATCCCGTAAATGAATGACAAGCAACACATAACTTGGGTGTTTTATGTCAATGCGTAAGTTGAATTACAGATTAAGAACAGTTATTTAACAGTTTCGTGTACAGAACAATGAATATAAACTGATAATTACGTTTGTTTTATATATGAACATGATTCGAAGATGTTATTATGTTACAATGATCAACGTTTGGGAAAAACTATGGAACGCGTGAATAACATTTACATATCAATACAAAGATCAACGTGTGGGAAAAACTATGGAACGCTTGAATAACATTTACATATAAATACAAAGGACAATCGGAATCAATGATTAAGTTGAAAGTGAATTTACGGAACATTTATGGGGTTAATTTGATTTGAATTATTGTGTTTATTATGTGACTGAAAATTTGTTTTTTGTTTGTTTGTAGGTTGAAACGATAAGAATAAATAGTTACAACCTGACAATTGATTTCATGCCCAAGTTATACATTTCAACGCAAAGCCATGCCTACAAATAATGATGACAAACCTGGAGATGGGAGGAAAGTTTTGAAAAAGAAGAGAAGCAATGCAAAGGGAAAATTTCATCGAATATTGAATCGGTTGAAAAGAGTCATCACAACAATGAATCGAAAAAATCACTGGAACTAATCCTCAAAGACCTTGAAGATGCTTATTCTGAGAAGAACCAAAAACTTTGTGAAGCAAGGTCAATGATGGGCAAAGTGGTTGAAGCAGCAAAGGTCAAAGACACAAAACCCATTGAGGAAGTAAAGTGTACCAAGGATAATATGAGAGTGAAAAAACAGGATGCACCTGTTTTTAGTGGGAATATAAGAGATTACCCAAGCTTCAAACAAGACTACAACCTCCTCATGGAAGATGCCCGTTTACACTTAAACAATGTTTGACGGGAGAAGCACTTCTTACTGTCAAAGGTGTTGACAACGATTTTACGGAAATGATGAAAAGGTTAGACATTAAGTATGGAAAATAAAGGCAACATTAGTATACCGCTGTTCAAACTCATAAATCCATGGACAAAAAACAAAATAGGGGTAACAAACTAAAACTGAGGGAAACGCATAAAATATAAGAGAACAACGACACAACACTACAATGTAACACACACAGAAACGGACCAAGCATCAGACAAAATACCACGAGAATAACAAATATAAGATCAAAACCAAATACAAGAATTTGGGATAGACAAGTACCGTGACACGTCTTATCGCAATGTCAATTTACACACAAAAGCCAGAGAAGCTTGCTGATGCTCGACGTATTGAAATTAAAGGACTGAAACCAATGTTTGATGGTGATTATATGAGCTTTATAACCACAGTTGATGTTGTCGAGAGATGTTGGCTCGATCTTAAAAGAATGAACATGGAACTTGAAATGAACACAGCTACGATGATCAGTCAAATTGAGAGAAGTTTACCTCCATTGCAGAAGAGGGTATGGGCTCTCCGTAAGCAAAAGTATGGATCACATACATTTCCGGAATTACTAAATTTTCTTTTAGAAGAAAAAAATGCTATGGAATATATTCATGCGTTTACTTTACTACATTGGTTAGAGGTATAGGGGGAGGGTTGAGATCTCACAAACATGTTTAACCCCGCCGCATTTTTGCGCCTGTCCCAAGTCAGGAGCCTCTGGCCTTTGTTAGTCTTGTATTATTTTAATTTTAGTTTCTTGTGTACAATTTGGAAATTAGTATGGCGTTCATTATCACTGGACTAGTATATATTTGTTTAGGGGCCAGCTGAAGGATGCCTCCGGTGCGGGAATTTATCGCTGCATTGAAGACCTGTTGATGACCTCCTGCTGTTGTCTTCTCTATGGTCGGGTTGTTGTCTCTTTGACACATTCCCCATTTTTCATTCTCAATTTTATGATTTACGAGACAGTTCTGCTAGTCGAACATTACTTAAATCAGAGGTTCACAATACAACATTGGAGGACGATTCAGCCGTAGAATCTCTCCAAGCACAAGTAAAGCAAAATTAAGAAACATTGAATCAGGTAGTTGATGGATTGGCACAGGTAGCAGAGGTTATGTCGCATGGTAATAAATATAAACAGAACGGTGATGGAATGAACTCGAAGAATAATATGCCTATGAGAATAAACCGTAGAAATTTTTGGTATCATGAAACTGATAATCATGATATTGGAAAATGTACAGCATTTAGTAGATTGGATGGTCAGACTAAAATAGATTTGATTCGCAAACAAGGAGGATGTTTTAGTTGTCTCAAGATTGGTCACTTATCAAGATACTGTTCAAATAGGAAACCGTGTGATGTCCTGGATGAAAATCAACAAATGTGTGGGAGGATGCACCATCAAGCTTTACATGGATTTCAAGTCAATGGATCAACGTTTCACAATTGTATCAGTATTGTTAATGGAGATAAAGGTAGAGAAGACGTTTTGCTCATAATAAGCAAGGTTCCGAGCAATGGAAACTATTTGACAGCACTATGGGATCCATCTTCGCTAGCCAAGGGTTACGATCCACTCCCGCTCTCTTCACCCTTGGCGGATTGAGCCAACATTTGTGATAACAATGGTGCGCCATCTATCGGAAGATAAAAATCACGCCAATTCCGAATACATTATTCTTGACCAATGGTAGCACTTGAACTCTTCAATTTGGAGGTAAAAACACGGTAGCGTCTAGATTCTACACACTTGGTAAAGCCGGAAATGAAAACATACGTCAACATTCATGCATTTGTGCATGAAACATACACAGGAACTTCTATTTGTTGATTAAAAACATTCAAGTTTGCACTAAATATAGTCGTATGTTTAGGAATGTAAAGACTTGTTGCACAAAAAACACGTGGCAATTGTTTACAAACACTTTCAACATTTACACGTGATCATGTTATATGCGCATTTTGATTGGATGCAGCGAGTTTTGACTGCAACCAATAAAAATCCTTACCTTGTGTCTCCGAAATTTTATCTCAATCCGCCAAGGGTGAAGAGAGCGGGAGTGGATCGTAACCCTTGGCTAGCGAAGATGTATGGGATCCGGGAGCTAACATTTCACTTATAACACATGATTCTGCTAGGAGACTGAACCTCAAGGGAAGAGATGTAACATTGTCCGTGACAAAGGTCGGCAACACTACTGACTATATCCAAAGTAAAGAATATATAGTTCCACTAATTGATTTAAATGGACAGGAATGGAAAATAAGGACGTATGGAATGGATCAAATTACGGCAGACGTGACTAGGGTGGATATCCGTGGCATTGCTAAGCTATTCAAAAGCGTGACGGAAAAGGATGTAGTTCGACCTGAGGGAAAAGTCGACATATTGATAGGCAGTGATTGCTGTGTTCTTTTACCAACAAGGGCAGAACAAGTAGGAAATCTTCAACTGATGAAAAACCAATTTGGTTACTGTTTGAGAGGTAGTCACACGCTTCTTAAAGTTGGTACGGTGTCTCATCATTATGTACGTATTCATCATTTATTTGGACAACAATACGACACTGGTAGCATACATATTGCAAATTTCAATGGACTGAAGAAAAGTCTGGATAACTTTTTCAACATTGAAAGCTTAGGAACTCAATGCAACCCGAAATGTGGAAACTGTAAGTGTGGTAAATGTCCGATCGGAAATGGTAATTATACTATAGCAGAAGAACGAGAACTGAACATGATAAGAAAGGGACTTCATTATGACAAAGGTGAAAAACGTTGGACTGTAACTTATCCATGGATAAGAGAATCGGCAGAATTGCCTAACAATATAGGGGCATCAAACCATCGTCTTGAATCAGCAGAGAAACGCTTACAACGCACCAGAACAATCTATGCAAATGCATACAATGATCAAATCAGAGATATGGTTAATAGGAACGTTGCCAGAAAACTTTCAGATTACGAGGTCAGGAATTATGATGGACCAATTCATTATCTACCGCCTCTACCCGACTCTAAGTCAACCCCAATCAGGATTGTGTTCAATTTCTCTTCAACATACATGGGACATGTGATAAACGATTATTGGGCAAAGGGTTCAAATGTAATGAATGACATGTTAGTGGTGCTACTGAGATTTCGACAAAATAGAATTGGAATTGCAGGAGACATTTCAAAGATGTATAATGCAATCAAACTTTCAGTTTCTGATCAACATACGCATCGGTTTCTATGGAGAGATCTCGATGCAAGCAGAAAACCGGATCATTATGTGTTAAAGACGGTCACTTTTGGGGACAGACCTAGTGGCACTATTGCAACAGTTGCATTGGGAATGACTGCGGAAATGAGTAAAGATATTTATCCAGAGGCAGCCGAAATGATTCTTAGAAACAGTTATGTTGATGATATCATTAGCTCTGTCGACAATAATGATCAGGCAAGAAAGGTAATGGAAGACACTGAAAAATTACTTGCAAAGGGTGGATTTACAATTAAACATTGGATTGTTACAGGGAAGCAGTCCGACCAATGGAACGGATTACATATTTCAAATGAACCAAAGGAAAAGATTCTAGGAATGATTTGGCAATCGAGAGATGACATATTTACATTTCAAGCAAAAATAAATTTTCTAAGTAAACGTCGAGGAATACACATTGATAAAGATTTACAACAAACTCAAATAGATGACATACCGTTGATACTCACGAGAAGAATGGTTCTTAGTCAAGTTGCGAGCATTTATGATCCCTTAGGGTTAGCTTCTCCGTTTGTTTTAACCGCAAAACTACTTTTGAGATCATTTTGCAAGACAGATGGAGGAAATGGTGGATGGGATGAACCATTAGCAGATGCAATGAGACAAAAGTGGATTGAGTTCTTCAAGGGAGTCTTTCAACTAGAGTCGATTCAGTTTCCTAGATGTATTAAGCCAGAGGCTGAATACAAGAACCCCGTATTAGTAGTATTTTCGGATGAAAGCAGTGTAGCATATGGAGCTTGTGCATACATAAGATGGCAAATCGGTCCCGAGACATATGAAGCGAATCTGATTATAGCAAAAACAGGATAGCACCAACAAAACAATTGTCGATTCCGAGGTTGGAATTATGTGGTGCAGTAATTGCATCAAGAATCAGAGAAAAAATAGTGAAGGAGATGGACTTTAACTATATTCGAATAATTCACGTGGTAGATTCAACAATAGTAAGAGCTCAGATACAAAGAGAAAGTTATGGCTTTGGAACATTTGTGGCAACTAGAATAGCCGAGATTCAAAGTAAGACAGAACCTTCTGATTGGTGGTGGGTACAAGGGGAACAGAATCCTGCTGATTTGACCACGAGAGGAACAGATCTAACCGCATTGGTAATGGAATCAGTTTGGCAAAAGGGTCCAGATTTTTTACGGTTACCAATTGAACAATGGCCGATCAGGCAAGATTATTCAGAATCAAGTCAATTGCCGAATGCAGTTGGAATCACGATGTCATTTGAATATGAAGAAAAGAGTAGAGACATTGTGCCCGATTTAAGTGACATTGATCTGAATCGATTTTCGAATGTAAGCAAGATGTTGCGCGTGACAAGTATAATTCTGGATATAGCTAAAAATAGATCATTCAAAGGTGCAGCGAACCGAATTTCAGCAGGAAATATACAAATAGCAGAAATGATATGGATAAAACATATTCAGAAGAGTCTACCGAAGGATTCATTAGTGAGATTTCGAAGGTTAGGTGTACAAACAAACTCAGATGGCATAATAACAGTTGGACAAAGAATGCAAGAATGGATGAAACGCACTTGGAATCAGACTGAATTTATTATCTTGCCAACTTCGCATCCGTTTATCAAGTTGATTGTTGCTTCCTTTCATTCGGATGATCATTCAGGGGTGGATACAACGTTGGCCAAATTAAGGAGCAGATACTGGATTCCAGGGGTACGTCGGATTATTAAGCTCGTAAAGAAACGATTCATCATTTGTAGGAAGCGAGAGAAAAAATTTTAGGACAGCAGATGGGTATGTTACCGATAGAGAGACTGCAACCTGCACCAGCATTTTATTGTTGTGCTGTTGATTTGTTTGGAACATTCATGATTCGAGATACTGTGAAGAAATGAACACATGGTAAAGCATATAATGTCCTTTGTAACTGCTTGACCACCAGAGCAGTATATGTTGACTTGGCAGAGGGTTATGATACAAGCATTTTTATAATGACATTAAGAAGATTTGTTACTGTTAGAGGATATCTAAGAAAAATGATATCTGATTCAGGTTCACAAGTTGTGGCAGCAGGCAAGGAACTACAGCAAGTAGTTCACAAATGGGACTGGGAACCAATTAAGTCGTTTGGTGAATGCAAAGGTATTGATTGGGTCACTACCAAATCGGCAGATGCCCCATGGGGAAACGGAGTCAGTTAATCACTAGTCAAATCTGTGAAAAAGAGTTTGGAGGTTGCCATAGGAACATCGGTGATGACGTTTTCTGAGTTACAGACGGTGTTATTTAAAGTATCTAATCTATTAAATGACAGACCAATTGGAACCAAAAATTCGGACCCAATGGAAGGATCATATTTGTGTCCAAATGATTTGTTATTAGGTAGATCAAGCATTCGTGTTCCTAATGGAAACTTCAATGAGAACAGCAATTATAGATTGAGGTGGAAATTTATTCAACAAGTAGTCCAAAACTTTTGGAAAAAATGGACACGAGACTTTTTTCCTACGCTAATCCTTCGTCAAAAATGGCATACCAAACAAAGGAATGTAAAAGTTGGGGACTTGGTGATAGTGCAAGATTCAAAAATTGTCCGTGGACGATGGAAAATGGCACAGATCATCAAAGCGAATGCCGGAAGAGATGGGTTTGTGAGAGATGTGATTCTCAGATAAAAAAAAATGTCAGTCAAGGAGTCTCATACAATGGATGCGAGGATCAAACCATACGCCGTTCCGTGCACAGGCTTGTTGTATTATTACCAGTTGAGGAACAGTTACAGGATTGACTATTTGCCGGGGGAATGTAATTTAGCATATTCCAATATCAAAACTGTCGTTTCTATCCCCATTATTAACAATCTCGTAAATGAATGACAAGGCGAAACACATAACTTGGGTGTTTTATGTCAATGCGTAAGTTGAATTACAGATTAAGAACAGTTATTTAACAGTTTCGTGTACAGAACAATGAATATAAACTGATAATTATGTTTGTTTTATATATGAACATGATTCGAAGATGTTATTATGTTACAATGATCAATGTTTAGGAAAAACTATGGAACGCGTGAATAACATTTACATATAAATACAAAGGACAATCGGAATCAATGATTAATTTGAAAGTGAATTTACGTAACATTTATGGGGTTAATTTGATTTGAATTATTGTGTTTATTATGTGACTTGTTTTTTTGTTTGTTTGTAGGTTGAAACGATAGGAATAAATAGTTACAACCTGACAATTGATTTCATGCCCAAGTTATACAAGTACCATCAACATTTGGTTTTTAATAGACTAAAGATTATAATCACAAAAACTCCGAGAAAAATTCCCATCGGTAAGTCCCTAATCAAATGGCAAAATCAAAATCTCGCACACATCAAACTAGCAGATCTAGACAACCATTGTCATATTACTGACTTGGTACAGGCATTTCCTCGTGTATTTTATGTTTTAAATCTGGTGTTATAGCTAGCTTAACCTCTCACTTGAATGATAGTCGTATGAAATTCAATTATATTGACAACTATGTGTGAAAAAAATCAAACAAAAAAAAAAATTTGGAGGTACATTGTAGGTGTTTTTTTCTTTCTATTATATTGCATTTTTTGCACATCTATTAAATTAAACATGATGGCTCCTAAGTAACAAAATGTCAACAGCTAACGTAGGGGGTTTCGAATTTAAAGAACTACATACATTCTTCTGAAAAAAGTCGTTATGTAGGAAATAAATCATGAAAGATATGGATTTATTGGATATTTTAGCTCCAACTTACAGGGGGTAAAAGGAATTACCACACACATGGCATACGCATTCCCGCTTCTTAAAATGAACGGATGTGTCTTAATAAATTCGAAATATTTGTTGGAAACCATAGATTTATTGTAAATTTACACATGGCCTTATTCACTGGGGTAAAGCTGATGACCGTAACTGCATTCACGGTCATGCCACGATGTCGGATGAAAAATTAGGTCAGTATCTGTATTGTCTGTTACAGTGTTTCTATATCATTTTCTTTACAAAGTATACATTGATACGATGTAAATTTATAAAAGATTAACACAGAAATCACAAATAACTACCGAAAAATGTTCAGGAAACGCGAAATTCAATTTGAAAAAATCGCTAAGAAATCCGTAAATCATTATCAAAATATTTTCAAGATGACCGTAACATAAAACAAGGATGACCGTGGTTGGTAAACAGATGAACGTAACTTGTGAAAGATGACCGTAATTTGTAAAGAATGACTGTAATTTATAAAGGATGATCGTAACTTTTAAATGATGACCCTCAGCTCTAAGAATGTCCGTATTTGTATTCCTAGCTTTTTTTTGTGTTTGTCTCAATAGGGGCTTAGCGGATATAAACATGTTTCATCAATTTATTTTTAACTATTTGCCGTATTTTGAGTTCATGGACAATGATAGTAAGTTGCAAATTTCTTGTAAACAATGAAATATTTATTGACAACGACTTTAAACTTTTAATACAAATTGACAGAGATACGACGAAAAGTTGACGAAACAAGAATGTGTCCCTCTGAGGTGTCTTTAGTACATGCCTCATCTACACTCTAATTTTCTATTTTCAGTGGACCGTTAAAATGGGAAAAAAACTGTAATTTGGCATTATGATTAGAAAGATCATATCATAGAAAACATGTGTACTAAGTTTCAAGTTGTTTGGACTTCAACGTCATCAAAAACCTCCTCGACCAAAAACTTTAACCTGAGGTGGGACGGACGGACGAACAAGCAGACGAACGGACGAACAAACGAACGGACGCACAGACCAGAGAACAGAATGCCCATGAATGGAGCATAAAACACTAATCAAACATATGTATATCCGGTAATCGAGCCTGTGTGCATGGTTCCAGAAGAATGAGATTAAAATCTTAGTTTGTCTTTATATATGAATAAAATTGCTGTATATACAAATTGACAAGGATCCCCTCAGTGGTGGATCCAAGGGGGTGGGTGGGGGTTGGAACCCCTTTTTTATTTACCGATCAGTGCATTTGAATAGGGACATATAGTTTGAACCCCCTTTACCCTGGGTTGGAACCCCCTTTTTTAAATGGCTTCATCCGCCCTGCCCCTTGTGATACGCTATACGCACAAGACTATTTTAAGGGTCTATTTTGCTAAAGCTTGCCTTCACTAGTTTGGTCGTAGTATTTTAAAAACAGGTTCTGTTATTTTACTTGCAAGACAAAATAGAAGACAAATCAAAGACGATATAATATCAATGGGTGTACATCCATTGGAGTTTTTAAAAAAGTGCATTTATTATATGTCATTACAAGGAATTCCAGAAATTAAAAAAAAAATCTTTTGGCTATAGTTGGAGGCTGTGCAGCACACTTTATTTTTATTATACTTGTTGATGTCATTTAATCGCGCTTTTGTTGCATGTTTTCCCCACTTTTCATGTGCATGTCTTGTTGTATGTTCATTTTAAAAATTATACCCTCTACCGTAAACAAATATATATATATGGTGAACTTTGTGTTTAAAGCACGTTTTATTTTCTCCTTCCTATAGGATAATACACTCATATAAATACGTTTTATATCAACACCATTAATCATTTGATACAAAAAAAGTATTTATACAAATACGGATATTTCTTAGAATTGACGATCATCCTTTAAAAGTTACGGTCATCATTTAGAAATTACGGTCATCCTTTACAAATAACGGTCATCTTTTAACCAATTACGGTCACCCTTGTTATGAATTGCTCATTCTGTTATGGTCATCTTGATTGTGATTTACGGTCATCTTAGCGATTTTTTTAAATCAAATTTCCTGTTTCATGCACATTTCTCGTAAGTAATTTGTGATTTCCGTGTAAATCTTTTATAAATTTACATCGTATCAATGTCTCCTTTGTAATTCGTGATACTCGTTAAGTCCTAACTACACAATAATTTTTGCCACTAAATTAGACTCAACCGAAATATGCATTTTGCGGTGCAGACAGACTGGAGCCAGCTTTTAATCAAATTTGTAATTCAGTACAATACAATAATCTCATATATAAATATGCATACATCATATATAACACAGTAATAGTATCTATACTAAGTAATTTAACACACAACTTTTTGAACCAAAAAATATACTTCCGGCAACAATAGTAATAAATATCTATTAACTTACAAGAACATTTCAAATGATAAATATCATATTATGAATACCCGTCATAAACAGACACTCGCCGCCAAGGAAAAACCAACTTATAAAGTTTGGAAACCTGCGCACGGAGAAATGCAAGAACCGTTTCTGGGTAATGATGCCGTACTCCATCATGATCATGATTATATAAAAAAAAAAAAAAATCCAGAAAAGGAAGTTTTAACTGTACGATGTCTACGGCTAGAATGACCACCTAGACAATTTTTTCACGAACCCGCGAACAAAAAATTAACATAACAAAACATTAGGTCACCTGACCTATCGAATCATACAACATTGACCCATACAAAATATTATAGAAACTTTAAGACAGTATTTTCCGCTATACTGCGAAACGCTGAAAAATATATGTCCTAACTACACAATTATTTTGGCTACTAAATTAGACTCAACTAAAGTATGCATTTTGCCGTGAAGACAGACTAGAAAAACAAAGAACGGGCGTGAGAAATGCAATATGAATACAATGCAAGATACTAAACTAATACATAAATCATAATAAAAAATAAACATTCAAACCCTAAACATACACACACAAAGCTTTTTGGTAACCTGAAGCCGATGATCAAGCGAATCGGCCACGTAACCATCTTTAGCAGTCTCGCTTTTCCACCAACCGTGTCGTTTCCAACAACATTCGTTTACATCTGAATTTGCGGCTGCAGTAGCCCCACCTGCTCTCAAAGAATGCAAACCAATGCTTAAATCAGGACAAATACTTTTTAACCTAGAAACGATACATTCTCTAGCTCTGGTATAGCTTAACCGTCTACTTTTATATATTAATGAACAAACTTGTTTTGATTTGAAAATTGGTCTAAATAAAAAATTCTGATTCAGAATTAATCATAGCGTATTGAAAATACTTTATCAATAATAAATATGGACATGCAATTGACTCTCCTTTACAAATGACAGTTTCGTCACCTAATCTATATTGATCAGTTTTACTCTTTAAAAATATCTTGAGAGAAATATGATCATCTTTGAAAACTATATCCTAACAACGAATAGCGCTTACTTCATCATAACGACGAAAACCAGCAAATCATAAAATAATCATAGTTAAATCCCGTATAACAAGTAAATCATTACAATCTTTGTACTTAGAACAAAACATCTACGGTAATGTGATCTTTTTTAACTTTCGTGTGGTTGTCGTTTTGCAGCTTCAATTAAATTCACAACGAAAGAATTTGTTGTCGGATCTTGAATTCCTTGAATGTTATACGCCCGATTGATCTGATTGCACTACACTTTTAGACGAGCCTTTATCCAGTAAATGAGTTAAATATAACGCAACGTGAATTGGAGAAGCGGGAATAGATTTTCCTCCTTCTTTAGATATAAACTGTTCCCAACGTTTAAAAGAATACAATATTTACTTTTGGTGTTGCTGCTATGTGAATGTAACAAAAATTCTTCCATTTTCCCACCAAATGGCTCCACACTGTGAAATCTCTTTCTGAATGGTTCATTTTAACCCGATCTCTAAAAACAAATACAATAATAAATACCTAAAATCTAATTTTAAGTGCCAAAAGACTGAACTTTGTATCCGTCTTTCCGAATAATCCGTTCTTTCCTCTTCTTCTCATAACTACACTTGATGACAACAATCTGCTGTCTCCTACAAAACTCGCAATTTTTTGCGAACCTTTAATACTAACGTTTAAAATTGGCCAAAAAGGAGCTGACCTCCAGTATGGAACAACTAGTGTACCGATAGATTTTTCTTGTTTCATTTTTTGAATACATTTGGAAACAAGTGAAGGTGGTGGCACAATCCAATTAGTTTCGCTTTTCCAATCTTGATCGAAAGCATTATTACCTGAAGTATTAGGACACCAGTGCTTAGAGTTGAAGACAAAACATTTTGTATTATAATATGACGCAAATCGATCTACCGTATGAGGACCCCACAAATTATCTAGAACTGAATACACTTCTGGGTCTATTCCCCAGTCATCACAGTCTACACTTTTTCTGATCTGATCAGCCTTAATGTTTTCGTCTCTTGGTACC
This sequence comes from Mytilus edulis, assembly GCA_019925275.1. Taxonomy (NCBI): domain Eukaryota; kingdom Metazoa; phylum Mollusca; class Bivalvia; order Mytilida; family Mytilidae; genus Mytilus; species Mytilus edulis. The sequence goes on along the minus strand of CM034351.1, from coordinate 101,297,939 downwards.
CACTGTGGTAACAATACAATCGTGTTAAGCTTACATGCATTGGCTATCTTGATAGCGATTAATTATAGATCGCCCTTTCTACTACCTTGCTTAATAATGTAAACAATATTTTGATTATCAGTATACCATTTAATAGTTTCACCTTGTAATGTTATTAGTAATGACACCAAAACTCTATATACAGCTTCTAACTCTCTCCATGTGGAGCTTTACAACTTTCTACAGAACTCCAACTACCATTAACTTTAGTATCACTGATACTGACAGCATACCCTCCGAAACCTATACCGGAGGCATCAATATAAACAGTTACACATAGTATAACAAAAGAATTGACAAATTAACAGCTATCAACGAAAATATTAGAACCAAACATTAAAGTAAAGATATCAAAAAAACATGTAAATTTATATTAATGACACAAGCCATCCGCAGGTTCAAACACAATAACAAAAATAAACATTAAGACATATGTTCTACGGTGGCACATGCATATACTCAAGACACAGCTACTGCTGATGACATTTTAAAATCAAAATTGAGGAAAAAATCCGGAAATTTAAGGAAATGTATTAAAGTAACGCATCAAGTTAAAAAGACACTCTAGAAAATATTGAACCAATCAAAATTACGGTTAAATTTCAGTGGACCTTTTTTGTTGTGCTGAGTCTGTAAAATTGTATTTTATGAGAACGAAAAGCAGTGAAGCGAATCGGGTTTGACTGTGAACTCACCTGAAGACGCCTCTAACAATGAGTCACATAAGTTTTCAAAAAATACTTGTTCATTGACCATTTGGATACTAAACAGAAGCAAATGTAGTTGTCTTTTATTAATATCAAACTTATTGATATTAATAGTAATGAAAAACATATTCAATGATGGAATTAGACGAAACCACATTGCAGCAGTAGAATTGATATAGATGTACGATACTCAGTCCCAAGAACTGCGTCCTTTTTATTCTTTTATGACTAACAGTTGAACGTAATTTCAATTCCCAAGTATTCATTTGTCTCTTTGACACATTCCACATTTCCATTCTCTATTTTATTTGTAGTTTTATTCGTTAAAGATTTCTTGACAAGTGTCTGTATCTACATATCAAGGTTATCTAGGTAATACAATTAATTATCTAATGGCTACACTACAATTATATGTTACTATTCGACTTGTAATTGTTATAAAATACATCAAATAACATAATTACAAACCTTATCTTGATTTATTTCCAATTTTTAGAAATTTACCTGTGACGTCACTTTTGTGGCGTTGATAGTCGTGTGACGGACAGTTCGTGATTCTGTTGTGTTGTTTTTGTGTGCTGTCCTAGGTTGTTTTATGTGTTTGTTTTTATTCTGTGGTTAGCATGTCGAAATTTACTATTGTATTGTTAATTTGTGCATTTCTCTGTCCTGAATGTTCTTGCATTTATTTGTACTGTATTCATGTCATGCAATGTTGTCATTTATAATTAATGTTAAATTTAACTTTGCAATAAAGCGCGAGGTTTGGCTAGCAACAACTCCAGGTTCATCCATCAATTTTATTTAAAATTTCATGTACCAAATCAGGAAAATGGTAATTGTTATTTATAGTTCGTTTCTGTGTGTGTTGCATTGTCGTTTTTTTGTTGCACCTCGGTGTTTCTGTTGTTTCGTTTTTTTTCTTCCTCTTATAGTTGATATGTTTCCCTCGGATTTAATTTCTTTTAATCTATTTATGATTTTCGAAAAGAGTTATACTACTGTTGTCTTTATTTATCTGCTATTTAAATTTATTGAAACAAATGACATCTGCTTTAAGATCAAGTAACTTAGGCCGTGATCTCATTGACTTAAACTCACACGTAAACTAAACACAATTACGTTCCCATTGATAACACTCAATGTTTACAAGTAGTTTAAATCATTTTTTGTCTACATGCAGTCGATAGTCAATGAAGGCCTTGTATAGGTTAAGTGTACCCAAAACTAGACATTTAGAACATTAATTTTACCATGTATATTTAAGGACGAAACGATTTTTGAATACAATTGATATTTATAACAATTATTAATAAAGAAATATTTATCTAAACTTTATATATTTATATATTTATTTGTTATAAAAAAAAAACTGTACGTAGCTTTATTAACCCCTTATCAAGACTCAAAACATCATCATTGTCGAACACATAATTCATTTGTCACTGGTCTTTACTCAAACAACGATTTGAAACAAACAGAAAAGAAAGAAATGAGTGATCCTTAACATCTCAATCCTTTTTCTATATCTGTAAGCACGCTGCTGCAGCCATTTAGTATCTTTAAACTACTGCAAATACGAAAATGGCTCTCATAATGAGCAACTACGTAACTTCAAAAGGGGTGGAGGGGGAGAGGGTATTTTTTTTTTTTTTTTTTATCTAAGTCAGAATTTTTTTCTCGCGAATGTTTTTATTTCGTTTTTCTCGATGCTATCAAATATGTTATCAATATTTAACACTCTAATGTATGGGGAAACTCTGGATTCAGAATATTGTTTTTTATCATCTGTATGACCACTATATTTTTTTTTTATCAAATTGAGGATCAAAATCCATTCCCCTCCCTTTTTTTAAGTAAAATGGTCATTCCCGAACTGCTAGAAAAGTTGTCCGAAAATTTTGCATTCGGTTGTACGTAGTGAACATTTAAACGACATATATGTACAGGTAACTAAACAAAGTTTAAAGATGTGAACAAATTTAATGTGAAACCAGTGTACATTGCATTAAACTAATTGTAAACATGTTTACTGTACATGGCGTTTGGTGTGAACACGGCCTTAGTGTAACTAAAAAGCAATGAAAGTTTTACTCACATTTTCTATAGAATATATATTTCAGCGCTCTGTTGATCATTTTGGTATGCATGATTGACATGTGTTTCTTTATAAAAATGAGGTTGAACTGAAAATTCAAAAAATAATAATTGATGTGCGTTTTCTCAAAATCAACTGTAATATTTTTGTATAGACTGATCATAAAATTTTGGTAAATGTATGACTCTTTATTTTTTCAAATCAGATATTGATCTACTTCGCAATATTTCGTAAAAGTTCGGATAATCAAAGATAAATCGATGATTGTAGTTATATTCTGTTAATCAGATTTGATTCTTTTTAAGAAATCCAACTAATTTGATAAACATTTCTTTTTTTTCCCACGCGCTTTACTATGTTTGACCCGAAAAATTACAAAATTCTCACTTTCATTATTTTGCAGTCACTTGCTATAGATTCGATATAATTTAAACGTAACAACTTTGTACTTAAAACGCTCACTGACCTTATATTAAATTGTTATGTGTGAACTTGTAAGGAACATTTGGTTTTTACTATTTCTAGTACTTTGACCCCAAACTTATCATCTCGTGAATATCATATGAAGTTTATTTTAGAAACATGTGTCGTTTGCATTGAAATCGGCAATAAACTGTATGATTGTGGTAAACAAATCGAACATACGAACAGCATAATATGCGTTCTAAATCATCGACGGAGCAGAGGTTATATTATTGCTGAAAAATGGGAAATTGATATTTAGAAAGTTAAAACCATTCAATTTCAAACTGAGACCTTAATTCTCATTTAGTAACAATTGAAATAAATGTGAGATAATAAAATTCATACGCTTCAAAATTAAATAATGTTCCGTTCGGCCTCAGATTGACGTTTCTGCCAGACGTTTTCAGAAATAGAAAACAATTGATCCAGATTGAAGAAGTATTTAGTAATACAAAAGCTGAAATGGTGATTATAACACAATATTAACCAATACATCAAGCTCTACAATACACTGCCGCACCATAGACCGAACGAGACGATAGATGTAATGGTATGATAACGTATTAACGGTGCTATTAGACAGCTGAGGATTAAATTTAAGGTTTTTGACATGAATATTAATAATGTGGTCATTTTTATAAATTTCCTGTTTACAAAACTTTGAATTTTTCGAAAAAAAAAAGGATTTTCTTATCCCAGGCAATTTACCTTAGCCGTATTTGGCACAACTTTTTGGAATTTTGGATCCTCAATGCTCTTCAACTTTGTACTTGTTTGGCTTTATAAATATTTTGATATGAGCGTCACTGATGAGTCTTATGTAGACGAAACGCGCGTCTGGCGTACTAAATTATAATCCTGGTACCTTTGATAACTATTTCTACGATTTTGTAAACTGTACATAAAAGTAATTGTAATACATAGGAACAGTAGAAAGCAACAACATTGAAAAAATACTTAACTTTTTATTCATATGTTGTACATGTAGTTTTCTATCAGAATGTAAGCTTCGGTTTGATTTAAAATTACTTTTTGTGGTTAAATTTTTTGCGTGCGATAGTTAAAGACGTAATTAGAATGATAGACATTTTCTCACGGATCCAGTATTTTAATTTGCAATCGGGAAACCAGAAAGTAATAAACATGATAGACATGATAAATGCGCATATACAATTCATTTATATATGATTTCTGATTGACATAGTGATTTTCTACTGCTAGAGTTCCTAAACTACGATTTGTATAAAACACTTTCTGCTTTCTGGCAAGTGATTGTTTTAAAATTTTGTAAGTATGTACTTGGATAATTTTAGATATTCAACAACTCACCTCTCCTGATATCTGGTATGTCATAATCCGACTTCTTTTTAGAGTTGTACCATCTCCTTAGGATAGAAAGTAAGATACAATCTAAGTATTACTCATTACTTTCGTTATTAACTAGTTCTTGTACTATCCATATAACTATTGTAATTAGGGATACCGAGGGAAGCTCAAGCCAATATAGAAGGTAATGTCACCGTATATGTTGTATTATGTAATATTTCACACTGTGTAAAGAATTTGTCTTACCAACATGGTGATTTTAGACGTAGTCGTAAACCTTGATATCACCTGCACAATGTAAAAACACTTTAAAATAAACCTTGAGTCGACTCCGAATGCAAATACACCTTATCGCTATTTGTCCACCATTACTGAACATTATAAAATTTCAAGTAAAATTTTGACCTAACAATAAAAAATATCTTGCGCCACAATGAAAAAGTATTAGCTGTATGACGACAAAAATTCAACCGGCGTAGATTCTTTGGTTGAGCGGAACTGATCTCCAAGAAGGGTTAATGTGTATACGAACAAGAATTGGGAAACAATAGAGTCTCAAACTAATAAAAACCCTCTTTATTATTTATAGTATGTATTTTTCTTACATTAATGATTAGCACATAAAACTTAAAACGGCTTTAAATTTCTAACATAATTTTTTATCGATTCCAATACATGATAGTGCATGCACTTAAATCACGAAAACCGCGTTAGACGGATAATTGGTACTACGTTAGAGTTTAAAAAACTCTATATTGTACTATATTGTGACCACAATACTGTGTCAAAACTCAATAACGGTCTATATGTATTTAATACCCGAGTAAATTTATTTTGATTGTGGATGGAAAGTTCTGAATAGTAAAATAAATTTATCTACTTTACACCATATGATTTCAACCTGATGGTTTTGCCTTTGAACGGAGGGTATATTGTGTCGTCCGTAATACTTTTCGTTATTGTAAAGAGTTTTTTTTTTTGTTGAAGAGAGATGCGATGCCAAAGGATCAATCGTAAAACACATGTAGTTTGATTTAAATAAATATGGAACAAATATTGAAGCAATACTTCAAAAACCTTATAACGCTATTAACAAAAGTAACATACATATAAAAGGAGAACTTTTTGTCTAATTAACTTGAGAAATTGAGCATTATGAAATTAATGAGCATCAACATAAGTTTGAGATCACCACTATTGTTAACCCGTAAAAAAGGTATATTACATGTTGTCTTATTCGTATTCAGATTCAAAGTATGATACTTGTTGTTATCATCTTGTCAGTGTTAAATAGGGAAATACTGAACGATCATGAAAAAAAACATTCATCGACTTTGCTGTATCATTACTTGAAGTACCTTTTCGCATATATAACCACAAGTATTGTTACTAGTACAACTACTAAGACACCACTGACTGTTCCAACTACTATTGATATATTTGTTGACTGTTGGTGTTCTGGATCTGTAAAAATAAATGTAAATTGTAATTTTCTTAATTGCAATGAGAATAAATTAAAATTAATAGCACTATAACACACCCGTGAAATCGCGGGCATTAGAGTTTGTGAGATTTTGTGTCTGGAGAATTTCAGTAAAAGATTTCATATGTGGAGAATAGGTACTTGGAAACAGTTTTTAACAGTCCTGTCCCTTGTTTCCAAATTCCGTAATTTTTTTCTGTTAAATTCCATTATTTTCCCGTTTCTGTATACTATTAAAATTCGTATACTATAAATAAAGTGTATTTGCTATTAACCATGAATTTCTACGCCTAGACGATCACTGCTATATTATTTGGAGAGTCTTTATCAACGCAATAATTATTGTCCTGTCCTCGAGTACTCTTATAAAATGTATGTGCAAGTTTAAAACCGGGAGTCCTGTTTGACTTACATTTAAAAGCGAATGTGCGGAAATTTTAAGCTTGGTATGTTAACATATTTACTATTTTAGGCTGAATTTTTGTAAAATAAATTATGTCTTGAGAATTTAAGAAATGATATTAAAAGTCATATAGGTACATGGAGACAGAGCAATATTTTTAAGCCCTTTTTGGGTTTTTTTCAAAGTCCGTTTTTATTTTGTTTTCTGTTAAATTCCATTATTTTCGCGTTTCTGTATATATACATACTTTGAACATACGTATCTATATTATAAATATTAAAGTGTATTTAATTGTCTATTAATTATTAATTCTATAAAGTTTCTTTTACATGGCGATCCCTGCTATATTATATAGAGAGTCTCTATGTATTATAGTAGTACATGGGGATGATGCAGATAAACGTGAAAATAATTGTCCTTTCCCCGTCAAAGTACTTATGAAAATTGTGTGTAAGTTAAAACCGAAGTATAATAGGAGTGGTTCTTACGATCTAAAAACCACGATATGGACATCTGATTGACTTATTTATTTATCTGGGTTTTTTTTATCTATCATACGATAGGATATCAAATGATGTTAAATCCGGAATTCATGTCTGCCTTAAAAGTCGATTTGATGACGGCAACTCACTGATATGTTGTATAAAGAGTCTCTATATATTATTATTGTATATTAATCATAGTATACGTTGTTAATGTCTGTGTCATTTTGGTCTTTTGTGGATAGTTGTCTCATTGGCAATCATACCACATCTTCTTTTTTATATATGCAGATAAACGCAAAAATAAGTGTCCTTTCCCCGTCCTAGAACTTATGAAAATTATGTGTAAGTTAAAACCAAGGTATAATAGTAGTGCTTCCTACGATATAAAAACCACGATATGGAAAACGCTTTAATTGGCTTGTTTATTTTTCATTTTTGTTATCTATCATACGATTGGTTCTCAATGTTAAAACCGGAATTCATATGTGACATGAAAGTCGGTTTGATGACGGAAGGAATATTCGGACGCCTTAATTTTCGTTTTTCTCCCAAAATAACACAAACTGAATAGTCATAAGAATGGATGACAAATGCGACTATTCATGGTACCTATAGGACACAGAAGCATGATGATTAATTTATTGTTGGAGGAAGAGAAGTGACACACAAATGAGGTCTTCTCGTTTAATAGTATAAATTTCCCCTATGATATGATTGCGTTTATCCACATGTAAAATACGATTTTACTACTATAATATATAGAGACTCTTTATTTTGTCTAAGGGTTCATATCAGTTGTATATATATTGAAAAAAGTAAAACATGTGGAAACAAGAATGTGTCCATAGTATATGGATGCCACATCGGCACTATCGTTTTCTATGTACAATGGACCATGAAATGGGGTAAAATCTATAATTTGGCATTAAAATTAGAAAGATCATATCATAGGGGAAATTTATACTATTAAACGAGAAGACCTCATTTGTGTGTCACTTCTCTTCCTCCCACAATAAATTAATCATCATGCTTCTGTGTCCTATAGGTACCATGAATAGTCGCATTTGTCATCCATTCTTATGACTATTCAGTTTGTGTTATTTTGGGAGAAAAACGAAAATTAAGGCGTCCGAATATTCCTTCCGTCATCAAACCGACTTTCATGTCACATATGAATTCCGGTTTTAACATTGAGAACCAATCGTATGATAGATAACAAAAATGAAAAATAAACAAGCCAATTAAAGCGTTTTCCATATCGTGGTTTTTATATCGTAGGAAGCACTACTATTATACCTTGAGGTATAATAGTTGTGGTTCTTGTGATCTAAAAACCATGATATGAAGAACGCTCTGATTGGCATATCTATTTTTCATTTTTGTAACTGGTATGACCCCTTAAATAGTAAATATTTCAACGAAAACAGTAGACAGAATACAGAGAGTCTCTATATACTATAGTAGTATAATCGTAGTTTACATGTGGATAAACGCGAAAAATAAGTATTAGTTGTGGTTCTTGTGATCTAAAAACCATGAAATGGAGAACGCTCTTATTGGCTTATTTATTTTTCATTTTTGTAATCTATCATACGATTGGTTGTTCTTGTGCATTAAAACCGGAAGTCTTATCTATGACTAAAAATCAGTCTGATGAAGGTTACAATATCCGGACACCTATTTTGTCATTTTTCTCCCAAAATAACCCAATCTGAATAATCATAAGAATGGATGACAAATGCGACTATGCATGTTACCTATAGAACATAGAGGCATGATGATTAATTTATTGTAGAAGGAAGTGAAGCGACACACAAAATGAGGTCTTCTCGTTTAATAGTATAGATTATATTATTATTGCGTAAATTACTATTATTATAATACGTCATAAAATACATATGTACACCAAGTCAGGAAAATGGCCATTGTTATATTATAGTTCGTTTATGTGTGTGTTACATGTTTATGTTGTGTTTCTGTTGTGTCGTTGTTCTCCTCTTATATTTGATGCGTTTCCCTCAGTTTAAGTTTGTAACCCGGATTTGGTTTTTTTTCTTTCGATTTATGTGTTTCGAACAGCGGTATACTACAGTCACCTTTATTGGATTGTTTCGGATAATTTCAAGATTGAAACTGTTTGCGGTTTATTGAATTTTTAAATTGTGAAATAATGGGAAATTAAGTCACCTAGACATGAAGATAATAAACAGGAGTTGAAATCATATTCTTCTCCTTGACAATAAGCGCCGCCCTTTGCTGAATCATAATTTTTACAGTATCGTCTCCTACTTTGTTGTCCAGATCCACATGTGACGTTACATACTCCCCAAGAATCCCATGCCGACCATCCTGTATCAACTTGAAATATAAAGAACATAAAATATTTGAATAAAACGAAGGTTTTTTTTAATTTCATTTTATTTCAATCGAAGTGTTTTTTACATTTTTGATTTTGGAATAATGAAAGTCATCTGAAATATTTTACTCACGTAGAACCAAACAAGGCTTAGTGTTCCATTTCAAAATAGCAATAATAATGTTTTTTTAAATGAAAATTACCCTTTTACACGTACAGAAGCTTTACTGGTATTGTTCACTTTGGTAACTATTGCCGTCACTTTGCTAATGCATTATTTTTACAGTAACGTATCATGTGTTGTCCAGTTCCACATGTTACATCTCCTAATCGAATACTTCCATCCCAACAAAAAGTATGATCATTTATTTAAAGTCATAATAAGAATTAATAGCATTCCCATGCCGACAGTGCACAGAAAAAATTATGATATTCACTCCCACGGGAATATGCGCCACCGCTACGGATAGTTTCAGTAACGTCTCCTAATTTGATATCTATTTTCGCGTGTTTCGATACATGCTCCTCAGATTTTCCAAGACGCCAATATGACATCTATAATTGTGTGAGCTTATATGTGTGTATATATGTCTATAATTTAAATGTTCTGTGCTTTGTGTTTTTTGTTTACCCCACATATGTTTTATATTTCCGACTTTTTACGTTAAATCATCTACCTTTGCAATTATTGCTCAATCCAATCATTAAATTAAGAAAGTAATACAGTAAAAAAATTATCTTTAAATGAAATATGAAGTAATATAAATCTCAAATCACCTGGACATAAAGATGGTGAACATGATCTGTATTCATAGTCTCCTCCTTGACACTTTGAGCCACCATTTGCAGGTGTAGGATTGTTACAATAACGTCTTCTTCTGTGTTGTCCAGTTCCACATGTTGATGTGCAAGTGTCCCATGTGTTCCAGGTCGACCAGCCACCATCAACTAACGATAGATACGTGTTTTAAGAAATATATGTCAAATCGATATATGTAAATACCAGTAAAATAGAGACATAAAATTACTGTGTAATGGACAAAACACATATTATACGAATTTGCGTAAAGAATAGATTGTAAAAGTAGGTTTTATATGAAATTAAATAATCTACTTTTGATTTTGCTGTTTCAAAAATAAATTCCAAAATAGTTGCACATATACAATTGATACCTAAGATGCATATTTTGGCCATTTCGAGACCAGATTTACATGGTCCATTAAAACTGACAAAATTAAACAGAACGAGTGGAAAACCAATGTAATAAACGAGCGACCGGAAAAGGTTTGTATACAGAAATCAAATTGCAGTGATGAAATAAAATATAGAAAGTTGAATCAGAAGTACAAGTGTAGACAATGAACAATTATACATAAGTTACCTGCTACAAACAACTGTATCAAATTACTCATAGAATATGAACCACTAATGGTAAATCCTTCACATCTATAAAAACCTTCATCTGTCAGCTCAAAGATTTTTATTGTTAGAGTTTTATTTGATGTCCCGTAATATTTGTCGCCATCTTTTAACAATTTAGTACCACCAATAAATTTCTTATACCAATAATATGCTATCAAACTTAATGGACATTCGAGATGAGTTGGCGATCCAATAAAAGCTGTTTCTGTAAGAAAGAGATGTTACGATTGAACAAATATGAATCGAGAACACATGTTACCAGTGAGGGCGGCTTATATGCCATATTTATATATCCTGTCTTCATGTTATCAACATCTTTTCATATTTGTTAATTCAACAGACTTCGAATTAGTTGTACACAAATAATGAAAAGTTATACAGACGTCTGTTATCTTATACACGTCACAAAGCTGTTAAATTAATAATTAAAAAACAAATATCATTTACCGGAAAATACTCTTTTGATTTCTCAAATAAAACCTTTGGTGTTACATTTCCCACATCGGGTTAAGGTCGAAGCCTTATCACTCTAATTCACAACTAAACGAAAAATAGCTGAACGCCTCTGTATGCCAGCTTTGTAGATTTAAAACATACATTTCATTCCGTTGTACGTCTGTGCCCAACTTATAAACTTAAATGTAAATGTGTTGGAATAACGTTTTTTGACATTATAAAAAGTTATTATGGAAACACACAAATCTGTGGGAAAAAAAAGACGAAACCAGGACACACCTCCTTAAATCAAGTAAAAGAGAAAAGCATCTGGATAAACTTATTTCCTTCTTCTTTAATAGATATTTAAATCATTTGCAAACCTGTTTTGATCAAACATATAATCCATTTAAATTAAACAAACACACTAAGCATGCTAAATGTTTACATAAAACATCAAATACATGTATGTCAAATAGAAGGGAGAAACTAGGTTCGCTCCCTTCACTTATTTATGTAATAATGAATATGATAAACTATTTGATGTATCATATCAACGAAATTTTTTCATAGATCTAGGAAGATGTGGTAAGAGTGCCAATAAGACAACTCTCCATCCAAATAACAATTTAAAAAGTAAACATTATAGGTCAAGTTACGGCCTTCAACATTGAGCCTTTGCTCACACCGAACAGCCAACTATAAAGGGCCCCAAAAATTACTAGTGTAAAACCATTCAAACGGGAAAACAAACGGTCTAAACGATTTCCGGGAATACTTACAACACAATAACAGTCTACCATAAATATCGCCTAATTGCACTAATACACCTTTATGTGTTGTCTTTGTTGACATAGTTGTTTGTTTTTATAGTGATTTAAATTTTTGTAGTACATACCTGTATCAAGTTAGGAATATGACAAATGTTTCTATTCTTTTGATGTTCTAGTGCTTGTGATTTTGCCATTAGATAAGGGACTTTCCGTTTTTAATTTTCCTTGGAGTATTTTTTTATTTTACTTTTTACGTAGTACTTTAATTAGAACAATAGACATTTGTGAGGAACCGGTTCAAAAGGTTTGGCAAAGTCAATCAAAATGACACACGTTTGTATGTTGATATTAATGTTTTTTATCATGTCCTGTACACACGATATTCTTTGTGTTCAGCATGAGTGTTAAGATCAAAATCCATGTTGTAGATCATATAGTTTATTAGAGTTTGATCAAGGTGTTTTGTCATTTGAATGTCTATGAAATTAATAAATTTATACCAATTATTTAAAAAAAAATATTCATTTTAGTGAGATAGATCTGTAATATATATATGGCATGGTATTTGTTTCCTTTTTTTTAAACATAGGATAGATGTTTGAATGTTTCCAGCTATTTTGTGTGTGACATTTGAATAATTAGTTTTACCACATCTTTCATTTCCATTCATCTTCTACACTAATTCATCAGGTCCTGTGGTTTTTTTTTTTTTGGGGGGGGGGGGGTTGTGGGGGGGATGTTGATATTTTGCAGTAACTCGTTGGCGCTCTTTTCCGGTATAATAATTTCATTCTCCTGTGCATGCGACGATAATACTTTACTTGCAGATGATTCAGTGATGAAGCATGTCTGATTGGAGCTAAACTGTTTATATGAAAACATTCTGATTTACCCGCTACATCGTTATATTTATACTTAATATGATAATGATGTACGATGATATTAGGTTTAATTCAACATTTTCAACTACGAAAATGTACCAGTCAGGAAAATGACAGTTGTTATTAATTCGTTTGATGTGTTAACGTTAGAGCTTCTGATTTTGCCATTTGATTAAGGACTTTTCTTATAAACTTTCCTCTGAGTTCAGTATTTTTGTGATTTTACTTTATTACAGATTTGCCTACCTGCATTAGATGAATAAACTCTCAGAAAGATTAATATGACAGCTTCCTTTACTAGCTTCATAATAATAACAACAGGGAAGTGAAACATTCACCCGACGATGTCTTAAAGTTATTAACTAGACCATGAACATGATTAATATCTAAATATATATTTCTTTTCGTTCGAATTCGGGAATTTCCCTGGTATGTAGTATGGTCAGTTATACTATTGTATGTTTATTTTGTAAAACGGGTTCTTATTATTCTAGACTAAAATAAATGGATAATATATGGACGTGAAATCCTTTGGCGGTTTAAAGGATGGAATATTCTTCGTAAAGAAGCTTTATCTATTTAACACTAAGATGTTTATCAAATACGTTTGTATTTAAATCCAAATCCAAAGAAGCATTTCACTGCCTCAGTTTTACTACATAGAAATAACATCTTCACAATTAGAAAGCTGCAATCATTTTTTGGCCGCGAAGTTTTGTTCTCAGCTGACCCTAATTGTAATTTTCAGGACGTACTATGTATTAAAGTCAAGATATGAGGCAGACTTAACTATATCTCAGATGTCTTTTGTTATAAGTTTGATTGGATGCATTCGTCCAACATAGTCACCAAAGTTTAATTATTTGATTAAGGACATTATAAATGTAACACTCACAAACGCGTACTTCCCCCCCCCCCCCCAAACATGTCTATACTCCCAAAACGTGTCCGTAATATTCAATATTACAACAACGCGTCCGATTTCGTAACCCCTAAATGTGTCCGATAGTTGTTATTCGACAAAACGTGTCAATTATTAAACGCCAGAACGTCCCACGTCTTTAAGAGCTATGTCCTAAATGAAATCGATACAGTTTTCGGCAATTCTATTAATGTTTTTTTAATCTGAAACATATGAATTACAATACAATACAATACAAATATGTTTATTATAGTGACATTGTGTATAACAAATTATGTACAATATTGAAATATTTCAATTAAATTACACCCGGCCCAATGGACCTATAAGTCACTTCAAATATAGATACTATAGTATTAATTCAGATTGTCTCAGGAATTATATATACATGTTAATTATTTAAATATAAGTGTTGTCTGCGTTTTGTTAATGAATGTTCTAAGTATTGAGCTGTTTTTCGAGGATATTCTGACAATAATAAATTTAACTTTTCACTGTTATTCAAATTTAATACGGTTTCACTAAGTCCAGAGAATAATTTATTACGTAGTCCATTGTAAAATTGGCATTCAATCAGAAAGTGTAGTTCATTTTCAACATGTCCGGAATCGCACATTCTACATATCCGTTGGTATTCTGGCTCACCAACAAAACGTCCTGTTTCTAATCTTAGCGGAAGAATGCCACATCTAAACTGGGCCAGTACCGATCTTTCTCTACGTTTTAAATTTTGTTTAACATATGTTTCTGTTGAATATGTAGATTTAAAAGTTCTATATGTACGAAGTTTCGGAAAGTTAGATAAGTTCGTATGCCATTTTGTTGCACATATATCCATAAGATTTTTTCTGACGCTAGTAACATCACATTTTAGCATTTGTTGAAAGTTATCATCCATACCAACTAAAGACATTATTGATCTTACACTAGTTGACCAATTGTTCGTAGATAATTCGTAGTCCCATAGGAACACCCTTTTACAAAGTCTACTATTGTCCATATCCATCAATCGGTTCCAATATCTAACCATATTACACCAGCGACGTTCTTTTGAAGGTAACCATCCAACATCTCCGTTGATAGCCAGCTTTGGAGCAAACTTGTGAACTCCCAAAAAGTATCTTATGGCCTTGTTTTGAACAGTGTCGACACAATTTAAGTCTTTAAAACCCCACACTGAAGAACAGTAGTCGAGTATAGGTATAATACAAGAGAAATACAGTTTTTCATAAGTCTTTATACCAAATTCTTTTAAACTGTGTATCTTCGATATAATAGCTCCGAGTGCTCTTCCACCAGCTGCAGAAAGATTTTCAGCATTCGATGTATAATCTTTTTTCTCGTTAAAAATAACTCCAAGGTATTTATATTTGTCTGTAATTTGCAAGATGTTCCCTCCGATTCTGAACTGAAATACGCTCCGTTTTTTGCGAGATGCTCTAAAGTGAACGACTTTTGACTTGTCTGTATTAATTAAGACTCTCCATTTTTTACACCAATCATGTAATTTATCTAGCATCTTTTGCATATCACATTCATTCTCGGCCATCAAGACAATATCGTCCGCATATAAAAGTAAAGACAATTTCGATTCTCCAATATTAATACCAAGTCCAAGTTGGTTGATTTCATCTACAAGATCATCAATAAAAACAGAAAATAATGTCGGAGATAAATTATCACCTTGTTTTACACCAGAGTTAACTATTAGCTGAAATTACTTATTGTCCAGTTGCAAGTATGTCATACTCATTTAGAGCTAATATACAAATCATTCTAGAGTTGAATTAATCGTTTACTATGTAAATTATTTTGTACTTATAAACTCAGATGATGCCATTTATATTTATCCGAATATTGCACAGTGGACTTTCAGCAGAATTGACTTCCCTTGTATCAACAGTTCTAACTCTTTGAAAGCTCTTCAATTCATCAACGGGTTTTAGGTTTGTAGCATCACTAATACCGGCGTCACACATCAGCGTATAGCTCCGACGTACGGCGGGCGGGTTAAAATATCATGTACGCTGCCAACACGCTAGTAATTTTGGATGCATTCAACCTGTCAATCATATCTGTAACGTGTACATAACGAGCTATAAGCGTGTATTGGGCGTACGAGAAGTGTACCTAAGCGTTTGTCGGGCGTTCAAAAAACGTATGTTGGCGTATACCTTATGTATATGGAATGCACGCTACAAAGGAAAAACGTTTCTTGAACGTATGTGAGACGGGCCCCGGTCTGTAGATACATTTTGTAGGTTCTACAAATTCATTATCACACCAGGACTTTAGATTGGGCCAACATTTGTACGGTTGTTCAGGAATAAACACTAGTTGGGATTTTCATGTAAAAATCAAAGAGCGAGTAAAGACCATTTTTTATGACTTCAATAAGAAACCACTCCAATCTCCGTTATGTAATTCGATACCGTTTTTATAAAATATCATATATTATTTTATGCGTAGATTACAAAAAAATACAACTTATGACACCATGAAAAATTGAGATGCTACAGAGGTTTTAATAAGCAGAGAAAGTGACATTTTCTCTACACGAGGTAACTGATTTGATATCTACAATTTAACTGCTTAAATTTACATCCATCATAGCCGAACGGACGCCTCATTTAACCCAGGTTATACTAAAATTGAGAAAGGAAATGGGGAATGTGTCTAAGCGACAACAACCCGACCATAGAGCAGACAACAGCCGAAGGCCATCAATGGGTCTTCAATGTAGCGAGAATTTCCGCACCCGTAAGCGTCCTTCAGCTGGCCCCTTAAAAATATGTATACTAAAACAGTGATAATGGACGTCATTCTAAACTCCGAATTATACACAAGAAACTAAAATTAAAAATCATACAAGACTAACAAAGGCCAGAGGCTCTTGACTTGGGACAGGCGCAAAATTATACTGTTTGTTTAAAAAAAGACCTAAAGTGATTTATTTTTATTTTTTAATGAAATGTTAATGAAAAAGCAATAACCAGATAACATATATTATAATATGGACGCGTTTGATAGTCCAATTAACGAAGAAAGAAAAAACTTTTTGGGGATTGGACACGTTTGGTTGTTAATTACAAAAAGGACGCGTTTGGGCGTTTTTACAAATGGCAAGCTGTTTGGAGCCGTTTTACAACTAGATATGTTTTGAAGTTCAGTGACGTCGATCTGCACGTTTGAGGGAATCGGACACGTTTTTCGGGAAGGACACGTTTCTGAGTGTTAAATATATGTTGCGAAATATTTGAAGCAATAGGATGATATGTTAACTCTGGTGAAGCTTTATTACGAAGACAAAAATGATAAGGTCACACTTTGTTCAATTGAAGTTGACAATTAATGACGGATTAATGGCTATTCCTGTACTGATTTTATGGTATATTCTTTTATATAAAAATCAGGAGATGTGGTTCACGAAGGATAGCCAACTGTCCATCCTCCTCTGAACCTTGGATAGTGGTGTTACAGCACAACAAATAAACAAATTAAACAAAATCTGTTGAAAAGGGTTTGACTTATCAGAACAATATAAAGCAGAGAAAAATTTAACAAAACAACAGACCAGAAATGGCGGGTGTTTTTATACATCCCAAACAACAAAAAAGACACACACAACAAATCTGAGAATACTCGCAGTTACTGATAGCTAATTCAAAGCCAATAACAACTATTAAAAAAACCATGTATTTAAGACTAAAATATCAATCAGTTAACATCCAATGAATTAAGTACAGGCTATTATAGGAGCGTTATTTTTGCCACTATGCATTCTTGTATTTTTTCGATAAACCTTATTTGTAACATACTGATGTTTTATACGTATTGTTCGTCCACTGGTCGAGATTAGAATATAGAGTTAACTGAGAAAAATAATGAAATTTGGCGATATTATCAAGTACCCATACTACCCATACTAAGCCAGTAGTCTCGTTACTAATTGTTATTTTGTTTAAAAGGTTACGATTACATTTCCATGGCTTTTAGATATTTTAATTATAGTATTTCTGATGAAGTAAAATCCGGGAATGCTACTCTGAGACATGAATATAATAAAATATTGTTTTAATTTTGTTTAGCCCTGCATCTATTTCTTAACTTGTTGATCAGTACAATCATACAAGTGAGAGTTTTAGCTAAAAATGTAGCTACAGAACCAGGTTTAATCCACCATTTTCTATATAGAAAAATGCCTATACCAAGTCAGGAATATGACAGTTGTTATCGTTTGGTCTGTTTGAGCTATTGATTTTGCAATTTGCTAAAGGACCTTCCGTTTAGAATTTTTCTCTGAGTTCGGTTTTTTTTTGTTATTTTACTTTTTATACATTTCATTATTATTTCTCGTGTTTACGAATTAGATATATAAGATCTGTATTGACAAAGAACTATAAACGTGTATCCGATGTGATAATGAAACTATGAGACTAAATATTTCAGTTATAGCTGGCGAGTTTTATTGCTTGAATAAGCCATTAAAACTAAACGAACAAGAAAATGCTACAAAACATTGAAAACGTTTGATGGTCAAAAATTGTCAATCCACTAAATCAAATATAGATAATTAATCAACAGACACTTTAATTGTTATTTTATGGAAACAAATTGCATGGGAATTATACACACAGGTGGAGAAAAAAATATAAACCACATTCTAAGACAATAAACATAAGAAGCGAGAGAAAAACATTTTAAGTGGTCAAATTTGTATAGAGTTTCACGTGTTGCTGTTCATATAATTTGATATATTCAATAATACTGACCAAACTGCGATTTATTACAATATAGGAATACATCTGCCGTATAAGGAGCGCTATTGACGCCCATGTGAAACTTTATTGACGTAACGTATATAAAAGTCAAGAGAAATGTATCGCTTTTAAAGAAGGGCGGGAGATACCAAAGTGATATTCAAACTCATTAGTCAATGAAAAACTAACAATCCCATTGCAATGAAGAATGATCAGAGGAAAACAATAGCTTACACAACATTATATAAAAACTAATCATCTCATAACAATTCAGTGTGTATATCGAGAACATTTACCGATTACAAAAAAAAAATATTTCAAAGTATAGCATAGATTGGCGAATGTACAATATTAAAAATTCTTATATACAAAAAAAAATGCTCTTTTAAAACCAATTAAGTAAGCTAACACATTTAACACAATTCTTGTCGTGTTTGTCTTTTTTGAATTTATCAAAGACTACATTAAATTTAGCTGTTGATCAATCATGTCTTCAAATGATAAATCATCATCATTATACTGGTAAGTCGAAGCAGAATAATCATATGATGCTGAATCATATGTATTCGAATCCATCATTGACGACATAACACCAAAGCCTAGGCGATTTCGTGGTGGTGCTCTACAACTAAAAGAGAAAATTAAGTTATATTATCAAAACTTTTAAATCTTCTAAATAGAGGTAGTCTTTACTTAACTTTAAAATGTAATAGCCATTGAATTTGTCACTATATAAAGATAGCTAGGTAATTCAAAGAGTAGATCATACAAAAGATTAAGAACATTTAATGCCAAAGAAAGTAAATCGTTTAATGAACATTTTAGTGATTACAAATCGTGTGCATGTATGATGCTTCTCATGAACGATCGGTCGACTCCAATGCTCTCAAATATCTACGAATGGGAAGCGAAGCATTATTAACGTGAAAAGTAAAATTTAAACGCCTGTATTCAGCATGAATGAATATTTTTTTTGACACCTTTCGAATGTAACAAAACCGTTACATTGCCTAAGAATTCATGAACAATACCAACTTTTTACAGTGTAATTTCCTCTCTCCCCCGGGTTCTCTCCACGTTCTAACGTCCAGTACACTTCTGTTTTAAGCATTGAGGATGAGGAGTTGGATGGGGAAAATTGTATGTGGTACAATTATAAGTTATCAGAGCCAAGCACTTTTGAAAAATATGTTTCGAAAAATGCTGGCTGGGAGGTCCAAAAACAAAATCATGTGAAAGCCCAAGATGAATCGACATGATAAATACGCAATACTTTACGCGATTAACATATCAGTTCTGGTGAATACCAAGTTCAAGTAATTTAATTTTGGATGTAACACGTAATTTGATTGGCTGACGTTATTTTGTTATGAGCCCGTAGACATAATTTAGTCATGTAACCGTGACGTCATCAACGTTTTTTCATGGTTTTCTAAGGTTTAAAATGGAATTTACAATTAAATTATAAGAAATGACTGTAATATTTTTTTCTGTCTATTCGAAATAACATTTAAAAAATGTGGTGCACACTGTTGAATAACCCGCTATGCGCGTTATTCAGTGTGCACCCAACTTTTTATGTTATTTATTCAGACAAAAAAAAATATTAGTCATTCCTTAAATAATTACCTCGCTGTTTCCTCCAACACAATAATTTCCTCGTCTTGCATAAATACAGTTAAATTTATAAATGACTTAATTTTCTCTGGAACTTGTAGTGCTTCAATTTTAGTTTCAATTTCAGATCCACCCGACGCAAACAACATTTGTTTTCTAATACTATTTATGCAAAGCATTGACAGTGATCTTGTACTTTTTCTGAATGTTTTCAAGAAGTTTCCGAAATCTGCTTTTGGTTTTTCCATATTTATCCTGTTGCATCTTCCATATTTCAGTTGTACAGTTGACACATTCAGCTTACTTATATCAAAACTGTCAATCCATTCCTCGATTTCAATTTCCCATCCACATCGTATTAAAAACGTTGCAGCAGTTAACATTCCATTTTTAATCAGGAATAAAAGAGACGATATTTCATCTGGAAAATCTGGAACCATTTCCATGCTAGAATGCAAAAATAACAATTTTAGAACCTCAGGTATGTGTGAATACTTTATCATCTTACCTCCTATACATTTCTAGGAATATGATTGGTTAAAAGCGACCTCGTCGAGACCATGTATATTCGATATTAGGTTATAGGGAGGCGGGGCTTATTTCAATACACGGTTAGTAGTGATTTTTCGACTGAGCCATTGTTTGAATATTTAAAATATTGAAAGTTCTGTATAATATTGGTATATCAAGGTTTATTATAGATAACTATCGTTTACATTAGTTTTTTTAAGTGCAAATCAATTGAAGAAGGTTCTAATATTGAACACCTGAACACTTTAATACAGAAATAAGGAGATGTGGAATAAAAGTTTAACACATTTATAGTATTTATATTTATATTATTCGATTAATTGTATGAATTTCTATAAATTAATTTGTATGATTTCAAGATATTTATGGTTTTGATTTTCTTTTAAATCTTTTTTCGTCTCTCTCATTGAGTTCACCAGGTTCAAGAGTTCAAAAGCCAAGCCATTAATAATTTAAAAAGCCGTGATGATATTGTTATTAAACAAGCAGACAAAGGAAGTGCAGTTGTAGTGATCAACAAAACCGACTACATTGAAGAAGGGAATTGTCAGCTTTCAAATACAAAATTGTACAAACATTTAGAAAGTTATCCTACAAAAGAAATAAGTAAACAAATTAATGAGGTCCTTTCAGACATGACCAGCAAAAAGTACATAGATAACGTACGACTATCTACGCCCTGGTGAAACCTGCACAGCCGTTCGATTTTACTTGCTCCCAAAACTTCATAAAGAAGGGATTCCGGGAAGGCCGATAGTATCTGCGAATGGCCATCCAACCGAAAAAATATCTGAAATCGTGGATTACCATCTTAGATCATATGTTAGAACAATGCCATCTTACATTCAAGATCCTATAGATTATTTGATGAAAATGGATTCATTAAATCCCTTACCAAACAACACAATTTTGGTATCGATGTATGTGTCTTCTTTATACATAAATATTCCCCAAAATGAAGGAATAGTCGCTTGTGAACAAGTATGGAACAATCGTAAGGATAAACATCCATTAACAGACTGTCTGGTTCAGTTGCTGAGACTAGTGCTTGAAAACAACAATTGTGTATTCAACGACCAGCACTACTTGTAGGTTGACGGTACCAGTGCTTTTAAGAGCAGGACATGATTTAGAAAACGTCACATTTCAAATTATTGAGAAAAATCAAAATTGGGATAAACAAGGAAGACAAAAAGAGAGAGATCTGTTGTACCGTCCGAAACATATACTACGGTAGTTATTTGTCGTCATATTCTCTTCGCCGGTTTATACCGGATGTTTCATTCAAAAATTAATTCAAATCATCGAACATGATTCACAGTGAACACAACTCCTGTGAGTCAGTTTTACAAAGATCTCTCAATCATGTTTATTGAAGAATAGTTTTCATCATTAACTGATCAGGATCATATTGTATAGCCAATTTTGATTCGATAATTGTTCAATTTGAAACCTTTCCGTATAATACGTCAATAGATATTAACAATTCATTCTAGCTTCGTGAAAAACTGAAAGCATTTTTGAGTTATTGTCCAAAAAATTATAAATCCTTTTTTAATGAATAAAACCTCACAACTAGAACACGTAAAATGTACAATTTATTATTAAAATCAAAAAGGAGCTCATGTTTATTGATATAAACAATTTAACAAAGTTTCTTGCAAATTGTTGAAATCGCTTTTGAGTTATTGTCTATTGTTAAACTGGAAAATTATCCCTTTTAAATGAAAAAAAAAAACACACAAAAAAATCGGAAACATCAAATCTAAAATTTATAAAAGCAAAAGGAGCTCACGTCAAAAGATGTAACAGTTCCCCAAAGTTTCATACGAATTGGTTCAAGCGTTTTTCAGTTATTGTCCGTCATGTTGACGACTGACGGACAGACAGACAGACGGGCAACGGTATACCATAAAACGAGCCGTAAACAGGCGTATACAACAGTGAATACCTTTTGTGCATCTCAAGTGGGTTTGTTTTAACAACTACGTCAGGAACTCTAAAACCTTAACAATTGAGACATATAAATGTTTTGGTTCCTTTCAGGCTTATAATTAAGTGCCAGTCTGCCTAAGAATCAGGCAGTGGTGAAAACATAAACAAAATACCCCACCCAATTAAACATTGATTTCAGTTCATAAAATGTAGTTATGCACAAAAATAACATTCATTTCTGTTTTCTGATCTGTTAATAGAAGATACAATTTGGTTGAAATGCACTAGAAATTAACGAATAAGGTGAGATAACTCTGTAATTTGCTATCATTATAACCAATTTTCTAACCAAGTCATTTGATATTACGAGACACACACATACGAAAGACCAATTGTTTTAACTCAGGATGATGATAAGTATTAAATAGTATGATTAGCTAGGTGGGTTTTTTCTGATCATGTTTTGATTTTTGCCTAAATTGCCTGATTCTTACAAAGACTGGCATTTAAATACTAGTCTAGATAACTTGAGAGTTCTTACCGATATTCATCATGAAAGTATGTAGTGACTATATCCTCAATAGGAGCTAAAACACAACCACATCGGACAAGATGATTAAATGATGACAAATCTATCTTCAAATGTTGATGACTTGGAACTTCATCATGAAGTATTTCCAGCTCCCGAATATCTTTAATCATTCGATATATAAAGCAATCTAAAGGTCGTCTGAATTCTGAAGAAATCAGATTAAGCTTTGCCCCATGGCTTATCAGCAAACGAATAATATCATTTCTCTCCTTTTGTGTCTCTGAAATATAAAATTGTCCATATAAACAAACAATTCAAATTGTGAAAAAAGAGTAAAAAGATGGCCGAGTACTTGTTCGAGTTTTGTGCAGAATGTTCGTGTGTTGTTCTGTTGTTCCACTGTTTCTAGTTTCTGGAAAATATGGTGACACATTATGTATGTGCATGTCCCAAGTCAGGAGTCTATAATTCAGTGGTTGTTGATTATTATTGGTATTGATTATCTTAATTCTTTTTCGTCTATTGTTTGTTAAATAACTGAGGTTGTTAGTTTTCTCGTTTAATTGGTTTTCATTTTAATTTAAGGACCTTCATAGAAAAATATGTGATTGGGTTATGTTCATTGCTGAATGCTATACGTTGACCTATGGTTGCTAACGTCTTCATCATTTGGGTGGAGATGGGTTTTTTTTGTATCATTATTAAGGAAACGTCTTTTTGTTAAGAGTTATAATATAAATAAGCAAGTTTCAATTTTGCTTGCGACAAGTAAAGCTTCTCTTTAATTGAAAATAATTCGATTTTGAATGTAACGAGTCTTCTGATTGGCCTATGTTGTTTTTGTTTATTAGCTCATAGACATAATTTAGTATATCTATTTTTACAAGAAACAACTGTAATATATTTTGTGTTTATTCAAAATAACCTAGAAAAATGTGATGCACACTTTAAAATAACCCGCTACGCGGTTTTTTCCAATGTGCACCACATTTTTTATGTAATTTCTTCATAGACAGAAAATATATTACAGTTATTTCTTTTAAAAATAGATTTACCGCAAATAAAAAATAAATTGAACTTTTAATTGTTCACATGTTCAATAGTAACAAAATAATATTGGAATGCAAACAAACATCAATTCAAAAAAATTATTTCATCCATATGATCTGCACAACTGAAAACATTTCGAAATGATCCCCTGTAGTGAATCAAACACCAACCCGATCGAAGAACAGAAAACTCCACAAGAACATCAATGTAACTCAACACAGTGAGTTTTCGCTAACGTCAGCAGTTTTGTTTTAAAATTCTATTCAATGGCTTCAGATAACTGTAGATCTCGAATACATAGCTATTATCTGGCGAATTAATTTTGATTTATTTCTCATCAAAGATGTTTACATGATATTATTGAAGATATTATATTGCATTTGTTACCGAATCTTTTCGTCGTTTGGTGATGACTTTTAACGATTACGACACATCTCCTTTTATTCATTAAAAAAAATTATCATAAGCATGCACTTCATAATATAAAGGCCCTTAGAAAGAACATCAATTTATTTTCAGAATAATCCCAATCAGCATAATGTTTAAACGAATATGATAACGTATATGTCTCGAAGACTGAATTTCGTTTTTCAAAAAACATAAATGTTCTTATTTTTCTTTCGTATACTGTTGTGTCTGTGCTTATTCTGTTTATTCTGAATTAAATTACCTATGTCACATGCACATGCGTAGTGGAGAGCACTTTTTCTTTCATAGTCTACAACATTGACCTCTGCACCATATCTCAACAGTTCCTCCACTAGTTGCTTCGTTCCCTTTTTAGTAACATCAATGAGGTTAGAACCATCTCTAGAATAAATATTTGGGTTAGCTCCTTTATGAAGGAGCTCCAAAAATAATTCCGTTTTTTTGCACAATTCGCTGTTATGTAAAACTGTCTGTAAACAATTTCCTACAGATGGATCCGCCCCTGCCTGGAGAAGATTTCTTCCAATTTCAATCGTGGACCCTGCATAGAAAAAATATAACTTAAATACTAATCAATTAACATGATACTGTAATATTTGGGTCCGATTGCTAATTACCTCTGTTTGTTTATTTCACATGAAATAAGAATACGAAAATATTATAATATAATAATGTACATGTTTGTATGTTTATTACGATTAAAATTGATATAATCTAGGTCTAAAAGTACATTCACCAATCACGACATTGAATTAAAGTCTTATGATACTTCTCCGATGATACTTCCATTCTATTTTTTCAAAAAAAGTTCATATTATATATAATATTTGAACATTTAACTGGACATGTTTTTTTTTAAAGCTAATCATTGATCTGATCAAAATTTTCAGGAATGTACTGCTTTTGAATTATGTCTTCGAATTCCCACACTATACTCCTCTGATAGCTTTTCTGTAAGAAGGAATAGATCAATATTCCAGTTCAGAGCAACTTGGATTCCTGTTGCTCATCCCTTTTTTTGTAATTAATTGTTTGCTATTTAAACGTTTTTTCTTTTTTTTTTATCAATGTGTCTTACTTATGGTTATGAACGACCCTTGTCATCATACTTTTTAGCCATCATTTACAAGAAAAAAACATGTGAAACTTTACTGTTCAACAATGATCAATGATTAACAAAACGAACGGAAATAAGACACTATCATCAATTTTAGAGACACTAATGACTAAATCAAAAACTTGCAATTTCGAAATGTTATATACTTTTGTACGCTGGGCAAATGAAAAGCTGTTATAGTTTCAACAAATTTTGTAAAAGCAAGATTAATTAACAGATAATCTTTATATAATGCGAAAAATTGTTTTATCAAAACATATGTGATAGTCCAATTTGTCGAGAATTTAGGTATCTCTTACTTACGAGTAAAATATGGCATAGCTATACTCATCATTTCTTCGTTTTGCTCTTGGTACGACATATTGTGCTTCCTATCCATGATCTTTACATATCTATTTGATTACCTAATGCGGAGCGGAAATGTTCAATTACATAATCTAAAAGAGTTGTAGAATTACCTTTTTGACAAAAGATGTTAAGTGCAGTTCGACCTCTCTTGTCCACTGCTTTGATATCAGCACCATGACGAAGTAACTCGTTGATTATATTATTTGTAAAAGAAGGATTTGATTTTCGAGATAAAATTCGTTTTCTGTTCTTATTTCGATCTCCATAGCGCTCAACAGCAACAATTAATGCAGATTTTCCTTCATCGTCAGTGGCATTTACACTTATTCCATTATCAATAAGAAGTTGTAATAATATCATTTCAGCATCTGCAAATATAATATAATGTACTAGAAATAAGAAAACATTCACTAACAAAGTTCTAAATTTACGGTAAATGTTTTTTATCTTTATGATAAGCTTCCTACTATCATAGATTATTTTTTTTAAAAGATCAAAGATCACAACTTGAACAGAAACTGGAAACCGATCGTAAAATTTCCAAAATTACTGACCAACAATAAATCGTATAATGTGTTATAAAAACTTATTTTTCTTTAAAGATAATAATATCGAAATCCTTGAATCGCTGAAAAGTTGACAAATACACCAAATCGACGATATACCATGATTGATTTGATTGTGATGAAACGTTATTATAAAATCCAGTGCTATTCGTGTGTAGCTGTTCAAATTTATTTAATTTCAGACTATTAATTTTACATATAAACAGCTATCATCGGTAGTACACAAGCTTGTGAATCTGGATTCTTAACGAAATGTTAAAAACAAATGAATAGTTTAAAGGGTTTTTATGTCTTTCGGTTACTGTTTTTATTAAAGTTTCCGATATTATTTTTTTTTTAATATTCTACCAAAGTATTTGCTAACCAGGATGACACACACACGTTTTTCAGTAAATTTTATGAATAAAAGAATAACTTGGTAATTTTCATTCCATGTCGCATTAAAATACGTGACATTAAAGCGATGTACTTAATAAGGATGTTTGCTTGTCATGTTTTGGAATTTTTGTCAGATTTTCGAAATCCTCTGGTTTTATCCATTTCAATGCCTAAATATTTTGTGAGAATAAGCCGACTAGACATACTCTATGTATTTTTACAATAAACCTTTAGAGATGTGAGGCATTTCACTGAAAAGTACATGAATTGCAGATTGTCCTTTTTCATTAGTAACATCAGCCAAAGCTCCGTTTTCCAAAAGAAAAGACACAGTGTCAATATCGCCTGCTTTTACAGCTGATAGCAATGGAATATTACCACGGTTATGACTGTTCGGACTAGCGCCATGTTGAATCAATACCTCAACTACTCGCGACTGTAGTTTCATCATCTCTTCTGTACAGTTGTAGTCGTGCATGTAGTAGCGTTCGTAAAGATTTGTCGCTAAGAAAAGAGGGGTTCTACCTGATACTTCAAGTTCGACTGGTGGATTTTCACTATCCATTAGTTTTGATACAACTTCTGCTATATTAGATTTCGCTAAAATATAAAAAACAAAAGTGACAGATGAATGAGTTTTATTTTTGTCAAAGGAAAAGAATAATCTTGCATACTCACTCAATTAAAAACTTCAAAGAACAAGATTCAGGTGTAATCTAACCAGCGTGAAATTCTAAGCAAAAGAGGTAATGAGTAATATTATGACCAGGTTTAGTCAAGAATCACTTTCAAATCTTATCTTTCTGATCATTTAATCTATTCAAAATTTCTCGATATCTTTCTCACGAAAATAGCTAAGTCTTTTTTTAATCTATGACGTTTTGTAGACTGTAATTGGTTGTTTAATTGTTTATCTAGGATTATAAATTTTGAAACTCCATTTCGTGTCTTCCGCCACTTGTTTGTTTGATAAATATTACAAAATTTAGACCTATACTTTTTATCTTTGTACATATATCTATCATCTACTACATAAATTTGATTTTTTATGAAATGAAGACTTGACAGCACTTACGATGCAATGTTTCACGGTGCATTATAACCCTTTTTTGATGCTTGGCATTATTATTTTTTATCTCTTTCGGTCATTGTTGATATAAAATTGATATGAATATTATTAAAATCTAGCAAATAATATATGTGTGAAAGTGATCACTTTATGAGAAGTTCGCATACAACCACTGACATCTAGTATTGATATGTTCCCGCTCAGCAATGAGAAGGTTGCTCATAAGCAAAGGAAACAGAAACGGTGATAACATTTTAAAGAAGGACTTACGTTTTTCCAAGCAAACATGAAGGGCTGTACGACCTTTTTTATTTTGCTTACAAGAAGTTGCACCACATAAGATTAGAGCCTCTATTATTTTGACAAGACCAGCTTCCGCCGCAACATGCAGTGGTGAATTTCCATCTTTATCTAAAACCTCAGTAGTAGTATTTTTCATTAGGTATGCTGCTATATTGGCGGTCTGAGTCTCTAATTTCTCACTTTTATCTCTTTGTTTGATATGCTCATTCAATAATAAAAACAATGGTAAATCACCGCCTTTATTAACTTTGTTAAAAAATCCACCTTCTTCTTTGTAGTATTCGAGAAACTGCAATGCTCCATCTAATTCTGAAATATACAAATTACCAATTACCTAATTAATGCAAATAAGTCAAAGTCCTGTATAATGAATGACAAAACTCTATAATCGCGACTTCTAACAGTAGAGGTACACATTAGTTATATATTGTTAATATATCAATCGTCTTCGTGGTCCAGAAGAGGTACATTATATGAATTGCCATCAAGTCAACTGACTAAATTCGTGAGTTTGATCCTCGCACTCAGCAGATGCGTTCGATTCCGATTTGACTAAGATAGCAAGGTTTCCTGTCAAACTTTGATGGCACCTAAGCTCCCTCCTAAAAAAAGTAAATGACCGCACATGTTTAGCCAATTAAAGACTTCAAAGTTGCGTATAAAACAAAAACTCAATTTTGTTTTAAGTTTTATCACGCAGAATATGTGGATTTAACTGATAGGTCGTCAAAGATGTAATAAGTGATGAGTCTATACATGAATAAAACAGTATTACACAAGTTCACATAAAGAGAAGCTATCTGTATCTGTATCTTTATATGTATCTTCACATATTTTGACAATATAGGCACACTTTCAGTACGAAGTAGTAAATCCAATAAAAATCCAATCACCAATAGAATTATAATACAGTATGTACACAATAAAAGTATGTCAATATATTCCTTCACTAATATCACATATCAAGGTTTATTTACGGAATTTAGAATATATTTACTTTTAATAAATATTAACCTACAGTCCACACACAACTACTACTTAGCTAAATTTGACTTTCTTAAGTTTTTCTGTCCAGTACTAGTGCTTAACGCTTGTACCTTTACATATGCATGTTAAATATACATGTAAGTGTTCTACAATCCGATTCAACATGCAAGCTAGTTAAGTTACACAAATCGCTAGTTTGAGTGCAAGCACAGAAGTTCACAAGGTAGTATGGGTTAATAATCATATACTTGTATAAAATATTACTAAAATTTTACAGTTCAATAACATTTGAAAATATCAAAAGGCTATAAAAGGATTGCTAGGTTTATTAACCAGATTCCTAAGAATTTCCATAGCGGGCTGATAAAGGTACCTTCATTGACTGCTTCCGGAATGTTATCGCATGCCTTTCCGTTAATTTCCGTGACGTTTATCACATGCAACTTCGTGCATTTCCGGAAATTGTTTGAAATCGACAACAGAACGTGGAAAACGGCAAGTGACTTTTCACAAAATTGTCGCGGAGCAAAAATGAATTTAGTTAAACATGTTTTGAAAGACACAATTGAGGTGACAATATTATTGAAAAACAAGATAATTGTTGTGACAAGATAAATAAAATGATTTCAATATCAATAAAAACAATTAAAAGTTAAGATTTAGTTTGGTTGTCTATTAATATTATCTGAAAGTGCAAAGGCAAACAAAATTAAATTTTAACAGTTTTTGTCTGTATTTCTTCTGCTGAAGTATATGATAAAAAGATAATTAAATGTCATTTTTCATATCAGACCCTTTATCGGCCCTCGTTCATGATATAAGCCCTCGAGCCTGCAGCTCTTGGGCTGATATCATAACCTTGGGCCGATAAAGGGTCTGATATGAAAAATGCCATGTAATAATCTATACTTATCACATGGATGAAGTTTATATCTAAACTAATGTTAAATAGATCTTCTAATCGAAAGACATTGCTCACGTATCACTTTTTTGCCCTGTCCGTTTCTAGATGAATACAGGAGATAAGAAAGTGTTCAATCGTTCCGTCCTGTTCATTACACATTTTGCAGGTTACTGATAACTCAGATTTGTTGATTTTTCTCTATTTGAATGCAGTATGTAATTTCCTTTGGCAATTTTAGTTCTACATGTAGTAGGTATTCTGTTGATGTCAATGCAGTTTGATGTGTTTTTTGTAAGGATTGGATGGATTGATTTAAACTTATAGGCACATGCAATGTGTTGCAAACTTGAATAACCCTCCGAATTTTCATTTATCTTTTCTCTCCAGTCAGTAACAACTTTCCTAGAAAGCAAGTGTTTTCCATTGTAATTTTTAAGACGATATGTTAGAAAATTCTGACAGTCTAGCAGATCATATTTTTGACATATTTTCTATATTTGTATGAACCAGCTTTTACATGTATATGTATTTAATGCAGCTGTTTTTATGCTTATCTTCATTCAACTGATGTTTTGTGAGCTCTGATGATATTTCCAATAAGTATTAAAGGTTTTAGGTGTATTTCAGATTCAATTGGTAGCATTCCACTTAGTATGTATATAGCCGGATCATCTGTTAGTCGGAATAAGGAGTTTACATACAGACCAGCACTAATGGCACCACCTTGGCGTACCCCCTGTTCTATTTTAAAGACTTTACAAATTTTATTTCTCCATTTTATACTATATGCTGCATTTGTGTAGAGGCAATCTTTCAATTTTATGAATTTATCAGATATTCCTGTTTGATATAATCTCCTTATAAGATTTGAATGTATAACCACATCAAATGCCGACTTACCACCAAGTAAAGCTATGTATGTTGGAAGTTTGAAACCTTAACTTACACGCTCAAACTCTTTAATGATTAGTTCACATAACAGAGGGGTGGTGTTCTCAGTTAATCCTCTTTGTTATAGATTATAGTTATCAAAGGTACCAGGATTAAAATGTAATACGCCAGACGCGCGTTTCGTCTACCTAAGACTCTTCAGTGTCGTTCATATCAAAACAGTTGAAAAGCCAAACAGTGCAAAGTTGAAGGGTTTGTTTCTTCAGGATGATAGGGTTTTCCCGTAATTTAATTATCTTTTCAATTATTATGGAGTATATAGGTGTAACTGTTATTCCTCTATAGTTTTTCGCATATCTTGCATCAGGCGTCTGGCGTACTAAATTATAATCCTGGTACCTTTGATAACTATTTACACCACTGGGTCGATGCCACTGCTGGTGGACGTTTCGTCCCCGAGGGTATCACCAGCCCAGTAGTCAACACTTCGGTGTTGACATGAATATCAATAATGTGGTCATTTTAATAAATTTCCTGTTACAAAACTTTGAATTTTTCGAAAAAAAACTAAGAATTTTCTTATCCCAGGCATAGATTCCCTTAGCCGTATTTGGCACAACTTTTTGGAATTTTGGATCCTCAGTGCTCTTCAGCTTTGTACTTGTTTTGCTTTATAAATGTTTTGATATGAGCGTCACTGATGAGTCTTATGTAGACGAAACGCGCGTCTGGCGTACTAAATTATAATCCTGGTACTTTTGATAACTAATTGCATCACCTTTTTCTTGAATACAGGATATAGTGTACCAATTTTCAGAATATCAGATAGACAGCCTTCTTTAAAAGATCTGTTGATAAGTAGTTATAAATATTGTTGCAATTGTTTGTCACCATGTTTGATATTTTCAGCATTTACAACCAAAGTAGTCAGCTTTATTCCTGTTTAAACATGAAATTGCTTTTGAAATTTTTTCTCCTGTAATAGGGCTTTGCTTGACATATGTCAATTATAATTTTAGCTTCTTTTTCAAAAATATCTAGATATTGAGTGTCATAGTTTTGATTTGATTCCTTTTTTGCAAGCTTTTGAAAGTGTGAACGCCAGTCTTCAATGATATTATCGTTGTGATAGGTAGTTTCATCTACATTTAATTGATCTATAAATCTAGACAATTTTCCTCTTCGACTTTTTATAATTTGTACAACATGTTTCTGTCAGATGTTCTGGCATTAATTATTGTTTTACGTTCGTTTATTCTAAGTTTAGCTACTCCTAATCTGCATTCTTCACGTAGAATGTGCGTTATTAGTTTTTTTTTTTTTTTTCAGATATATACTATCAGATTCTTTTCGACGTTCATTTAACTTCCAGTCGTGAAAAGTAAGTTTCTTCTTTTTGATAGCTTCTTTTATGGCTTCATTCATTACTTGTAGCTTAGTAAATAAAAATTAAGAAAAAAAGGAAAAAAACAAATGTCTGATTTATGTATTTACAAGACAATAAATGAACAACAATTATGATATACAGGAAGAAATGGCAGCCACTACATTGTATGTTCCTTACTCGGGACAAAAATATTCAGATTGTTAGGGGGTTAAACAGGTTTTTGTTTCTTTGCCACATTCCCCATTTCTATTCTAAATTTTATTCAAACTCTTAAGTCGAAAATAAACTGACAATGTTATTGCATAGAAGAAAAAACATCAAAAGACAATTAATAATCTCCAAAATACAACATAAAACGTCTGAGAAACACAACACAACACAACAAAACACATTGGTTGTATGTCTATTCAATCATGCATGCTTATCAAGCAAAGCGGAAAATTTGACACAGTGTTTAGATGAAATACTCACTCTTAGACCAGCATATGTGTAATATCATGTTCTCATTTTCGTCTGTCATGTATTTATTTGCTCCATGACGACAAACACTTTCCATTGTCGTAAAGTCTCCAATTTCTGCAGCTTTTTTCAAAAGTTTGTCCAACTCACTGGAAGGAAGACTAGCTCCAACGTCTAATAAATGTTGTACTAACACACCAATATTTGTAAGATCTAAATGATAATGACAATGTTGTTGAAGATATTTGTAGGCAGATTCTTCTATTGGTGATTTGTCACACTCATCTTTTGTGTCAAAATTTGGTTTTGCGCTAAAAATAATTTCCACCATTTGCTGAAAATCAGACGAATCTTTGCCTGTAAAATAAAGTTGTCAATTACATTAAGACTTTACATTAAATGTATGATACATAGTGAATATGCGTACAAAATAAAGGAAATTGTTTTCAAATCTGTAGTATGTAATTCAGTGGTTGTTGTTAAATGATATCTGTCATATTTGTTTGCGTTTGCTGTTTCAGGGTTCGCTATCGTTTTCCTTTTTCTATATAGTATGCTAAACGCTTGGTCATCCTTACTCTAAGATATATGTAACGTTCATTGTTGAAGCCTGTACTGTGACCTACAGATGGTTTATATTATCCGGTCTCTAATAATAAACTAAAACGACTCACCAACCATATAATTGTTTATTATTATCTTATTTATTTCATTAATATACTGTTATCCGAGCCATTAATGGAGTTTAATATTTGACAGTCGACAAGGTTGGAACCGTCTACATTATTCATCGAGATAATTTTAACAGCACACACGATTACTTAGCTGGCAAATGTCTTGAAGTACATGAGATTCTAACGTTAATCGTATAAGACGATACGCAGTTATAATTTAATTTTTTATAGAACTTGTCTTCTGATTGGCTGACGTTGTTTAGTTTATCAGCTCATAGCCAAAATTTAGTTATGTGACCGTGATGTCATCAACATTTTTTCATTAATTACTCTGGTTTAAAATAAAAT
The DNA here is from genome assembly GCA_019925275.1 of Mytilus edulis. NCBI lineage: Eukaryota > Metazoa > Mollusca > Bivalvia > Mytilida > Mytilidae > Mytilus > Mytilus edulis. The sequence continues at coordinate 101,263,858 of CM034351.1, read as the reverse complement.
TAAGAATTAAGTTATAGGAAATAACTGTAATATTTTATCTGTCTATTCAAAATAACATATAAAAATGTGTTATTTAGTGAGCACCACATTTTTTATGTTGTTCCTTCATAGACATTCCTTAAATAAAGTATGTGCAAGTGGGTCTACAAAATTGAAAAAATGACATCTAATACACTTTGGTTGGCAGCTTAAAAAGGCAAATAACATACATCAGAACAAAAGCAGTAACTTTTTTTTTCCTTTTTTAGTATATTTCTGTATATGGTATTACCAGTCATATCAATCAAAGTGTGTAGGACAGTTTTCCCATCCGATCCAATATAATTTACATCCGCTTTTCTTGCAAGTAACATCCTTACAACTTCCAAACATTGTAACCGACAAAAATAGATGAGTGGAGAATCCTCATTTGGCTTGCCTAAATCAACCGCTATTTCTATATCTGTCGACAATAACTTCACACAAATGCCTTCAAGAAGAGGCTTTCTAAATTTTTCCCTATCTTTCACGTATTCCCATAACAGGTGAAACAAGCTGTCAATGCTATCTTTCTCTGGTGTTTGATGCTCGAGTAAAATGTCAAATATCGTTAGGCCACCACTGTATCCTAATGTATATAAGAAAATAAACTTATACACTAGTATAAATTAATTCTTGAACCATCACATAAGCATAATTTTTTAATATGACATTTCATTATTGTATGCCAGCTGCCTTTTTTGTTCCTTTTGAACAAAAAAATCAAACACAATATAACTACACGATGATCTTCATAATTATAATTAAAAGGTCATGCATTATAAAACGGACTTGGCACATTTTAACTTCAGGCTGCGGAAATAGTTGAATATGAATGAAAGATGTGGTAGAAATCACAAAGACACTGTTGACACTACTGTTCACAAGAGATCAATCGACACAATAATTAACAACTGTAGGCCTCACTGCGGCATTAAACAATGAGTAAAGCTTATACTTCCTATATTCATTAATAACTGAAGATCTTCGATTCCAGCAACGTTCATACTACATTGGCTAGAGGTATAAGGGGAGGGTTGAGATCTCATAAACGTATTTAACTCCACCGCATTTTTGCGCCTGTCCCAAGTCAGGAGCCTCTGGTCTTTGTTAGTCTCATTTTATTTTAATTTCAGTTTCTTGTGTACAATTTGGAAATTAGTATGGCGTTCATTATCACTGAACTAGTATATATTTGTTGAGGGGCCAGCTGAAGGACGCCTCCGGTTGCGGGAATTTCTCGTTACATTGAAGACCTGTTGGTGACCTTTTGCTGTTGTTTTTTCTATGGTCGTGTTGTTGTCTCTTTGATACATTTCCCATTTCCCTTCTCAATTTTAATAGTTCAAAATTTGTAACAGTTTTTGTTGAAATGTCGTATATAATAGATGATTAAAAATAAAAAAAATAAAACACAATTTGAAACCTGTCTTTACTTAATATTGATATTGATATTAAATCAAAACTATATATATGAAACATGGTTACCAGGTAGGATAAAACAATTATTCAGATCAGTAGCTTGTCCAATTCAAAAATTCTGCATGGAGTATTTGGATTCATTTAACCATATAATACAAAATGTGTTCAAAATGTATATGTAAGAGAATGATAGTCCCTTACTTCATGATAAGTACGAGCGATAGCGAGGATAATTCCTTACTAATCTTGTTAAGTGCTCAAGACGCAAATGATCTCTTGATTCGTTGCATTCAAGAGTTTGTTTCATTGTTGGTGTAAGATAAATATTGATAATTGATGTATGACTTCATTTTGCAGTATTTCATAACTGGTCTAGTTTAAGTGATGTTAGGACTTTCTTTTAATTTGAGAAATATTAGAATAATGTGTTATAGACAAGATTTAAAGTGAAACAGGAGTACAAAGTATATGTTTCTTGACTGTGAGTATGAATGTAAATCGTATAATGTTTAAGCGGGGAAATATTCCTTTTTTAATTACAGTTTCCATCAATAAAATAAAATCGGTTACAACACATTCTATTCCTCATACAAAACTTTAGTCCGGTTGTATAAACTAATTAATTAAGTCTGGGAAATTTTCTATTACAATGGCGTTAAAAGTTTTTAACTTATTTATCAAATTAAATAATTATTCTCTATTATTTAGTTTTAAGGTAAAAAATTGATATTATTTATTTTAATTACATTATATGCACAAATTTTAATGCAGTAGTAAACTTCAACTTATTTTGATTTTTCATTTGTTTGACATTGCAACTTTTAGTCAAATCCAATCACTGTGATAGATCTTTTCAATTTGGTAAATATGCTTCAGGGCAGTTGTAATTCATTTATAAAAACTCGTTTTTTGAATTGTAATTAGGTTGCACAATAGGATAATTCCTACTAAGAACATGATTGACATTCATTTTTCACAGTTAAGAGACACCAACTTCTACAATCTCATAGGTCGAGAGCACTTTACTATATTCTAAAGTTAGATTATTATAATATCTGGGTGAAATATAGACATAGTTGAAGTACCAAGTTCGGAATAATATCAAAAAGATGCATTGTACATAAACCAACTTGTCAACACATGTTTCACCGATGCTGATCTAGCAGACATAATCGAAGAGGTCGATTGATTAAGAAAAACAAAACAATACCAGACAAACTATATTATTAAGAATTTGTACTTATGCCGAACGCTGGACTAGAGAGGCATATATTTTTTAATTTGAGAAAGAAAAAAAATTCATAAAACATTTTTGAGAGTTGGTGTAAAATTTATTTATCACTAATGTAATACTTAAGAACCAGTTAGAGCTATATGCTACATACATTTGCCTTTACATAATTTAGTTTTAACTGTTTCATTAGATTATAATAATGAAGGCAATTGTAGTATACCGCTGTTCAATAGTCATATATCGATTCAACGGAATCAAAACCTGATCCTAAACTTAAACTTTGGGAAAAATATCAGTTATAAGAGGAAACATAAAGAAACGTTTATCAATTAAAAAATGGTGCAAAACAGAAATATAAAAAATCTATTTCCGACAATACCTTTCTAAAATGTGTTAAATTAAATTATTTCCTTTTTAAAAACGTTCAAGCATAATTGCATACCACATTAAATTGCACATTTTGAAATTTGTTAGCACAATAAAGTGCACAAAGTAAAAGAACTATTGAGAATGAATAATTTTTTGGTGTAAGTCGTAAACCTTCACAAATAAATCTGTAATTCAATAAATAAATTATAACTTTAGTATTACTTTCCCATTAGAAACATAATATAATCACCTGACTTCAGACATCTTTCGAATGCATTAAGCCTATCCACTCCTCTGTGAGAAAGGTTTGATCCTGCTTTGAGTAGTGCTTTAATTGATTCAATATCTTCATATTGTATGGCAAGCAGTAAAGGTGAATCGTGTCCCTCCTTGTCAATGTTTACAGGCGCGCGATGTAATAAAAGTAATTCTAGTATTTTTAGTCTATTTTTTTCGGTCTTCTTTTTATCCTCTAAATTTACGAACTTTTCTATTTCCAACATTGTACCTAGTTAAATAAATAAATTTCATAATGTTTTGAGTTAGTCTAGTAATGAATGAAGTCAAATTCAGAACGTGTTTTACAAGCATCTTATTCTGATAATTTTCCATTTCTTGTATCTATTATCCCTTGAAAATGATTTATTTAATGAATGGCTATTATGTATTTTGAATTTGTTGAACCATAAAATGAATTTTTGACTCTACACATTGAATGATCGGCGAAAAAATTGAAAATAAATTGGTGCTATTCATTATAAGTAAATTTCTATAAAAAATGATAAGGATGTTTCAAGTAAAAGAATTTTTGAATCTATAAAAATGAAGTTCCGGTAAAAAAAGTTCTTAAAAGTGGGCGTGTTACCATACAAATTGACAACATTGAAAATAAAAGTAATACTTTAAACAAATTAGTGGACAGTAAATACAAAAATTTATTTATTAATCTTTAATATGCAATGAGTGGTAGGAATGAATCGCTGAAATAATTTTACTATTTCTAGCTTCGTGTATTATAATTTCAAGGTAGAAATATTTCATAAGGTTGCTGATTGTGTCAAAAGTATAAGATTTTTTTTAAAGCAGCACCTGTATACGGGGTATATATCTCCCATTTGATACGATATTCCCGTGCTTGCATTTCCTATCATGATTTTCTTGATAGAGGGTTGCTGCTCACAAGAAAGCTATTAAACCAAGAGTTCCAAATGGTGAAGTTGAAATCATCCCTTCGTAAATTTTACGGATGCCATCACGAGTTGGTTGACCGTTATGGAATAACCGTTTCACAAATGATATCGGATATGTTCCTTTTGTCGTCACTACAACCCCCTTCCCTTTCATGAATATGACCTACCGAATTAGAATATTTACCGGATTTGTAATCACATAAGCAACACGACGGGTGCCACATGTGGAGTAGGATCTGCTTACCCTTCCGGAGCACCTGAGATCACCGGGTTCGTGTTGTTTATTCTTTAGTTTTCTATGTTGTGTCATGTGTACTATTGTTTTTCTGTTTGTCTTTTTCATTTTCAGCCATGGCGTTGTCAGTTTGTTTTAGATTTACGAGTTTGACTGTCCCTTTGGTATCTTTCGTCCCTCTTCTATTAAACACATCAAATACCTGACAGAAATATTGATATCACTATAAAAATTGAGGAATCATAAAAGCTATAGGTACATGAGGGAATGCATTTTTGCTTTATGAAATAGATTTTTTAGGTTTTAGTATTGTATCAATTGAGTGTAATTAATGTTCCACCTGTTTCCACCGGAAATTAATGCATGAAATATTAAGTAAGAGGATGAAATTACATGTTAATAAAATAATTGCCGAATCTTTATGTTAAACAGTGATTTGGTCTAGTAAAAAAAGGTCAAAACCTAGTACGTCTGAAGCTGTCAAACTGAATTTGAGACCCTCTTAGCACAGAATTGTCAATATTTTGAGTTTAAAGCTGGTAGAATTCTATAATTTGGATATTATTTGTCCCAAAAGTAGGAAACTACACTGTAAAAAAAAATTTTTTGAGATAGAACAGATTCTTTTAATTTGAATTTATTTTCTAAAAGAAATGAACTTCGAAATAACTGTGTTCCCGGGGCAATATCAAAAGTCATTTTACATACCAGATCTAGAATTATGCAGGCCTGTTGTTCTGTAACGAATGGTTCTACATGGCAGAAACCCTGTAAATCATTTGAAAAAAAACATTAAGCAAGATTAAATTTTTCAACAACCTTCGATTTAGTAAGTAGTATTCCATGAGCATATGGCCACTTTTCGGTAGATTACATGTTGTTGTCAATAAATAACTAAATGATTTGACCAGTTGTAGAAGTTACTGACTGCTTAAATTAAAACTAGGTAAAACTATTAGCCCAGTAGTTAGCACTGTTTGTGCTGTCATGAATTGTCATTGATATGGTTATATTTATAAATTGACTGTTTACAAATTTTTGATTTTTTTAAATACTAAGGCTTTTCTACCTCAGGCATAGATTACCTTATCAGTATTTGGCAAAACTTTAAGGAATTTTGGTCATCAATGCTCTTCAACCTCGTACTTTGTTTGGCCTTTTTAACTTGTTTGGATTCGAGCGTCACTGATGAGTCTTTTGAAGACAAAACGCTTGTCTTGAGTATATAATAAATTTAGTCCTGGTATCTATGATGAGTTTATTTACAACCACTGAATCGATGCCACTGCTGGTGGAGATTTATTTCCCCGAGGGTATCACAAGCCCAGTAGTCAACACTTTTGTGCTGACCAGAATTGTCATTGATATGGTTATATTTATAAATTAACTGTTTACAAATGTTTGATTTTTTTTAAATACTAAGGCTTTTCTACCTCAGGCATAAATTACCTTAGCGGTATTTGGCAAAACGTTTTGGAATTTTGGTCCTCAATGCTCTTCAATTTCGTACTTTGTTTGGCCTATTTAACTTTTTTGGATTCGAGCGTCACTGATGAGTCTTTTGAAGACGAAACGCGCGTCTTGCGTTTATAATAAATTTAGTCCTGGTATCTATGATGAGTTTATTTACAACCACTGGATCGATGCCACTGCTGGTGGAGATTTATTTCCCCGAGGGTATCACAAGCCAAGTAGTCAGCAGTTTTGTGCTGACCAGAGTTGTCATTGATATGGTTATATTTATAAATTAACTGTTTACAAATTTTTAATTTTTTTAAATACTAAGGCTTTTCTACCTCAGGCATAGATTACCTTAGCAGTATTTGGCAAACTTGTGAGGAATTTGGTCCTCAATGCTCTTCAATTTCGTACTTTGTTTGGCCTTTTTAACTTTTTTGGATTCGAGCGTCACTGAGGAGTCTTTTGAAGACGAAACGAGCGTCTGGCGTATACACTAAATTTAGTCCTGGTATCTATGATAAGTTTAGTTATTGAACAAAAACAAACAAAAAACATTTAAACTACTTCTTACATGGCAATCATTTCAAAATACGGATTTTTTTAGAAACGTGTTAATTTGAAAACCCTTCATCTATCTACATACACAGTAATCATGATATGACCTCTTAATTGAGGGTTTTAGAAAAAGTTGAGCAAAGCCTATAATACTACTCAAACCTGTTGCTGAGATACATTTATGTAAAGCTGTTAATTTATCCCTCCCTATATGATATGAATGTGCACCGAATTCTAGAAGCAGCTTGACACATTCCGGAAGACAATTATCAGCTGCTAACATCAAGGAAGTATCTTCGCCATCTGGCTGCGTATTGGGGCATGTGCCTTTTTCAAGTAGTGTTGATAGCATCTTCATTATAATGGCATCACGTTTAGGGTTAAGGTCCAACGCATGTTTTTCCGACATAAAAGGCAATGACAGAGGAATATTTCCGTCTTTATCTTTCAAATAAAATGAAGCTCCAGATTCAAGAAGTAATTTGACAGTTCCAATGTTTTTAACTGAAAAAAGAACTCTTTTTACGTAAGTGATACAACATGAATGAACAGACAATGTCGTCTCAAAGCTTCAGTCCATATTTACCCGTCTTAAATTTGTAAGAGTTGGCATGGATAGAGGTAATTTTTATCTAAAATGTAACACATTTTGAAGAACACCCTCACTTGAACCAAAATGTCGTTACAAGAAACTTCTTAATATTGCTTGTTTATAATCAACATACTTAGACATGTAAGCGCACAAACCCGTGAAAAATGATATTATTTCGCATTAATCTATTTCAGAAAGCAGAATTCAATCACAGACCTAATTTTGGGATCTCTCTCTCTCTCTCTTATTGTTTTTATCGCATATGGTAGGAATGTTACAGTTCAATATAATAAAAAAAAAATTGTCAGCAAATTAAAGTGAAAATGCCAACAAAAATGCCACACTTTATGTTGACAACATTGATAGCCATTTTATTAAAAAATATTATTTACGTTTACGTTAACAAACAGCAGTCATTTTTTTTACTAATAATTATATTTGTATAAGTCTATTTAGGCTGCTTCAAACACTTTAAATACTATTTGCATATATTCGATTTTATACTGAATAATATTTTAAGGATGTACTTTGTTGAAATTTAATAAATTAAGAATCTAAACTGACACTATAAGCCGGAAGAGTATTGGTTAAGAATCAAAATAAGCTACAAATATTGTTCCTTTTCGAGATATTTGATATTGAAAATATGGCGGGAAAAAACTGACTCGGATTTTTACCTTATATTTACATTGGTATTATTTGGGTCTCAAATCAAATGAAAGAAAATCAACAATCTGCAATAATTTTGGTAAATTACCTTTATCTGCTACTAAATCTTGTAAGAAAAAATAAATGGGTGTCATGGGGCAACATATTTTACCTTGTACTGTATATAGAAATGCATGTACTAAGTCAGTAATATGACAGTTGGTTTTTTTTATTCGTTTGATGTGTTTGAGTTTTTGAGTTTGTCATTTTATAAGGACTCGGCGTTTTGAATATCCTTAGAGATTAAAATATTGTTATTTAACTTGTTAAAAATGGCCACTCTGTATTAGTACATATTCATTGTCAAAAAATCAATTGGAAGGTAGTTCACGCTTTATCATAACGAAATACTTAGTACGTCTTGTATCATAATTTTAAATGATAATTATATTTCCAGTATAATAAACGATTATATACTAGTCAACAAAAGAAACGATACACGACTTTGAAATAAAATTTATCAAAAAGTATTTAATATAAACAAATGAGATACACTATTTTAAAAAGATTTCATTTGCAATGTATGCACATGTGAAAATGAAAATCAAAACTGGTCGGAAAGTATCTAAATTCCGTGTAAATGATCAAAGGGTGCAAATTAGTTCTGCGGAAAGTTGAAATAAATCGACACATAATTTTCTAAGCACTTAATTAAATTTCAAATTTGTTTAAAAATATTCAATATGATAATCAAGTTATGTTCATGATGTAACTGATGGGTTGAAATATTGATTTTTCAAATTTTTTGGGAAAAAAGTGTTTTTTGAAATCTCAAAAAATACAAAAAAAAATATTTTATTTTCGTCTCAAATCAATGCTTTAGATATGAAAACAACACACAGTAAATTTGGAACCTTTCGGATTAGTTTTAAGATTGCTACCGCTTTTTGAATATCACTTTACACATACTGTCTATGGTAAATCAGTTGATAATGTATTCATTTTAACGATTTCTCGTAGAACCAAACTTTGCTTAACAAATAAACGAAGAAACTGAATGATTTTTTTTTTAAAATGATGGCAAACACTGTCTTTACCTTTAAATGAGAGGTTGACATCATTTGTCGGAACTTCTGTTTTTAAAATTGTCGTTTTATGTAAATTTTGTAAAAAAAAAAAAAATGCGAAAAAACGTCACAAAGGCAAAAAAAAAATTTTTTTTAACGGATTTATATTTCCATAATGATTAAGTATTACTACCTTCAATATTGGTCCAATGAACGGAAAACTCTATCTTTAATTTGAAAAAAGACCTTGTATGAAAAAATAATGTAATGTGCTAGTACAAACCCTCGAGACTTTTACTAAAAGCGCGTAGAGACGTGATAAGTGCAGTTTCACCATGTTGATTCAATTTATCAACCGTTGCACCGGCGTCCAGTAACATCTTCATTGCCTTCTGTCTATTTAGTTCAGCAGCTAAGATTATAGGCACTGATATGCCCTTATTAGGATCTGCTCCCTTTTCAATGAAAAGTTGAAGAATCACATTGACCAATCCTGTGTCATGTAACTTAAGCAGCATATATAAGGGTGATTCCCCGTCTTTTGATACGAAATTGATGTCTGCTCCAGCACTCAGAAGTAGGGTAACCAAAGTATAAACTAAAAAGAAAGTCATAATAATATCATCAATATTTTTTTTTAATTTACACTCAATTCAAAAAGGTTAACTATTAACACATTTTGTATAAAATTAATGTTGTTGAGTAACGATTTGCCCTGTCGACACATTATAACAATAATGTGGTGGTGTTTGTGGTGCAAAAGAACAAAGCCCACAAGCTTAAGATACCATATGACATGGATGTTATTGTAAATTGGTCAATTTTTGTTTTTTTTAGAAGTGTGCATTGACTAAATCAATTTGTAGTAAGCATACTATAGAAAACCATCGCTAGCTAATTTAAATATTGAGAAGAACTAAAAACCAGCGCTCATATTACAATCTAAGAAGTTATTAATGCTTTGTCCTTATTAACCTCATCTGGTTAGCTAGTTAGGAGTTGAAAATGCTACCATTTGAAATGCATTAGTTATCAAAGGTACCAGGATTATAATTTAATAAGCCAGACGCGCGTTTCGTCTACATAAGACTCATCAGTGACGCTCATATCAGAACAGTTAAAAAGCCAAACAAATACAAAATTGAAAAGCATTGAGGACCCAAAATCTCAAAAAAGTTAAGGTCTAAGGTCTACGGTAATCTACTCCTGGGGGTGAGAAAATTCTTAGTTTTTCGAAAAATTCATAGTTTTGTAAACAGAAAATTTATAAAAATGACCACATAATTGTTATTAATGTCAACTGCGAAGTGCTGACTACTGAGCTGGTGATACCCTCGGGGACGAAACGTCAACCAGCAGTGACATCGATCCAGTGGTGTAAATAGTTATCAAAGGTACCCGGATTATGATTAATACGCCAGACGCGTGTTTCGTCTACATAAGACTCATCAGTGACGCTTAGATCAAAATAGTTAAAAAGCCAAACAAATACAAAGTTGAAGAGCATTGAGGACCCAAACTTTCAAACATTTGTGCAAAATACGGTTAAGGTAATCTACTCCTGGGGGTGAGAAAATCCTTAGTTTTTCGAATAGTTTTGTATCACAATGACCAATTTTCATCTGTCATTTTTGGTTGTTTACCTGTATTTATCGTGTCGGAATTAAATAATATGAATATGCAACTTGATGGTTACTTTTGTGTTTTTTATATTACAACGGTCCATTCTCGTGTTTGATCATGCTTCAAATATGTTCTGTTGACATAACGCAATCAACAATCAATAAGTTAAACTTAACTGTCTTTTTTTTAGTTGTTACATGTAGGTATGAAAAATAGTATAACCTTTATGATTGTTTTTTAAAATATTTTTTTTATTCGTTTATGATAACGTTTATATCATTTTGAACTACTATGAAATTCGAGGTTCCAACGTAAATATGTATAAATCTTATAAACGTTTTCATATATTCCCCTCAAATATAAATACTCCATAAATGGATCTCAAATCTGCACACTTTTATGCAAGTTTCACGGCAAAAACTTAACCATTAATTTATGAAAATCAAAATCCAATTGATATCAGCAGCATGTGTTAATTTTCTGAATATAAGAAATAATATTCACGCCAATCTTTGATAGACATATTTTATTCTTAGAAGCATATTCAAATTTCTTTGGTTATCATTTTAACACGTGACATTGCTCATGAATATAACAAAAAGTATAGCAACATCTTACTCATTAACACATGTCTGAACACATCTGATGATTTGAAACGTTTTAAAACAATTGTATATACATTGGTTATATAACCTCTTGATTTATGTAGCCATCATGCGAAATCGATCAACTTTGATTTATCTCACCTGGGGGTCGGATTTCATTTATTTTTTCTGAATCAGTCGTGACAGGAAAAGTGCATTCTCTGTCTGTCAGATCTTTGTTTTTCGAGCTTTTTACCTCTTTAGTTTTAACTGTAATATACGAAAGTTTAAAGGAGCAACTATCTGAAATTATTTTGTTATCAAACTCGTAGATCGAAAATAAACTGACAACGCCATGGCTGAAAAAAGAAAAAGAGAAATAGACAAATCTTAGGAAATAATAAACAACATTGAAAACCAATGACGTAGCAACAAAAACCCAACCAAACACTGGTTGTAATCTCAAGTGTTCCGGAAGGTTAAGCAAATCCTGTGCCACGTGTGACACTGTATTGAAGGAATTGATTTTTCCAATGGCATTTTTTTTTAGATTTTTAGTTTTCAATTTTATTACCTGCATAGATAGCAAACTCTATAAATGCCATCATCGTAACTAAGCACACGTACAACAATAAACTGAATAGAAAATATAATCCGGGTATGGTATTTAGAAACTACAATTCATCATTGACTTGATTTATACTTCAAAAGAAATAGTCAAATCAAATGGATCAAAATCGTATACCAGAGCAAGTTAAAGTGTATGAATAGTGGATGAAACCTTAAGGGCATACGATACAGTTACAGGAAAGGTAATGGCGTTGCTAACGTAATTTGTTATTTTCGCGACGTCAAACTATGAGATATCGGGAAAAGATGCATTTTTCGACTGATTTTTATCATTCAAACTGATTTAATTTGAAAACGAGTTCATGGACCCCTATTTTTCAAAACGGCATTTTGTTTCATTTGCAGGGAGATTATGTGACCCAAATTTTATAAAACTGTAAATAGAGGATTTTTTTTTAATTTTGATAAACATGCAGTAAAAAATGACGTTTTTTCCTCAATTCATGAACATTTGATAAATATGAGTTATTTCTGAATAAAAAAATGCATATTTTGTAGGATATTTATAAAATACAGAAATTACCGATTATTTAACAAAAACAATTTGTGTTTTATCTTTTATAACAAAAAAGTTATGTCTCTCTTTCGAAAAAGAAATTACGGCCACAAATCTGAATTTTGGGCAAATGTACAAAATTTCGACCTCATTTTACTCAAAAAGTAGCACATGAAGGTATATTTTTTATTACATATTTAATTTAATCAGGTAAAAAATAGCCTATATGAAAATTTTCATGAACTTGTAAATACAGGATCAAAACTGTATCGTATGCCCTTAAGAAGTTCCAAAATGAGTTAAGGGTCATAAAGACATCTACATTCGTGTGTACCATTGAAAAAGAAAATCACTTACTGGCATAAAAATATAATACCGGATGAAATATTAACATAGGCAAATAAATATGTACTTACAAATATACTAAAAAAAAACACTTAACGTTACAAAGATGATACACAAATACGCGGAAAATCTTATCATGCAATAAACACAAAACGTTAAGCGGACAAAACATTCCAGTAATATTCTTAATTCTATAAAAGGATTTGAGTTTATAATTAGTTATCAAAATTACCGGGCTAATAAATTGATACGCCAGACGCGCGCTTTGTCTACACAAGAATCATCAGTATGACCTTGTTGATTTTAGCATAACGTCCTCGTCTGAAGCAAATTACAAATCAAGAGAACGTTAGCTCATACATTGTCGTTATTCATTTTCTCCAATGAAATTGTACCTGTCTACAATATACTAATTTTATAGCAGTATTTCCGGGTACATATCAAAGGAAACATCAAATGCTTTTTTAGAAAATTGATCGTTCGCAACTCTTTGATCCTGTTTATACTTGTGAAAAAATTGTTTGTTTATTTGTTTGTATGTTTTATAATATCATTTCTAATAATTCAACAAGACAATTCATTAAACGATTGCATATAAATGAAAACAGAAAGTAAATTGAACGCGGATCACATTTGTCAAATTTGTTAATTTATATCAATGATTAGAACAACTAATATAAACGTACTTTGTTTAAAAAATAGTTTCAATAAAAGTGAGCAGTTATACTAGTTAATAGTAATTAAAACTATTCTTGTACATTGTTATTATTAATTAAGCAATGTGTATAACGTTGTTGTTCAATGAATATACAACAGACAACAAAAGGTTGCTTAGTTTTGTTATTTTACCTTTTGAAATACCTTTTCTTAGTATAACTTGAAGAGCAGTTGTGCCATTTGCTCCAACGTGGTTAGCATCGGAATTAGCTTTCAGAAGGCAAATGGATATGTTAAATAGATTCAAAGATAAAGCCTCTATTAACGCTGAATTACAATCTTTTACACTTGTACTTGGATCAGCACCAACTTCAATTAAGAACAAAACATTCTTTTCCAAAACGTGTTGCCTTCCTCTTTTGATAAAGCGAATCAAGACAGTTTCTCCTAAATCATTTATTTTGTTGATTTCAGCCCCATTTTTAATGAGTAACGATACTACCTCTTTGTCAAATATTTCACTGTCTGCAATGGGATTGAAAAAATGTATTTCAAAAATATAAGTTTAAATACATATTTTCCAGTCTAAAAATTGACATACATTGTACCAGGAAAGATACAAAAAAATATATATATTTAGATTTACATATGACTTTCTTCTGTGTCAATGTGTTATCATATGCTACATAATAGAAGATATTGGGTTGACAATAAGTTGACCCGTGCTGCTAACTTTTTAACACGTACTCGCCTTTATGCAAATAAATCTTGCAACTTTAAACTTGAAACAAAACTGAAAATCAAGACTGTCATCAATCATAAGAATAAGCAGTGTTTATATTTAGGTGTATTCATCAATGATTTCATACATATTTACACGAACCTTTCACATTTTGATGTATCAGTACGCAACCACATGGACATATTAATGAGTTTTGATATGTTTTATGAGATGCAATATTTCAGATCAATTCAATTGATTGTTTACGCTTGTTTTAAATAAACACAGGATTAAGTATATATTTACCAATATGTGCTTGCAAAGCAGTTAAACCATTGTTCCCGCTATAATTTACATCAGCTCCTTGTAAAATGATTGTGTTAATGATATTAAAAGAACACTCTGCGCATGCAAGTATTAACATCGTATTTCCGTTTTTATCTGGAATGTTTACATCTTTGTAGTAATCTAACAAAAGATGAATATCTTCTTCATTTTCTCCGTCCTCTATTTTTGGGCACAACTGTAAGGCAAAATGAACTGGAAGTTCGTTTGAAACGGACAAAGACAGTGTCGGTGCTCCTGCACTGAGTAACAGTTGTAAGATTTGCGAAGGCCCAGAGTGTCCTCTTTTTTGCCTGTCTTTCTTTAAAAATTGTGTGTATGAACTAACTGAAATAGCATTCATTCAATATATTTTATTTGATTTGCATACATGTGTTTACAAAATACGTTTTGTATAAAAACAAACTCATTTTACTATTATTACTATTCAAATGCATAACAAAAAGACATACTTATTTAACCATAAAACTTGTAAAATATTTAAAAAATTTGTTTACATGTAGGTGTTGATTCAATTCAAATTGATTTACACTAATCGATATATGGGTTTCATAGAGTCAATATGGCGGCTATCCACATAGCTACATCTTGCAAATTATGGTTAAAAGTAGCTTATGAGAAAAAGACATTGTTTTGATAAAGAATTAGAATGTGTAAGCGCAATTCTCCTTCACTTTTTGTCCGATTCGGTAATAAAAGTCCCTTTATTTATTTTTTCGCTAAATCAAATGTTAAGTTCAAATCTTTTGCAAACAATAAAGAATTGTAAAAAAAAAACTAAAAAAATCAAAAGCATATAAAAACCCGGGCTATGAATCAGATATTGTTTTAAGATATGTGATTGACAAAAAAAAATGAGATTTCCATTGGCTAATTGTTACAAAGTTTACTTACTGTCTTCGCCATTATGTTGAAAATAAACATGTAGAGCAGTATACCTGTTCAATCCGACATGTTTAACGTTTGCACCTGCTTCAAGTAGAATCTTAATAATTTCAATGTTTCTTGTACGAACAGCATGAAGTAACGGTGAGTCGTCGCCTTTTACAGCAATGTTGGGATCAGCACCTGCTTTTAGTAGCATCCTTACAAGTACTTCTTTTGTATTTGTATGACCACGTATTACTCTAGTCAACAAAGACTCTTCAACATTGTCATCGATACAATCTTTGTTCTTTTTTTCTACAAATAAGAATACTAATGTGAATTATAGTATAACACCAAATGCGCAAGACGCAAGTTTTTGGCACAAATTACCCATCAGCAACACTTGAATCAAATACGGCAAAAAAGAAAGACGATGTTGAAAAGCTTTGAAAAGCCTATTATTAATATTTAAGTTTAGAATCTACGATTTATCTTTAAATATATATAACAGGTACCTTTGTTAGCTGTAAGGAGTAAGATATACAATTCAAAATAAAGCAACCAAAGGTGTTGCTGCATTATACACCATTTACCGGTAAATTATATATACTTTACTGAACGTTTTTTGTGTTTTTCATGTTGTTGTGTTGGTTTTTTTTTTATATGACCACTAATAGTGAACTATAAAAAAAACATAGTCAAAATGACGTGAATATACGTAATGTTGGGTCGAATTACAGCACGGTAAATTTATTAAAAAAAAAAGGTCCGACATGTTAAATATCAAACAATTGTATCAGGAAAAACATCGACCTGAAATAAGGTAAACCATTTGGTTATTACAAGTAATAAAAAAAGAACATATCAACCACTACGCTATAAGCTTCACACAAGACTCCGGGACAAGACAAATATACTAATAGTGGTGTCAAACATTCATGAGAGCGCTCAACTCTTCCCCTTAAGGAATGACTGAACTCACAACAAAAAATTACAAGAATCCAAAAGACACCAAGTACTGACGACAGATTCATCCAGTTATTGCAAACTCGTTAAAAACCATACACAACAAAGACATTTAAATCGTGTTCACCAATAATAATGTACAAAATAGAACACATCTACAGATTAATAGGAAAAAATTAAAGAAAGCACGAGAAATTTTACAGACGCCACCACGAGTTAATCTCTATTTTAACATGTTTCACATATGCCTACAGACATTTTTTAAATCGTTTTCACCGCAATATTTGTCCTCAAATGTGGCATATTGAACACACTCATCACCAGGTTGGTACTTAAATAAACAACACGAGCAAACCTTTCCGGAGCATCTGAAATCAACCCTTGTGTTGGTGTGGTTCGTTTTGTCTAGTCTTTAGTTTTTAGTTTTCTATGTTGTGTTTTGTTTTGTATTCTATTATGTTAATTTTCTCTTGTTCGTTTTCGTTATTGCAACATTCAACGATGTTTTCCAACAGCGGCCAGCTTGTCGTGTCCCCTCTAAAAACATATGACTCGAAAAAAAAATATAAGAATAAGGTTTGACTTACCCTGACCTTTAATTTCAATCTCCGACCTTACATGTCCAGTTAATTCAAGATTCGCCTTGGAATCAAGTAGAAGTTGTACAATATCTATGTATCCATTTGCAAGCGCAATTGTCAAAGGTCCATCGTTTAAATCGTCAACAATATTAACGTCAGCATCATGTTCTAGGACCCACTTGGTCATCTCGAAACTATTAAGCCAAATTGGGATTTGAAGCGGATATATACCATACGTGGTCGGTTTATTTACCTCAATACCCGAAACCATAAAACATCTAAATAAATTGGTCAGAATATCTGCCGCTGTCAAGTAAAAAAATAATATAAATGCGTACAAAATTTTAAACAGGAATCTTAAGGAACCTTACAGTTAACTATCAAATGTAAATTTTTAATGCAATATAAAACTGGTAAAAACTCCCTATTTGTTATTCTTATTACCAAGACAAACTTGAATCGGAACAAGAACATATTTTAATTATTGGCATTCAGTTTACAAGGTATATGAACCCTTCTGTAGCAATTTATGTACGAATTTTACAAGCTTCAATTGTATCAAAACTACAGATGTAATGAATAATAGAGATATGCCATTTTGTACATATACCAAGGGGAAACTTGATGCACAGCATTATTATTTATCGTTTCATTTCATTTAATAGAAAAAGAGTACTTATTGTCAAATAAACCAAGATTTTTATAGACAAATCCACAGCCTTTAATACAGAGTTTTGTTATAAAATTGGAAACATAGATTACTCACTTTCTTTTCTATGATGTGCTAGTGTTTATTTTTTACAAACAGTTCTAAGCAACCTGTAAATGCCAAAATACCTCGTGCTGAGTCACTATAGTCGAGCGCACTATGAAAGGTGTACTTGATATGGTCCATATTCTAATTTGTTTAAACCAAAAGGTACATTGAAAAACTCGTTTTATAGAAATCAATGCTAGCACTGCATACAATAGTCTTATATCTATCAGTCATAAAACTGCAAAATATGTGGGTACAAGAATAAATGCTGTGGATTTTTCTATAAAATTTACATATGCTTAGCATTGAATCAACACAATCTTAAATGGTACATAATTCTTAAATCAATAAACACAGGAGTGGTGAAAACCATACAGATCATCAGAATAGATTACGAGATTGTTTGTTTAGACTGTATGCCCTAATTTTCAGATTTGTATTGTCTGTAGAATATAAAAGACGGTAAATTCATGCTTGTATGCGACTGTCGCTCTTTTATTGTTTTGTCCTTTTAGGGTTTTAAGCTTTTTTGTTTTTTAATAAGCTTTGGATTTGTTTCATATTTTGTCCTCCAGCATAAATGACGAGACATTTATTTCCGAAATACGCTTCTGGTGCATACACATTGGTATCATTTATGTTATTAAGACGTAAAACAAATTAAAGATACTTAGCTTATAATCCAGGAGTGCGTTTTGTCTACAACAGACTCATCAGCGATGCACGAACCAAAAAAATCAAAGCCTAAATAAACTACGAAGTTGAAAAAATTGAAACCGCAAAATTCTGAATTGAATAAAAAGCGAACGTTTTTTGTCACTATATTTACACGATAGTTGTGATAACACCCGTATAGTAATGAAACTATTGAGAATAGGCAAATAAACAGTTATTACAATATGATTTCTTGTAAAAAATGTACAAAAGACATATTCATTTTCTGCAAGACATATCATCATTATTTCCTCGACTTTAATGGACTTAAACATATTGTTCACTTACAAGTTTGTTTATCCGTATCTTCGCCACTTTCTGTATTTCTTGGATACACACGTTTACGTTTGGATAGATGAATTTTGTCTGCATCTTCACCACTTTTCTGTAACTTCTTACAACTTTCTGGAGCAAAGAAAAGCATAATGAATGCAGTAAACATTTGTATGCACTTTTACCCATGAGATTTCGCATGTAACTCGTTTTGAGCAAGCTGTTTCATGTAGTTGATGTAGATGTAAAACAAAATGTGCTCAGAAGTACAACTTCAGGAAAATTTCATAGACGAAAACACCAATTGTGAGTTAAAGCATTTGGAATAAAATCCGAGTTAAAAGAAAAGGCAAAATCCCAAAAATACTGAACTCCAAGGAAAAATCAAAAAATAAAAGTTCTTATCAAATGGCAATATCAGAAGCTCCAACACATCAAACCAATGGAAAAGGTGTGATATTTTGTTTAAATCCCTTTGAATTTTAAAACAAAACGTATTTAATTTACTTCAAAGAACGTCATTTAAATTAGGGTGGCATTTGTCTATCATAGATGATATCTTTATGTTCAAATTGGGTATTATTTGTTTGCATCAGGGATTTAAATTTCTGCTTTTAGTTCAAAACTTTAAAAACGTTCAACATAGCCTCATTTCAAGGTCTAGTAATACATTTAAGATATTGGCATGTATTTATAGAAATTATGCTTCTTTAAAAGATGTTATCTAACTAGTTGTAAATGTGTATTGAGTGTCTATTAAGGTCTATTTATCATTCAATTGATTATGCTTAAAGGATATAAGTCTGCATCAAGAAAGACTCGTTCATTCCTCAATTTTTCATTCTCAACTACTGTGCATATTTTCCTGGCTAGACAGTAGGATATGTTTCTTTTTGTATGAGCTGGATGGCAAGAAAGACAGTTTAATATTGGTGTGTGTGTCAGTGTCTTTATGATTAATATCTATTTTGAGACCAGTGCCTTCTAATTGTATTTTAATCATAACAGTAACATCCAGGAATGATAGTCTGTGAGAATTTATTTCCATGGGGAACATTATAATCATATTCTAATGTTTATTAAACTTGCATTATTGAAAGTATGTTGATATTTGTAATCCTATTATTCAAATCTATGAAATGTGGTATGATTACTAAATAAACAACTGTCTGCCAAAGACCATATAACGTAGATCTTAGCAAAAATGGCCACGACACTGATATCAATAATAACCAAATCGCTAAGCAATTTATTTTAAGAGGCTCTGACATGATCCAATTTAAAAAAAAAAACATTTTAACCTAAAATATTTTTACCAAACAATGAATGAAAATAAAGATGATAGAGAGCAAACATTGACAACCTCTGAATAACAGGCGTCCTAGATCTTATAGCAGATACTTGTAGAATAGCCGGCATGATTTACACAGAATGTTGGGTATTAATCATTTTTACGACCGCGGATACAAGCTTTCCCCTTTATTGTGCTAAAGTTAATAAATGCGTTGGAAAAAGAAGTCAATAAACAAAATGTACAATCAGTTCTAAGTAACTGTTACTATGTTTTGGATTTATTAATCTACTTATTATGTCATATTTGTGCAATTGGTAACTTGATAGACGCTGATTAGGGACGTTGACTTTTGAAAATTTTAAAAATAAATAGATATTTCAAACTGCCTGAGTTTTTACTTTCCGCTCGAAAGATAATATTCTCTCACTAAATAATACAACATTTGGTGCCTATGTTGAACGCATCTGTCTTATCAAAATAAAGATAACGGTTGTGGATCCTCAATGCTCTTCAACTTTGTACTTGTTTGGCTTCATAAATATTTTGATATGAGCGTCACTGATGAGTCTTATTTAGACGAAACGCGCGTCTGGCGTATTAAATTATAATCCTGATACCTTTGATAACTATTTTCACCACTGGGTCGATGCTACTGCTGGTTGACGTTTCGTCCCTGAGGGTATCACCAGCCCAGTAGTCAACACTTCGGTGTTGACATGAATATCAATAATGTGGTCATTTTTCTAAATTTCCTGTTTACAAACTTTCAATTTTTAGACAAACTAAGGATTGTCTTATACCAGGCATAGATTACTTTAGTCGTATTTGGCACAACTTTTGGGAATTGTGGATCCTCAATGCTCTTCAACTTTGTACTTGTTTGGCTTTATAAATATTTTGATATGAGCGTCACTGATGAATCTTATGTAGACGAAACGCGCGTCTGGCGTATTAAATTATAATCCTGGTACCTTTGATAACTATTTACAACAGATACAGTTTATCTACCTCAAATCTTGAATTACATCTAGAAAATGAACATGAGAGTAGGTTGAAAACAAAACTTTACGACAACCGAGATGATTTTAACCTCCAAATTATGAACTTTTCATTTTTTTGTAGCAACAATTTAACAGCACCTGTATACGGAATACATGTCTCCCAATTGATACTGATACGATATTCCAGAGCTTGTATTTCCTATCATGATTTCCTTGATAGAGGGTTGCTGCTCACGAGCAAGCTTTTACACAAAGAATTCTGCATTATGTGAAGTTGAAATCATTCCTTGGTAAATTTTACGGACGCCATTATGAGTTGGCGGACCGTTATAAAATATCAGATTCACAGATGATATCGATATGTTTATAATGTCGTAACTACAATCCCGTTCCCTTTTCTCGAATGTGACCTGCCGACTAGTTACCAGGTTTGTGATATATGGAGCAAAATCTGGGTATTCTTCCGGAGCACTTGAGATCACCTCCAGTTTTTGATGGGATTCGTGTTGCCTAGCTTTTGCTATGTTGTGTGTGGTGTACTATGGCTTGTCTGTTTGTGTTTATTTTTAATAGCGATGGTGTTGTCAGTATATTTTATCTATGAATTTGAATACTTCTGGTATTTTTGTTTCTCATTGTTCACCCTAACGAATATGGATGATACCAGCTAATGTGGTTATAGTACAGAACTATGAGGAAATATTATGAAATAATGCTATGTTACCGTTCAGTGAACAAAAAATGGATAATAAATGGTTAAAATCGCAATTACGTGGAGTAAAAGGAGGCTTCAAACATGTCATAAAAACAATGATATTTCTTAATTCAAGGTTCAAACCTCCATGTAGATTAAAATTCAAAAGATATTCACAAAAGATGTTTTAATTTGACAAGCATTTTCCTCGGAGTTCAGTAATTTTGTTATTTGTTTTTTAGATGTAAAAAGTTACACGAAAAAGCTTTCTATCAATATCAACATTTTAGTATTGATCAATAAATCAATTAAATATGAAAACTTTCAAAAACTATCATTATGAAGCTTTAATTTTATTAGATTAATACATTTTTATTTTTAATGCACCAAAGTCTTGTCAACTTGTATAAAAGATCAATCCATGCCTATGTATCAAGAAATACAGAGGACTGTGTACCAATAATTTTAACATATTATATTGTATAACAACAACTATTGTATATCAATAACCCTACCTGAAAATATATCAAAAGCACTCGTTCCATCACAACTTGCATATGTCACATTGGCACCTGCTTCAATTAAAGCACAGCTAATTTTGTATCTTCTTCTTTTGATAGCTTTCATTAATGGTGAGTCTTTGCCCAGATGGACTCGATTCGGATCAACGCCTTTCGATACAGCATATTCTACAATCCAATCTTCAACATCATTTTCTATCAACATATCTACAAGGTGTGGACCTACTGTATCTGACGTCATGTGCAATTTTGGATTATCAACGAAAGCTTTGAAAATAGTATATCTAATGGACCTTGAACCTGAAAGAAAAACAAAACCCTAAGGATTAACTTTGCAATGCTAAAATGTCATGAATATAGTGATGTGTGCTTCTAGTTTACTACACATAATTGTATTAACTTATTTAATTGCCATTATGGTGATTAAAAGCTGAATTTTGCATACTTCAGTTGTTATACATTTATGAAATATAATACATCGTTAATACTATTTTCGGCTATTTACCATATCGTGTTCTCAAGTTGTTTAAAAGGTCCTTGTTAGAAGAAATAACATGTGTTATGAGGATTCGCTTTTATTTACCTTGAATAAAGCATAGATCTAAAACTGTTGTTTGATTTTCACCAACATGCAAAATATCTGCTCCAGCATCCAGCAATATTTGAACTAAATCTTCTGACTGTTTTTGCACTGCTATGATTAAAGCTGAATTTTTGCCCTCCCTTGTAATATTTGGGTTAGCTCCTTTGGCTAACATTTTAGTGACACAATTTTTTATTTCTTCGTTGTGTGAAGACTGGTATCCGTATAAATGTCTCATCTGATTAGCACTAGAATGTTTGTCCATTTCAATTCGTTGGGACAACATTTCTAAAGGATATTCTCCCTCATTGCTCGCTATATTCAGTGAAGCACCGGACTCAATCAAAATATTCAGTGTTTCAAAACAGGAACGATATACTGAAAACATCAATAAAATAAAAAAATATGGATTAAATATGAAAAGAAAATAATCCTAATTATTTTATTGAAATAAAGATTTCACCAAAGTGTATTGCGCATGCCTTCATAAAATTGAAAATGGAAATTGAGAATGTGTCAAAAAGACATCATCCTAACCAAAGCTAAAAAAAACAGCCTGAAATGCCACGTCTTTAGGTAAAAAAGGATGATAAATTTATCAAATTTATAATCAATTAAATGATACATGAAGTAAAAATAGTGAAGTTTCTTGCACATACTTATTTTTGCTATGTAGAGGAATGTACTTTGAAAACAAATTAAGTTAAGTTAAATATAAGAAAGACAATAGTTCCAACCTTTCTTACAGCACACCACAATTGCAGTATCTCCATCTCTACTAACGTCATCTAAATTAGCACCTCCTTTTATTAAACATTCCACATCTTCTGATAGATCATTCTGTGTTGCCACAATTAATGGGGGGTCTTTGCCATCTGGCGTCAAATTTGGATCGGCTCCTTTTGATAACAAATCCGATAAGGATTTTGTGTCTGATGTATACCTGTTTACAAGAGCTAGTGATATTGTATAAACCTTATGTTTGGATTCTATTGTTTTTACAGTTACTCCTCCTTCGATAAATGGCCTCAGTTGATCTAAAATACAACGGGATATTTTTACAGAGTAAAAGAGGTCATGCTTTTCTCTGAGCATGTGTCGCTCACCTTAGTATCTCTTTATATTCAAGAAAGATCACTTCAGGTATAAAAATTTCTGTTTTGTTATCTTGTATTTATTATTATTTGGTCTGTTTAATTTAGTTTTTGATATGATAATGTTTATCATATCAGGCGAGACCCCCGAAAAGATTATAACAATCACAATTAAAGGGCAAATATTCCAAGAAGACGTCGTATGATTTCCTTTATGGTATTGCTGATTATTTAATCAGTTAACACATCACCAAAGGGGAATAACTATAAGGAATCGGCAGATGATTTCGTCAATGTGAACTTATTTGTAGAATTTGCTGATAAATTTTGTAATCTAATTTTTCTATGAAACTGTTTCAGTTTTCTAGATAATAGTCAAGCATTAACAAAATTTAAAGATTTGTCATTTAAGGGTAATCACTGCTATAGAAAGTCATCTTTTAATAAAATTAACGGTACCAATTTTCTTGCACCAGATGCGCATTTCGACAATACATGTCTCTTCAGTGATGCTCGTGGCCAAAATATTTGAAATCCAAACTTATATAAAAGATGAAGAGCTATAATCCAAAAGGTCCAAAAGGTATAGCCAAATCAGTGAAAGGAATCAGAGCTTTGCATGAGCGAGATACGTTTCTTAATTTAAAATAATTTCTAATATTTTGTAACAGCAAATTTTAATAACACAAAAAATCCGTATTTTCATGCCAGTACCGAAGTACTGGCTACTGGGCTGGTGATACCTTCGGGGACTAATAGTCCACCAGCAGAGGCATCGACCCAGTGGTAGTAATAAAATTAACGGTACCAATTTCCTTGCACCAGATGCGCATTTCGACAATACATGTCTCTTCAGTGATGCTCGTGGTCAAAATATTTGAAATCCAAACTTATATAAAAGATGAAGAGCTATAATCCGAATTGTCCAAAAAGTATAGCCAAATCAGTAAAAGGAATCAGAGCTTTGCATGAGGGAGATACATTCCTTAATTTAAAATAATTTCTAATATTTTGTAACAGCAAATTTTAATAACACAAAAAAATCCGTATTTTCATGCCAGTACCGAAGTACTGGCTACTGGGCTGGTGATACCCTCGGGGACTAATAGTCCACCAGCAGAGGCATCGACCCAGTGGTAGTAATAAAATTAACGGTACCAATTTTCTTGCACCAGATGCGCATTTCGACAATACATGTCTCTTCAGTGATGCTCGTGGTCAAAATATTTGAAATCCAAACTTATATAAAAGATGAAGAGCTATAATCCAAATTGTCCAAAAAGTATAGCCAAATCAGTAAAAGGAATCAGAGCTTTGCATGAGGGAGATACATTCCTTAATTTAAAATAATTTCTAATATTTTGTAACAGCAAATTTTAATAACACAAAAAAATCCGTATTTTCATGCCAGTACCGAAGTACTGGCTACTGGGCTGGTGATACCCTCGGGGACTAATAGTCCACCAGCAGAGGCATCGACCCAGTGGTAGTAATAAAATTAACGGTACCAATTTTCTTGCACCAGATGCGCATTTCGACAATACATGTCTCTTCAGTGATGATCGTGGCCAAAATATTTGAAATCCAAACTTATATAAAAGATGAAGAGCTATAATCCAAAAGGTCCAAAAAGTATAGCCAAATCAGTGAAAGGAATCAGAGCTTTGCATGAGGGAGATACATTCCTTAATTTAAAATAATTTCTAATATAACTTTAACTTTTAACTTTGACGTATATGAACATTCGGTAGAGCTCCTCATTCCGAATATATCTGCACTCGTACTAAATACAGCACTTGTCGAACCCTTAGAACTTTTTGAAACTGCTCTTAAACGTACAAAATTGCATTTTAATTACACGATGAATCAGTTTTATTGTTTGCATTCCAATCAGGCGTTATAGCGTGTTTATACATCATCATAGAAAAAATTCCTACAATGTAGGCTTTGCCTTACAGTGTTCAAACCAGAATGTCTTTCTCTTATGCTTACATATTATGAAGACGTCATATTTATACATTGAATCTTACCGTAACATGTACAACTTTGAATTAGCGTTTTTCCATTTCTAATTTGGTTAACATCGGCCCCGGCTTCCACAAAGGCTTTTATCGTATCACTGGAGGCATATTTGTCCATGGCCATCATAAACAAAGATTGACCATTGAGTGATTCGTTTGGATCGGCTCCATGTTTGAGAAATTCCGGAATTAATGCTGGGCATCTCTTTGCGGCCAAACTAAAACAACTTATTGAACCCAAATTTGCAGCTTGGCCAACAAAAGACACGTTCGCCCCGCCCTCTATAAGAACTTTAGCATTATCAGCAAAACTGTGTTTAAGTGCCATAAACAATGGAGACTGTCGTAACCATGATCTTCTCGAATGTTTTTCCCAGAGTTCATTTACATTTGCTCCAAAGTTCAATAAGACTTTAATCATTTCAGCACTATCAGGTTTTTCTACTATATACTGAAAAAGTTTAAGTCCTCGTTCAAACGTTCCTAGATTCACATTTGCACCACATTCACATAAGATTTGTGCACTTGCAGAATCATTTTCTGCAACAGCTACAGATAGAGTTGTTCTATTATGCGGTAAAATTTCATTTATGTCTAGTTTTCCAAGCGTTTGAAGACATTTCACTATCTCAACACTTCCTGACTGTGCTGCATAGTAAAATGCATTTCTGTAACTTTTATCTTTACCTTGATTCGTTGCTATTTTCTGGAAGGAAACATCTTGAACATTTTGAAGCAAATATTTGACGACTTCGATGTGACCACATTTACATGCAATATGTAGAGTAGTATATAATCCACCTTTATGATATTCATCTGCATCATGAATTAGAACAGTTAAATTAGAATCAATGCTACGTAATTTTTCAAGTAATATCACAGAACCGAACTGAGCTGCAAAGTGAACTAATCGCTTTCCATCTTTTCTGAAGTTTAGAATACTCGTTCTGTAAGAACTATCGTCACACAAACGGAGAATAGTTTCTACGTCTTGTTTCTTTATAGCTCGTTTGATTTTATCCTCACAAGAAGAATCTGTCGCCATTTAAAAGGTCTCAAATATGTTTATCTACATATTCATTTTGAATTTAAACCTTACGTCGTTAACAGGAATTCATGTACACCGTATAAGTGGGTAATATGGTTTTCGTATCACGAAGAAATAACACTAAATACAACCAGGTAAAGTATTAAATGACTTCTGATAACATTGTTCGGAATGTATATGATATAATCAAATACAGCTAACACCATATATGTGTATTGTGTTAGTTGTAAAGAAACAATTATAAAATACTTAGTACAACGATCATTGATATAAACACATTTAATTCTTTATAATTTTTCTTTATCAAAATTTGGCAGTTGATATGAAATAGTCCGTATCTATGTATGTTGTCGTTAGTTTTTGTATAGGTGCTTATATGTTATATAAGTTATGTTTATACATAATTTGATTTTAATTACTCAGTAGTCATTATTTTAGGATTTTCCCAGGATGTGTATTTTCTTTGCTGTTGAGATGAAACAGATTTATTATCATATGTCAATCAGTTAGATATGAAGTTTATCACATGTTCTTAGCAGGAGGTCTAATTTCATCAGTTCCAATACAAATATACATGTCTTGTTAATTAGTGACCACTTGTGGCATTTGGCTTCCTTTGTCCTTTGTTTCTTGATACATTAATCTGGGTGCAGTTTTAACTCCTCCCACTTAGGAGTATCCCATTAAGAAGTTGTGTATTAAAAACCTGTGTATGCTGCCTTGAGTATTCATTTATCTAAATGCAGATTAAGCAGTTATAGAATAATCTTGGCTAATAGTGCTAATAGTGTTTTAGCTAAAAACTTGCCTCCCACCGACCCCTCCTTTCACCTTCAATATTGCCATGACAGGGGAAGCAATCTCAGCATTATGTTTATTGATTTCATTTTTAGTTTTTGTAGCAGTGTTTCTGTTGCTCCGTTGATTTCCTCTAATAAATCATGTTTCCATAGATTAAGGTTTGTAACCCGGATTTGTTTTTGCTTGATCGTGTTGTTATTATTAAACAGCAATATACTACTAGTGCCTATTTATATCTTGTGTAAAGTTGAGTGAATGGTTTTTGGAAGATATAAACAATGGATTTTTTTTATTAATACCAATAAATATTGCTAGCACTTTAACGGGTTTATTCTTGAAAGTTATTTCATCTACTTTATCTCTACAATCTTTGTGTTTTTCAATCCTAAGTTTTATTTTTATTTAGTTGTAGTCCACAAAAGGTATCGAAAATTTTGATTATATCGAATGCTGTTCGGATTTCTTCTTTGGATTTTAAATTCATAGCAGTGTCACCAGCGCCATGCGTTATTTTGAAAATAATTGTTTTATTATAAAAAAAATTATTATATGCCTCATATATTTTAGTTTTATCTTAGTTAGTCATTATTTCTACAGATATAACGAAAAATAAGGTAAAAAGCACGGTCATCCCTGCCGGATACCTTAGATATTTATCCAGTATTTTTTTAATATGAAACTTTTTGAAGGATTAATTAAGGTTCATAATTACAAATTGACAAATATGGCCGTATTTACATCACACACACTTTTCTGTGTACAGACTATATGTTGGGGCCAAAAAGGGGTCTTACTGAACCTACTCCTTTTGTAAACAATTATATCCTTGAATGGGAAACTGATATGCACAGCTGTTGTATTCAGAGGTCAAAACAAATGGCTCGACGGTATAGTTCAATATGTAAATGCCATGAACTTGCTAAAGTTTAAACTAAAATTCTGTACTACCCCTACCTCTAGTTTAAGGTTACTTCATAATTTTATTTTACCGCAAACATACCTTTTTATACATGTACTGGTTACAGTCCTAAGTAATGTCTGTATGAGATGAAACATATAGATCATATCCGAGAACGAGTACGTAAAGACATCAAGTTATCAATAAATATTATATTTCTCCCCAAAAGAGGCATGGTTTACAACAGCTGTATTTACAAACTGCAATCTATAACATATTGTTGTCATTATCAGAATGATTGATAAACCCTTCGTTTTAAAATTATTCCTCACCTATGGTGTCATCAGTCTAGTATCTAACAAAACTTTCTCCGATAATAAAATTTGAAAATATTTAAAACTAAGATTTCGACTCCTTCAGGTAAAGTTGACCTGAAATTGGTTTCTTTTTGTAATACTTGATAGATCAATTAAGTCATAATGATTAAGTAAGATATAAATATAAATATTACGAATGATTTTATTAAATTATATTAAATAAAGGCTGCTTCTAACAAATGCCATTTCTGATTCATGTTTACTTTTTGTACAGGGGTTAAGAAACATTCAGAGTATTTTCTATATTAATCCAATACTTTAGATATTCTACCCCACCATATTTTGTAGGGGCTATGTTCTTACATCTACATTTGTATATATATAATATTTGAGCAACAGCAAAATGTTATTAACTGTTTTACTATTAACAAAATCCTCAGACACACCTAAAATGACTTCTTTTGCACTGAAAGGCAGGAATATGCCATTATTTGTAATCCGACCATTAACGGACAGCCAGAAGTTTTGTGATACATTACATTCCCCAAAAAAATATTTTCTTTAATTTCTGATCAAAAAGTGCAAAGTTCAGTTTCTTTTAATTTACATTTCAATAAAAATTAATTACATGGTAGAATCCTATGAACAATATTAAATTGAAAGTTTTGCAAAAAAAAGAGTTTTTGGTTATAATGAAGGGCAGGGAATAAATAGCATTCCAATCCTCAATCTGCATATTTAAATCTCTCTTTCATTTTTTTTACGGGAGGATAAAGATATCACTTTATTATCCTCAAAAAATAAAGTGTAGAAAAATTTACAAGATTTTGGTTCCTTTAATTTTATTTATTAATTTATTTTCAATAATTTCCAACTTTGAACTACCTTCTATTATATTTTTCCATATCTTGAGATGGATTTATTCCTCTTTTTTTTCTTTTTGTTTGTTTGTTATAAAGCTCATCAAATGCGTCGTTTCTTAGTCATCCTTGGCTTCAAAATATTTGGCTTTGATCGTTCCTGATAAAAGTAAATCTAGAAAATAACGCCTCGGAATTAACGTGATGTTTTTATTTTGTGAGTCAAATTATATATATATTTGGTGTTAGCTCTGTATTTTGTTTGGCTCCTGTGTTTTGTTTATTTTGTTGGATGGGAATGTGGTAGGGGACTTACTCATTTCGGTCTGGCTGAATAACGAAACTGAATTGTCTGTGTTATGTGTCATGTGTTCTGTTGTTTGTCTTTTTGTCGTTTTAGTTTTTCTTACCAAGACATTGTCAGTTATTTTAAAACGAGTTTTACGTTACCTTTGGAACTTATCGCCTGTCATTTTCAAATAATTTTAACACACAGTTCTTGTAACCGAATGTTCGCAATGTACTGTTTGACTTTTTAAGAAGGAAATGATGTTTATGACATATGCATATATTGTTTTTGCTTTTATTAGTTCCTTCTTTTCTATTATAGTTTTCAAATCAGTTGGTGAAAGTCTTTCTGTTGCTGCCTTTCCTCAGTTTACTTTTCCAGTTTCTATTCCCAGCTCATTGGCAATCTATCTCCAACAACGGTTCAGTCAAAGGTCGCACAAAAACGTATTCAAATAAGGCTGTTGGTGACCTTCTGCTGTTGTTTTTTATTTGGTCGGGTTGTTGTCTCTTTGACACATTCCCCATTTCCATTCTCAATTTTATTGCATTATTCACTTACAAGCTAATTATAAGGTTGGTAAATGAATTAAACTAACTGCTATTAGCGAAATACTATTAGAAACACTTTTGCAAATTTTGAAAAAAAAACGATATTATTTTAGAAAGATTTGTATAATCGTAGTTTATTCTCCTTGAGTTGTGTTGTGCTAGTTTCAGAGTACTTGGTGATTTAAATTTTTTTAGTTGTAAGCGTTTTTGATATTTTTATTTAAGGCCAAAAACAGATTCAGATATATGATATTTTCACCTCATCTTATGAAACATGTTCTTTTTTGATAATTTGACTTCCTGGGGACGAGAGTAGAAATACTTTAAATAACAAAATTATACACTGACTGAGCAACACGCACTCCAGAAGGGTAAATGGAATCCGTACAATTTTTAGAAAGAAAATCACTATAAATAACTAATAAGATGTGCTTTGTTCAGGTGCAATACATAAATGTTGCTGATATAATTATCCAAGTTTGTAAACGTCTTTGTTTAATATGTCCATGTCTTCATAGCAATGAGAAGACATGCGTGCGTCTGTAGGTCCTGAATAATCGTACTGTAAAAGAAAACCCAAAACATTAAGTTATGAATATGTTTTTTTAACATTTACGCGTAAACTAAGGTTAATGTACTAATTGCTGAACTTTCACATTGTATACACTATGATAATTTAAATCTTCAAAGATAGTATGGAATGAAGTTGAAATAGAGCACTAACACAGTAAAGAGTTCATACCCTTGTTGAAGCCCGAAGAAAAGTTTAATAATAATTTTATTACAACACATTTCTGATCTTCGTTTACTATTTTCATGAGAACATGAAACGGTCAGTTTGATCTTAACATCGCATGAAACAACTGTACAATCAGAAGCTTATCTATAGTCAGTCTTTCAAATATTTTATGAAAAATTCTCCTCAATAAACTCAGTACTGCTAGGACCATTGGCTTGCATTCCATTTAAACTTATAAAAAAAGAAGATGTTGTATGATTGCCAATGAGACAACTTAAGTACTGTTCGGTATCCTTTCGGACAATTCAGTATGATGTTAGTATTTTCAAGTAAACAAATGAACAGTAATATTACCATACAACTGACTGCAAGCAAATTGTCTTGATAATATTGAGTTTCCGCAGTAGATAATCTTTTTATATAGTTAGAAAGAAAATGAAATTATCATTTAAAGTTATGCTCTAAATGATCGTTTCATAACAAAATTGATTTACTTTTGCAACTCCTAGAAATTCAATCCCCGATGTTTATGATGCTCTATAATAAGTTCCCTTTAGTGTGTTTTGTGGATTGTTGCTTATAATAAATACAATATGTATAGAGCGCATTATATAATAACAAATACTACTCTAAGCGCTTCACATTTAAAAATATATAAAATACAAAAATACATAAATCATAGATTACAAAGCACTATCTTAAAAGAATCAAACAAGCATATAAAAATTCACAAGATACCTAAAAAAAAAAGAAAAAAGAAAAGAAAAAAAGAAATATATGAATAAATGAAATAAAAAATGCATGTACCCTAAAATATACAAAACTTTCTAAAACTAATGCAGTCAATTAAAAGTATATAAAATCTACAAGAAATCCTTTAAAGCAGTCCAAAATAAATGAGTCTTGAATTGCAAAAAACATCTAAAGAATTTACACTCTGTAAAGACGATGGCAAATTGTTCCAGAGTGTAGGTGCAGCCTTGTCAAAACGCCTCTCACCATAGCTTTTCGTTCGAACGTCATTTGGAGGATGTAGAAGCATACTATTTTCCGACATGAGGGATCTACTTGGCTTGTATGGCGTAATTAAATTTTGAAGGTAACTAGGAGCCTTGCCATGCTGTGCTTTGTACACATATAAAAGAAGTTTATATTAGCAACGGTAATGTATGGGTAGCCAGTGTAACGATATTAAAACAGGCGTAATTGAGTCAAATTTCTTTTTTCGTATTATCGAACGTTCTACTGTGTTTGGGACCCGCTGCAATTTACTGATAATGTTGGTGTTCCATCAAATGTCAGACGAAATTCTGAAAGATGCTTCAATTAGTGCAAAAATTATCAGTTTTGTCTTGTTAGCTCACCTGGCCGGAAAGGCCATGTGAGCTTTTCTCATCACTTGGCGTCCGTCGTCGTCGTTCGTCGTCGTTCGTCGTCGTCTGTCGTCGTTAATAATTTTTCAAACATCTTCTCCTCTGAAACTACTGAATGGATTTGAATGAAACTTAGCATGATTGTTCCTTAGAGTATCCTGCACTAAGTGTGTGCTTCGATTTTTGATCTGTCAAAAAACATGGCCGCCGTTACTTAAAATAGAACATAGGGGTCAAATGCAGTTTTTGGCTTATATCTTAAAAACGAAAGCATTTAGAGCAAATCTGACATGGGGTAAAAATGTTCATTAGGTCAAGATCTATCAGCCCTGAAATTTTCAGATGAATCAAACAAACCATTGTTGGGTTGCTGCCACTTAATTGGTAATTTTAAGGAAATTTTGCAGTTTTTGGTCATTATCTTGAATATTATTATAGATAAAGATAAACTGTAAACAGCAAAAATGATCAGCAAAGTAAGATCTACAAATAAGTTAAATGACCAAAATTGTCAATTGACCCCTTAAGGGGTTATTGTCCTTTAATGACAATTTTTCACAATTTGTTCATCATATTTGCTAACTTTAAAAAATCTTCTCCTCTGAAACTGCTGAATGGATTTGGGTGAAACTTAGCATGATTGTTCCTTAGATTATCCTGCACAAAGTGTGTGCTTCGATTTTTGATCGGTCAAAAAACATGGCCGCCGTTACTTAAAATAGAACATAGGGGTCAAATGCAGTTTTTGGCTTATATCTCAAAAACGAAAGCATTTAGAGCAAATCTGACATGAGGTAAAAATGTTCATTAGGTCAAGATCTATCAGCCCTGAAATTTTCAGATGAATCAAACAAACCATTGTTGGGTTGCTGCCACTTAATTGGTAATTTTAAGGAAATTTTGCAGTTTTTGGTCATTATCTTGAATATTATTATAGATACAGATAAACTGTTAATAGCAAAAATGTTAAGCAAAGTAAGATCTACAAATAAGTCAATTTGACCAAAATTTTCAATTGACCTCTTAAGGAGTTATTGCCCTTTAAAGACTTTTTTCACAATTTGTTCATCATGTTGACTTACTTTAAAAAATCTTCTCCTTTGAAACTGCTGTATCAATTTCAGCCAAACTTAGGCTAAATGAGTTTTAGAGTTTCAGAGTATCTAGTATAAATTTTATATTTCATTTCCTTGTATGTCAAGAAACATAGCTCCTATGGCTAAAATAGAACATAGGAGAAAATGATTTTTTTTTGCTTTTGAAGAAAATAGGACGATTCAAAGAAAATTTAAATAATTTGAAAAGCCAAAATAATCATTGATGAGAGATTAAACCAAAAAAATTCAGGTGAGCGATTCAGGCTCTTGAGAGCCTTATGTTTTCAATAAGTTTCAGTATGTTGGCACTCATCCAATCACCGATATCAAACATTTTTCTAGGCGTTTGGACAGATCGCACCAGTCTCTCTTTTTGGTCTTATGATTTGATAAACCTGAGTATCGTCTGCAAACGAATGGTATGACATTCCGTAGCGCCTACAAATTTCGCTTACTGGATTTGCAGAAATACAATACAGTTTCGGCCCTAAGATCGAGCCTTGCGGTACACCAAAATCGAGTTTGATCTCGTCAGATTGTACTGATCTTATAGCAATACGTTGAGTCCTGTTTATAAGATACGATTGTAACCATAGCAAAGCATCTCCGGTAACGCTAAAAAAATATTCCAAACGATCAAAAAGAATATGATGGTCGATGGTATCAAGAACGGCCAAAAGATCGAGCATGAGCAAAACGGCACAACAGTTATTATCTAATGCATAGGCAATATCGTGATTAACACGTAAGAGAGCAGTTTCCATGGAATGACATGTACGGTAGGCTGACTGAACAGTATCATGTAGAGAATGTGAACTCATCTGATTTTCCAGTCGCATGTTGACAACCTTTTCCAGTGTCTTTCAATTGAAAGGTAAGTTGGAGACTGGTCGGTAGTTTTGGGGCACCTCTTTATCTAGATTTGGTTTCTTGAGTAATGGTCTCACAGCAGCTTGTTTGAACGACAGTGGTACACATTGACATTTTTTTTTTATTATTATATTTGGCATAAGAACTACATTGTGTTATAGAGATAGTTATCATTTCTCAATACGCAATCAATTTCTGTAATAGCCTTTGCAGATTACGAATTTAAAGGATAGCATTTTTTTTCACTTTTGCTTTCCAGTAGACACTGCAAGTAAAGTCACTCATTGAGACAAAAAAGTGAAAAAGTGCTCTGATTTTGTGTTTTGCAATGATTTTCTTAACGACGTTTATTATGTACTGGCTTTTAGTAAGCCATGCGTGTTTATTGCTTACAAAAGGAATAATTAAAGGTTATATGTTCTAGTAATCATAACGAACTTCTTCTATGAGTTTTTCTGACCATGTTTCTTTTCAAAGGGGACTAGTAGAGTTCAGCATCAGAATAACAGTTTACAAATAAGTATAAATAGTTTGCGTCATTAGTGCTTTTATTAATCGTTTACAATCTATATAAGATACATAATAAAATATAAACAGTATTAACTCATAAGTTGTATTTGATTTAAAACATTAAAAATTTAACGTAGTTAACTTACGGTTGCATTGTATATGCTAAGAGTTTTGTACACGTGATCTGAATCTCTATTGTCATTACACTTTCCTTCCACTGAAAAAAAATATAACAAAATATATACAAAACTTAAATGATTAGAAAAAGGTAAGTGGTCTTAATCAGAACAATTATGCTGAATATGCGCAGATATGACTGATGCATACAAACACTTACAACACATTATATCAGTCTTTTTTTTAACTGATATACACATGTTTTTATACAATTTGATATAAGGAAAAATCACTTCTTCAACAACTGCTTTTTTTTATCGACGTTCGGTTTTATATCTTTATTTTACACAAACATTTATTTGAGTATATTTACATAAGAAGAGTTACGTAGCAGGATGCTAACATGTCTTTATACCTTTATTATATTGAACTGGTACATAGTTGTTTATTTCGGTGACATTTGTCTCTTTATGAGCGTTGTCTAATTGGCAATCATACCACATCTTCTTTTTAGATTGGAAACCTTATCTGACTTTTTTTCAAATCCATATATTTTTTCTTCTCTCCCCTATCAATTATATTGACCAACAGTTCAATTGTTAGTGCTTGTCAGTACAACATTAACACATATTTGAATATACCAAAATAAAAACCACTACTTACAAATTGTCCCTTGGCCCGATCCGTATGTATATTGCTTATTTGCTATCTTACACAGACTGAAAATACAAACCCTTTTATTAAGTTGTGTTTTATATTATTATAAAGGTCCTGTCTAACTAGCATACATTCTTATCCGGTTGTATTTGATTCACCGTGTTAGGTTACAGACAACTGATATCATATTTAGTTGTATTGATTAAATTGTATAAAACGTACAAAAAGTTTTATAGAACAACAAGCATCAATTATGTAAACGATATACAAAACAAACTGGCCGGTCAAGTTAAAGAATTATTGCTCAACCTTGCCTTATAATTCAAATCAATATTTGCGTGAAAGCTTTTAGACTTACCGTTGCGAACAATACAGAAAAACTATACTTAAGACAAAAGCAGATTTAATAAAATTCTAAAATGCAAACATTTAAAAACAAAACGTACAAATTGCTACAAATTTTGTTTTTTTTATAATCAAAAGATAACGGATAAACAACAAAAAGACAAAACTAATAGAAGATAGAACGACGAACAACAAAACAAGCAACACAAAAAAACATTACCTAACAATTCACGTAAATCTTCAACAAAAAGAAGCGCTTCATGTATGTGCAAATGTAATCATCAGAACACAGGATAAAAAAGGGCATGACTGATGTTAACCACTTTTATATATACTAGTCAACAATATGAACGATATAAGACTTTAAAAAAAAAGTATATATAAGGTGTGTACAAAAAGTCTTCTAACCTAGCTGTGCTAGGGGAGCTTGGTAGATTCCCTTTATATTTTTCAGTTGTATTATCAATGCTAAAATATTGGTTTAGAATATAAAAAAAAACAATATGAAAGATGGTTTACTGTATGATACCTAGGTGTGTTACAAAAACATGTTTAATAATAATATTAAAAGCTGGTATTCATCCATACACTACATTTTTAAAAAGCTGAATATTCATAATTTGGAGGTGAAGCTCAATTTTTTATCAAGTCAGTTAAGCAAAAACTTTGTAACAGTTTTGTAAAATTTTGGAACACAAAAAGAACAGACACACAGAGTAGTAAATTATATACTTATTTCAAACTTACAACTTGTTTTTCGAAAGAAATGTATCTATCTTTAATTAATTTTCAATTAAGAAGTGCTATATATAAAATTAGAATTAGTGCACATGACCTCAAAATAGAACGAGACAGGTATAATACATTATTTATAGAAAAAGACCAAAGGCTTTGTAAGAAATGTACTCTAAATCTGATTGAAGATGAACAACATTTTATAACTAGTTGTCCAGCATACAAAAATGATAGGGAGATATTTTTCAAGGAGATAAACTGTATCTGTCCTAATTTTATGTATCTTTCAAATGAGGAAAAAATTGTTTGGTTATTTACTAATGAAAATTTGTCTGTACTTGAATATTTAGGGAGCTATATTATTACATGTCTAGATGTTAGACGAAATGTTAATTAATGTATGTAATAACAATTATAATTGTAATGATTTTATGGTTCTGATCCTGCCTGGAATTAAATGTGTGTGATTTTAATAGAATGAAGCAAATAACATGTCTGAATTCTTTTTAATGTTTCATTTTAGTATTTAAAAATGTTTTTCTGTTACAAATCATGATGTATTGTTTTATGTGTACATATTATGCTGCCCATCAAGGGCCCTTGATTGGGATAATAAATATTCTTATATATATATATATATTCTTGTTCTTCTTATATATCTAAACTAAGACTTGGAAAACGAAATCAAAATTTTCAGTCATTCTGCTCTTCTTTTATTACACATTAGAATCATTTAATACTCAAATGGCTGTAAACTAATGAATTTGAGCATCTGTGAATATTTCTAGAGCTGTTAATATTCCTAAAGAATGTATATGGAAGCAGTCTCTTTATTAACCCGTTGAAAAGGTTTAAGAAGTAAATTATACCACTTGGTTCTCGAGGCCCTGGTAACATTTCAAAACAGTTGCAACTAAAATCATCTAATTGCTTGCAACAAAGATTTGTTTTCCTTATTTCCAAAAGACATGTCACTTTTATATATATGTAGCCACTTTTGTATTGATGATAGAACATGCAAGTTATTTGAATCTGCTTACCCTTCCGGAGCACCTGAGATCACCCCTAGTTTTTGGTGGGATTCGTGTTGTTTATTCTTTAGTCGGTATTTGAATATCAAAAATAAGACAACTTGTGACCGAACGCCGCTATGGATTAAACGAGTGCGCAGTTTTCTATGTTGTGTCGTGCGTACTAATGTTTTTCTGTTTTTCTTTTTCATTTTTAGCCTTGGCGTTGTCAGTTTGTTTTAGATTTATGAGTTTGACTGTCCCTTTGGTATCTTTCGTCCCTCTTTTATTTGAAAAGACGTTTCATGTATCGTAGAGCAGACTCAGTAGTATAACCTTGCTTGAAACGACACTAAGATCAAATCAATTTTCTATAAATTATATGTTGATCCTGTTTTCTGATTTTCAAAGGGAACATAAAGCACATGTCATTTTTTTCCAAAAAGTGTGTTAATTCTTATGTGAAACAACGACCTCTCGCATCATAAAAACGTATAATTTAATCTTTATATTTCAGTCTGACTGAAGGAAACCATACAAACAAATGTTTCCATCATTTTACTGTTCTGAAGTGTGCGAATAAATGAACAAAAAGATATAAGAAGATGTGATATGAGTGCCAATGAGACACATCCAATTCACAATTTGTAAAATATGTTTTTATTCAAAATGCAGTTATATGTTGATAACGCATTTTATAATCATTAAAGACTTGTTTTACTTCTATTCTGAAAATAATAGATGTAACATACCTTTTTATGAAGCAAATGCACGCCAGAACAAAAACACTTAGCCCGGCAACAGTTCCAGTAATGACGGGAATTAGATCTATACTTGTCTCCTCCTTAGGCTCTGTTATAAGGATAAAACATTGGTAGCTAGTGTGATATATTTAATTTCATCCTTGGTCTCTATTTTTTTTCGAATTGATCGTACATTTGTCCGTGGTGAAAATGTACCAAAAAGAATGCTTTGAGTTCATTAAAACTGTTTACTTTTTTTTTAAGAAGTTCCAATGATTTCTCATGTTTCGTGTGCATAGCTAGTTTCTGTATAGTGTTAGTTCATTAAATTCCTAATAGTGTAAAACTTTCATCGAAAATCTAGCTAAATTTTAATGGAGATAAATCAACATTTAAC
Source organism: Mytilus edulis (assembly GCA_019925275.1). NCBI lineage: Eukaryota > Metazoa > Mollusca > Bivalvia > Mytilida > Mytilidae > Mytilus > Mytilus edulis. The sequence goes on along the minus strand of CM034351.1, from coordinate 101,224,943 downwards.
AACCTTCTGTGAACGCGAATAATAAGTTACAGAGGACAAGATGTTTTCATAAAGTAAAGTAACTTTTGTATAGTTCTAGCTTGTTATATTGATATATACGATCCACCCGAGTCGCGGGTCCAATACCGCTAAACTCGAATCTTAAACTGGGCCAATACGCAAAAAGCCAGTTATATTACAAATGTATTTAGGAACATTATAATATCAGACGAATGACTCTTAAAATTTTTTTAATTCATACAAGCTTGGATGAGATTCAAGTCCAACTTAAAGATTTGATGCAGTTCGAAACACGTTGACTTTATCCCCATGCTATATTATAGTCTTTAAATTCTTCATTACTAAAATTGATGGTCTATATATATCAAAAGGTTAGACAAGAGACTTTTGTACATTTAAGATAAGATTGTTGTCTTTTTTTTGGTGATTAACTCTTTGTTTTCTTAGTAAGCTTTGCATTTTCAAAAGTTTTGGCCTTGGGCTTCTTTTAAAACTCATTTATTGTCGCAAGGCACATCTGATGCAGAAACATGGATACCATTGATGTTATAATTAAGACTTATTTCGCTTATGATTTTGACAATCTGTAGACCTTTTGTCTCAAAACTTGTCAAAAAAAACAAAAAAAAAGTATAGCAAAAAGCATATTAAATTTTCCTAGATAGCATTTTTATTAAGCAGTCAAAATTCAGTTTATTAAAAAAACACAAGTGATACTTGTCAAAGCAAAGAGTAAAAATAACCTAGGTACAGTTGGGCAAACTCTAAGTCTTTCGTGACTTGATAAGTCTTTGCAGCGCAAAAAATTCATAGGCGCGAAATTAATATACTGCAAATTACACACTAGACCTTACTTGTTACCGAAATCTGGATTCACGAAACCAGCTTCTTCATGTCTTAGAAACAAGTAATATGTGCCTTTATTTTTTGATTTTTTTCATGCATTTTTTTTTATATAATTGAAAATCATCAGTCAATATGTGTTCTATAATGATCGCAAGTATTTGACCTTTCAGTTGATACCTTAGTTACTAAAATGCAATCTGCACTATTTGATATATCAACCTCTGCGTAGAAATTATTTTGTTTTAAACTGCACTAATTTCAACAGTATGTTCTAGGTTGATCTCAAGGTTGACCAGGCCTGATTTGGTGTTATCACATCTAACCAAGACTACAACAAATGTATCTGAATCATTGCACAAAGAATTCCGTCCAAACCTGTGATAAGGGCTTACTTTAACTTCCAGCTAGGTGGCAGTCCTTTTGTATCCGTATTAAAGGCCTCACTGTGATATTGAGATAAAGAACAGTAATAAAAGCGCTGCTCTTATGGTTGTATTTTATTCTCTTTATGCTGTACATGTATTGATTTTGCGCCATAGAATTAGGAGATAACTGTATTGTATTTTAAGCTTGGCCTTCATGGCCTTCATAAAACATAGATTTTACTGTCGCAAATTGAGTTTACCTAGCGACGCGGAGCGGAGATATGCAAACAGATATTTGCGACAGTAAAATCAAGTTTTACGAAGGCCAAGCTTTAAATACAATACAGTTATCTCCATTCTAATGCCACAAATTAAAATAAATTTCATTTAATAAATATTCTGCCTTAAAAATGCCATAAATGAAAAAGTCTGCGAAACTGTTGTATCGTCTATAGCATCTAAACAATATGACGTCATATGTATACTCTGGATGTCAAACATGAATACTAAACGTATTTTTACTTTTCGTACGCTTCGAAATAGCTTCAATATAGACAAAAAGAAGATTTTGAGGCTGAAAATTATGACAATCTTGTTTATTTTTTGAGAAATTGCATACCCCAAAAAAATCGGAATTCAAAATGGTGGCTTTCTTAGTTACGGACTGGTAGAACGTAGAATCTAACCCCTCACAATATTTGTCAACGTCAAATGAAAATTATCGTTACAAACTTATTGCATTAGAATGATTCTTTATTTCTTATGTAATTTGCAATGTAATGTTGCATAGCCACCTTATATGACTTATCAATGGTTGTAAACAAGAGCAGCACGACATATTTCAGAAATTGAAAAGGAAACTTTTGACCCTTCTGATCAAGCATTAGCGTTCGAGTTTTCAGTTGGTTTGCGTGTTTTAATTTCTATTTTTATGTGAAGTGGACAGACTATTCATCAGTCCCTTCCCCCTTTGTTGGTTCTAACATAACCTAATTGTTTTATTGATGTCTTTACGCATTTGATTAATACCGTCTTATCACCAGTTTCTTCATAAAAATCATACCTTTTATCAAAAGTTTGATATAAGCACTGCATCCTACACCAATGACGTTTCCCACACAACACACGTATATACCAGTGTCATTTAGCTGGACGTTAGTTATCATCAAGTCAGGGTAAGAAACATTGCTCTTGGTGTACTTATCTTTTTGAAGTTCTAGATTAATTCTGGTACCATTTTTGATCCAGTTCAGAAACATTGCTTGCGGGTTTGATTCATATGAACAGTTCAATTGTATATCATTACCGACCGTACCTTGATAGTTGGTTTCTTCTCTGCTTACAAGAGGAACAACTGAAAACATATGAGAAGAAAACAAAAGTTTCATTACGCATTGTGATTAAAAGATAACAAGATAATTGTATAAACCTTTTTTATTTAGAATTTATACATTTTGTACAATATCATTTAAAAAAAATGTTTCTTTTAATCAATTTACAATTTACAATTTACTAAGCACGAAACCACTGTGCATCCGAAACGGTAATAGAATTTCACTTCTCTTTTTACAATATCCTAGATTATGCTCTGTATAATGACTTCTATAAATGTATTACTTTTAAAGTAACAATGTTTATTCTCTAAATTGCTTTACTATTTACAGGTAGAACTTTTCTCAAGAAAATAAGGTTTCATCGTCGTTGCAATATAAGTCGTGTTCGTATGTTTTTTTTAATATTTCATTGTAAATTCTATCCAAACAACACATACATTAATCTAATACTTATTTGAAGTCAGAATCATTATTTTTCATAACATACTATAGGTATGAACATTGCCACTATAAGTATAGATTATATAAAGTTATATATATTGTATTGTGGAGACGACTTTATAAGTACAATGTTTGTTTTATTTGTGTTTGATCCGTTTTTGATGTCAGCAAATAAAATATGTTTAAACTAATGAAGTAGACAAATAAGTTGGATTCAATACTCTAACAATGGTACCTCCTATACTAACAAATATTTTTCCTACACCCTCACTGTATTCATGGCTTGCAGCACACACATACAACCCTTCATCGACCTTTTGTAAATTGGTTATCGTTAGTATCGGATGAAATATTGTTCCTGATCTTCTAAATTTACTACCATTGGTAAAATCAATTACAACACTTGTATTTTGATATTCTCTCTTCCAAATTGTATTTTGTATGTTTGGTTTTGATGTTATCAAACCTTCCAGATTCACCGTGCTACCTATCCCAGCTACGTTATTCCCAGACATACGAATAAATGGTTTACCTGTAAAACACATTTGAGTATAACAAGATAGAAAGAAAAAAGCGTTTTGGGACCTTTTGAACACAAACTAATCCAACAGTCCTTCCTTAGATTTATATTATGTTGAAATTTTAAAGGCAACATAAGACACGTGGAATCATAAAAGAGGGACGAAAGATACCAAAGGGATAGTCAAACTCATAAATCTGAAACAAACTGACAACGCCAAGGCTAAAAATGAAAAGACAAACAGAAAAACAATAGTACACATATCACAACATAGAAAACTAAAGAATAAACAACACGAACCCCACCAAAAACTAGGGGTGATCTCAGGTGCTCCGGAAGGGTAAGCAGATCCTGCTCCACATGTGGCACCCGTCGTGTTGCTTATGTGATTACAAATCCGGTAAATAGTCTAATTCGGTAGGTCACATTCATGAAAGGGAAGGGGATTGTAGTTACGACGTAAGGAACATATCCGATATCATTTGTGAAACGGTTATTCCATAACGGTCAACCAACTCGTGATGGCGTCCGTAAAATACGAAGGGATGATTTCAACTTCACCATTTGGAACTCTTGGTTTAATAGCTTCCTTGTGAGCAGTAACCCTCTATCAAGAAAATCATGATAGGAAATGCATGCACGGGAATATCGTATCAATTGGGAGATATATACCCCGTATGCAGGTGCTGCTGGAATGTTGCTACTTAGAAATGGAAAGTTCACAATTGGAAAGCTGAAATCATCTCTTTTGTCGTAAAGTTTTGTTTTCAACCGACATAAATCACGTAGAAAAAGAGGAGGTGGACGGTACCACAGATTCAATTAACCAACAACACTCGACTCCTCCGAAAACACAAAACCAGGATTATACATTTGTAATAATAACTAAAAACAAGAAGTCAAAGACTAGATAGTTTGAGTTGGTATGACGGTAATCAATTAATGTGATGTCGACGGGTTTACGGTCGAACAAACTTTCCCGTTTGCATATCTAAAATATATGCATTAAACAAAACAGTGGCGGATCTCACACTATTTATAAGGTGGACTACTGACTGCCCTATAGAGGGAGTTTCTCCATACATGTTTCAGTGATTTTCTATGTAATCATAACCGGGAGTTTATCGCTGAAGTGAAGATCCATGGATGGCCTTCTGCTGATGTCTGCTCGTTGGTCGGGTTGTTGCCTCTTTGACACATTCCCAATTTCCATTCTCAATTTTATATAATCAACCACATTTTTCCATCTTTACTCCCCCTTCTCGATCTGCCTATGCAAAATTCCCTCCTTATGGCAGTTACCAACAACGTGACAACTAACCTGAACAAGCAAAAGTATTGCATAGAATTTGGAAAGCAGGAGCAATATTTGCATGGTATAAACATATCATTTGGTCGTTGTATTTGTCTTTTATGTGTTTTAACCTACACTCAATATTTAGGAATCAACTGCTCTCAATTCTTACAGTTAGAGTTACCCATTATTAAAATGTGTCGGCATGCAAAAATTATATTCTTTGGTTATGTTTTACTTCAATTCATTATTCTTGTAGCGCTTAATATGAAGTAAATATTTGACAAAATTTTAGAAAAAAATAAAGCATTTGGTAAATCATGCATCAAATTTGATTGAAGTTTCACACCTAACCATAACCAAGACAATCCCCGTTAATGCAATGTATATAAACACTATAATATTTGTACTTACTCCATGTAAACAGAAAAATATCCACATAGGAAGATCCAACGTCATTGTAAACAAAACACCTATATGTACCATCATCAGAAGCTGTAATGTTATTTATACTTAGAGAAGGTGTTTTAATGTTACCATCGGTGTATCTACTGCCAAATAGGGTTTGGCCATTTCTTGACCAAATAACAGCTTTTAATGGCGGCACTGCAGTGACAATGGTGACCGTCATGTCTACGTTATTCCCTATGTTTGCATTGACTACGGTTTCATTGGCAATTATTATTGGAATGTCTGCAATTAAAATAGCATTCAAAAAGAAAGAATGTACGTGCATAATTCAGGTATTAGAATATTATTGGAATGCATTGAATATCAAAATATGGAAACATAGAATAAAATAAAAAGACAAATGTCAGAAGATGTTAATAATTATAGGTTATTACACGACCTTCAACAATGAACAAAACCCGTTACGTATAATAAGCAATGAAAAAATACTCATTACAAAAAAAATCTGTATTTAATGTTAAACTGTAAGTCAATATATATTTAATGGTTTTTACCAGTGGTTTCACTAGTTGTTGAGTAAAAACTACAACTGAGGACATACAATATTATAGATAATTCCATCACATCAGATTATGACGTACCAATGTTTGTCTGAAAGAGAAAAAGCACGACTTTTCAATAAAGAAAACAAAATATGACAGAATTATAAAAATATCAAAAGTATGTTAAACGTCTTTCTAAATCATTAATGAGATATGTGTAATCTGCTTAAATTTCGTACATACATACTTGTAAAACTGTTTTAAAATTGTAGTTGTGTGTTATAAGAATAATTTCGTTTAGTGAAAGGAAGCCGAACTACATGTAGCAAAAAATAAATTACCTATTGATTAACTGATGTATCACTGCTTTAGTTAAACGTCACTACGGATTTGAACGATTTGTTTTGTATGCATTTCCTCCTTACTAATTAAAAGATTTACTTTCGGTCACAAGATCAGTATCAATATTACTTTGTATGAAAAAGTGACAAGTACAAATATTTCCTTTTTTATTTTATTTTTAATAAGTGATCTTTTGAATCATGACCTATTGAACGCATGACTTACTATATTCAGTTATAAACACATTGACACACACTTCATTATATTATGAGGAAAAAAGAAAAAACAATATTCATTCAATCATCAGTCTATGAAAGAAGCGTATCGATAAAAACTTTTCTTATATCAATGAGCGATATTGTCTAATATCAATTGTAAATATGCAGACATTCCATGCGGAAAATGTTGTTTACGGCAACGAAAAATTAAGAAAATACTAACTTTAAAACTTATTGTTCAAATATAAACATCAATTGAGTCTAAATAAACATTCAGAAGTTAGTTAGAAGCTAAAGTTTATGTCCGTGTAAAATTGCTGTGTTTTTCTTATATACATAAAATATCAATGCGATACCTTTAAAATATCAATGCGATACTTTTAAAATATCATAGCGGTGTTTTTGTAATATCGATATTAGTAATTATTAGTATTAATATTTGACTGCTGTATCCATATTTTGACAATTTTACCTATTATGTCTGTTTTGTTCATGCATCGTCTTAAATATGACATAATTTGATGATACTGTCATACACGTGACAGGTTTAGCGCAATATAACCAGGTTCAATCCACCATTTTCAAAATTTAAAAATGCCAGTACCGATTGGGTTTAATAAACAATGTCGTAATCAAATAGCTTAGTATCAAAATCATTGTTCACATATATATAACATTTAGCAAATTTATAAATGAACTCACCGAAATAATATATATCAGATATGCTCACAATGAATGCATGGAAGACTTTCTTTATTGAAAACAATGAAACTGACTTTTGACAAAGATGAATCATACTGTCCTCGTTCAGATTGATACGACAAAATTTGACCTGTGCATTTTTTAATCTCCTTTTTTTATACAAATTAGACTGTTGGTTTTCCTGTTTGAGTGGTTTAACACTAGTATTTTTTTGGTTCCTATATAGCGTGGTGTTCGCTGAGAGTCAAGACTCCGTGTTTAAGGCCCTACTTTGATCTATAATGGTTAACTTAAAACAAACTTTTACTTTGATGGAAAGTTCTCTCATTCGAACTCATGCACCATTTTCTTAATATATCTATAAATCTTATATCAGATAAACCCCTTATAAATAACTGCTTTCCTATCCTTCAAAACGTCATTTGGGTGCTGAATCTTTTGTTAAGTGCAATATGAACAAACACACTTCTAAAGTTTTAAAGGTAACGACAGTTATGATGGTACAAGAACGATTACGTCAATAAAAATACAAAATAAACAACACTGAACGATCTAAATGTATAAATATAGAAAAAGTATATACACATTTCTAATGTCAACAGACATTTGCATCTTATTCATTTGCTTTCTAAACATTTTTTTTAGTATCATTGAAGAAATGAATTTATAACAAGCGATACGGATTGTTATTTATACGATCGATTACTAGTCAAAAACGCAAGTCAAATCTCTGTGGTAACAAAGCAACGGAATGCTCTCACGGTCATCGCGATCTGTAAAAGAGCGTCCAGGCGGCGAGCTGATTATGTTCATAGTGATATCGATTTACCAACGGGGAAAGTCTTTGAAATAAAAAAGAACTGTTTTCCTTCTCAATATTTTTTCTATGTTAATAAAAAATACATTTTCTGTTTGACACGATTTTTGATTTTCGTTGTATCTGAAGTTGTTCAACTTATAGTCTGAGGCTACTCAGTTGGTATCTTCAAAGTTCGGGACATCAGCGTTTGTACATTTTAATTTGTTTGGAATATTTATTTTACCATTTGAATATTTATTGTTATGTGGAGCTGTATTGGATTGGACTGTTAGAAAGAATGGGTTTTTTTAAGTAATGGTATGTATGGTCCGCAACGAAGTTGTCGGTGCCATATGCATATAGCTTTACCCTGGTTCGAAATTCCGTAATTCCGAAAATCCGTAATTTCGAAATTCCGTCATTCTGAAATTCCATAATTTCGAAATTCCGTCATTCTAAAATTTCGTTATTTCGAAATTCCGTCATTCCTTAACAAACCATTATACGGAGTTTTTTTTTTAAACGCCTTCATATCATGGACTGATTTTTGTTATGTGAGTTACCATGATGAGTTACAGATCAAGTTTAAGTTTTGTTCTGCTTGGCTAATTTTTGCCGAAATTACGGGCTATGGAATTGATAAATTGTTGAAATTCTCAGTTATACAGACTTTTTTTCTAAATGCTTTCAGATATTGGACTGATTTTCTTTTGTATGTGAGCAAACTATGATGATTTGCAGATGAAATTTTAAAATTGTTTTGCTCCGCTAATTTTGGCCAAAATTAAGGGTTAACAACTTCGAAAATTGTTGAAAATCACAGTTATACTGGCTCGTTTTCTAAACGCCTCTAGATTTTGAGCAGATTTTTGACATGTGAGACTATCATCCTGTTTGTGTCCACATTTGTTATTGACATTGCAGATTTTTCAACATTTTAAGACGGGACAATTCGTGTTGCTTTGACATATCTAGTTTTTGTCTGTTTCGATATTACCCATGTGGATAGGCTATAGCAGTGTGACCTCAAGGGCAGATCCAGCCGTTTTCAAAAGGGGGTTCCAAACCTAGGATAAGGGGTTGGGGTCCAACCATATGTCCCAATTCAAATGCATTGATCGGCCACTGGACCTATATTAGAATCTAATAGGTTGGTAGTCTATTTACAACCGCATTTAAATTCCACCATTGCATCATAACTGCAAACAGAATTAGTCGGTTAAACCATGTGATTGAAAACTATAGACTGAACAGGTTGTTAGCACTTTCA